>CM051263.1:62629705-63177205 GCA_027921565.1 Artemia sinica
ATACAACCATTTTCAGGAAGGATTTTTTCTGGAGGGGGGGGGCTAGAGGAGGGGGTTACTCTGGAAAATATTTCCGTGGAGAATGTTTCTTTGGGGTAAGGGACATTTCTATGAAGGGGGCGCCGGATTTCCAAGCATTATTTAAGAAACGATCAGAAATTAAATAAAAAAAACAAGTTTTTTCAACTGAAATGTAAGAAGGAATATTAGAACTTAAAACGAACAGAAATTATAACGTATGTGAGGGGGTTCTCCCCCAAGTCAATACCTCGCTCTTTACGCTACAGTTTTTTTTTAGTGCTTTCAAAAGAGCTATCTATTCTAATTAAACGGCCTTTGTGATTCAGGGGTTTGTGAATCAAAATTTTTTTTTAACTTTTAACGTAAAGAGCGTGGTATTGACTAAGGGGAGAACCCCTTCATATAAGTAATAACATATACGTAATAAAAAAAAACAATAAAAAACAAGCGATACGGCTCAATAGTAATCGAAACTTTTAAAAACGAAATTTTGATGTCAATAAATGTATCAAAAGAATGTGTTTATAATGCTGATCCTAAATGTATAAATTTTATTAAGTTTAGTATTACTCATCAAAGGCTACGAGCCTGAGAAAATTTACTCGATTTTTTAAAGAGGGGGGAAACATCCCCTACAAGTGAAAGAATTTTAATGAAAATCACACCGTCAGATTCAGCGTATCAGAAAACCCTATTACATAGGTTTCAAGCTCATATCTGCAAAAATCTGCGACTTTGTATTTTTTGCCAGAAGAAAAATATACGAATATAGAAGTTAGTTACGTAAGTTAATTTGTAAAGACATCCATTTAGCAAAAGAAAAGTAAAATTTTTATGCAAATAAAAGCTGCATTAACTAAAAAACGATCAGAAATAAAATAAAAAAAAACAAGTTTTTTAAACTGAAAGTAAGGAGCGACATTAAAACTTAAAACGAACAGAAATTATTCCGTATATGAAAGGGGCTGTCCCCTCCTCAACGCCTCGCTCTTTACGCTAAAGTTTGACTCTGTCTCACAACTTTATTTTTTAAAACAATAAAAAACTTTAGCGTAAAGAGCGAGGCGTTGAGGAGGGGACAGCCCCTTTCATATACGGAATAATTTCTGTTCGTTTTAAGTTTTAATGTCGCTCCTTACTTTCAGTTTAAAAAACTTGTTTTTTTTATTTAATTTAGATCAGGGTCACCTATCTAGTTTGATCTAGTTTCACTACGTCCTCTCAAATGAAAAAGATTTAGGATCATTGAGAAGAAATAAAGAATTAAGTTAATTTCTTTGGCAATGTAGAAGTTTTATATAGGCTATCTTAGGGATATATCCAGGACTATTAGGGAAGATAAGGTACACTGTCAGGAACACATGTGATACAGGAAAAGAGCATAAAATAAGGAATCTAATTGTATTTTTTTAAGTTTATTAAGCCATTTTCTCCTACAAAGCTGCTGATCTGTAATGCTACCTTGCATTGTACTGCCATTCCCCATGATTGGGTTCAATATGGGCTATTTAAGGCTATTTGTTTTTTTCTCAAAATGATAAAATTGTACAGTATTACCTAAGTTTTGATTTGAAATAAGTAAAAAAATGTTACAAGCATTAATGATCTGCAAATTTTTGTTTATAGCATAGGCAATAGGCTATATATTTTAAATTATTTTTTTACAACAACACTTTATTCATGTGAAAATTATATTTATGGAATTCACAACAGACAGCGTATTCACAGTAGGCTACAGCAATTATTTCTGTGGTGTTGAAATATATTTGTATGGATTTGTTGACACAGAAAGATATATCAACTACCAAACATTACTAAGAATTTAAATGAAGGATAAAACCATTTAGTACAAAGATTTGAATGACACAGAATTGATTTTTGGTCATTAGATCTATGTAATGTGTGATCTTTAAGAACTTTGTCTGAAAGGAAGGAAAATGTCATAGAAAAATATGAACTTTGAAAAAAAGTGAATAGTAAATACAATGTCTTCCTTTCCCCAAACACCTCTGTGTGGATACTGTCTTCAAGTAAAAGTTGATTTTGACTAACTTTAGTTGGACCCAAAGCAACCTTAAAATTTGATACAAACAAAACAAATTGTATTGTATTTGAAAACTTCCAATCAGGACACGCAATATGCATGGTTTTTTGGCCCATGACCAACAGGTTTTAAGTGACATTCAACCTTGATAAACAAATGGAAATGCAGTACAGTCTATTGAGTATTTATGCATTGAAGTATTGTAGTAGCAAAGAAATGATATTAATTCAGTTAGTACCCTAACAAATGTTTTATAATTGGGTGTAGTCAAAGTACTTGTTTCAATAAATTTGATTTAAGGCACAGTAAATTTTACTTCTTTTCTAAATGATCCTTGACTTTCTGTGGTCCAAAAAATTCTTTTTTTGTTGCTTCATAGAATTAATCGGCTATGGAGTTCTTGCTATTGAGGAGAAAATTAACTAAATCTCCACAATATATTTTACGAATAAGCTCCAATAAAAATTGGGCTATAAAATGAGTATGTTTAAAGTTTATAAATTGAAAAATTTAGTAATCATTGTGTTTTTTTCTAGTTAATGAGCTTATGAAAAGATGGGGGAGCTTGAGAACCTGAGAGACCACTATGTCCACCTAAAGAAAAGGGAGATCTACAAGTGGATTTGGTTCTAGTGTAAGCTTAAAGCCAGAAGACCAAACGCTTGTACAAAGAATCAACTTACTCTCTGAACATATAATTGAAAGGAACCGTAAGACAACAGGGAACACTGTTCAAGATGAAAATATATCAGAGGAAATTTATTCAGAGTGTACAGGGGGTGTCTCTAGTGAGAATCCCTTGAACTATACAACAAGTATTTTCGACAAATCTCCTGATCAAGATGTTTCACATGCTGCAGTTAGCAGCCAACAACATAACTATGATGAGGTGAATGATGCTGATTTCATTACCCCTAGTGAAGAAATTCTTATTAACAATCAAACAGATATTCTAAGTTCCTAAGCTTCTAGTAGGCAACAAATATATGCATCAACTAGCCAAAATCAAACTCATAATAGCACAAAGACAGGGTTTAGAGATCAAACAGACCTGAAGGAATAGCAAGCAATTGACAAAAACAAAAAAAAAAAAAAAAAAAACAGCAATGACCAGCTTGATCTGGAGCGGTACTTTCTAAAATCACTGCTATCTTATCTGAATAAAGTACCAGATGACTCAAAGTTAGAGTTGCAGATGGAGATCATGAAGGCAATTAAAAAATTAATTTGATCATTCAGTGTATTTTTAGTTTTATAGACGAACTTAATAAAGCTTTTTTTTTCTCTCTTTAAGCTAAGCTAGTAGGTCTAAAAAAAAACGAATATTCCAGCAATATAAATAATTAACAATAACACTAGTACCAGAGTAAAAACATGATATGAAAAAATAGTTTTGACATTTCTATGGCTTTGTTTTGAAATGTAGTAACTGTTTTTAGATTTTCTTTGAAAAAAAAATCTAATGGCTATAATAAGGTGTCTTAATTTTATGGGATTTGGTGAAAAACAAGGTAAAGAGACGCTTTTTAACATAAATTTATTAAAAATATGTAAAAAGACATGCCCGCCATGAAACTGAAACTAAAGAAAAAAATAAAGAGATTTAGAGAAATAAAGAAATTTGGAAACTGCCATGCAGTGTCCTTTCCCTTTGCGAGTGTTCACTTCCAGAAGTTTAACGTTGGACTGGGATAACCACAGGGATGACTAAAGAGCAAACTACAGCCCATAGTAACCAAAAGTTAAAAAACGCGTTTATAAAAATTAATACCTAGTGAAAAAAAATGCCATCTGACACTGATTCAGGAATGGTAACTATTATTTAGGTTCTTCTTAAAAGTAAAAGTTAATTTCGAAAAGAAATCTATGGTGATTTAAAAAAAAGTCTCAAGCCCCTCTAAAATGTCATCGGATCAAAATGAAAAGTGTACCGTTGGAATCAGTATGGTCAAAAACCTACAATGGGGAAATTACAGCCCCTTCCTTGCACAACAAGGAAAACCACTTTTTTTGCATGGGTAGCACTGAAAATTGACGTTGCAGTGTGAAGGGAAGATTTTCGATGTGAAGGAACATAAACGTAAGACCCGTAATATGAAGCGTAAGAACCTTAGGACTAAACGTAACGTAAAGTCTTAAGTTTTCAATGTGAAGGAATCTTATGATTTGACTGGAGTAAAGAAAAATCAAATTCTTCATAGCAATGAATGGTAAGTAAATAACGATCCTTGTCAATAACGAAAGTGTAACAGCCTAACTATTGATAACATCCAATCAAAGAATCAGCTTTTTATGGTGATCCTAAATATGTATTTGTTTGTTAGTAATTAGTGTAGCTATTAGTACACAAGAACGTTATTTTAATTACAGAAAACACAAGGGAAATAACTTAATAAGGGGCAATTTCGGTAAAAATATGCCGTCAGCTTTTGCTTGCATTGCAAGATTACCCTTGAGCTGATATATGAAGCCACTAGAATCAGAAATATTTCCCTGAACGGAATGCTGGGAATTTTTATATATGCCCCCTGAACGGATACGTTTTCTAGTGTTTCATTATCATTTTTTTCTAGGAGTGATTGTATTTATCTAGTTGTCATTTTGAAAAAGATTTAATATTTTACACTTTCGAAGCATAAAGGTGCCAAATATATTGGTTTGTGGCATTCTACAAATATTGAATTAAAATTTTTTATTTGATTTTCTTAATTTTAGTTATAATGTTTTACTTTGAACAAACTACTTCGATAATGCGTTTTTTAAACAGTTGAGTCTAAAGGCATTAAATATTTTGGTGTTTGATAATCAAGTTCAAAACGTCGATATTGTTAAAAAAATATCCGTCAAACGCTTCGGCATTGCTCAGCAGAACTGATTGCTGGGTGTTAATATTCTTAGTTTTTGTAAGTAGGCTATTCTTTTGTGTATTTTTTGTAATTAATTACTTTTTTTCCTTTTTATATATTTTTACTTTAATTAACATATTTTTTCCATTGCCTTTAAAAAATGTTTGTCTCTTAGCTTCATTAAATAAAAAGAAGTTTTTTCAACTGAAAGTAAGGAGAAACATTACAACTTAAAACAAACAGAAATTATTACGTATATCAGGGGGGTTACCCCCTCCTCAACACCTTGCTCTTCACATTACAGTTTTTTGGCCCTTCAAAATTGTTACTTATTGTTCTAATCAAACGACACTTGTGTTTCAGGAGTTGTTTTTAAAGAATTGGGACATAATTTAAACTTTAGCATAAAGAGCGAGGTACTGAGGAGGGAGCAAATCCCATCATATACGTAATAATTTCTGTCCGTTTTAAGTTTTAATGTTGCTCCTTACTTTTAGTTGAAAAAACTTGTTTTTAATTTAATTTCCGATCACTTGTTAAATAACGCCAGGATACCTGGCTCCTCCTCCAAGGAAAAATCCCCTTTCCCACAGAAATATCCTCTGGGCAATTCAAACCTGGCGAAAATTTACCCTGGACAATTACCCTTAACATCTACAAGGCTAAATTTGAATCGGTAAAGAAAAAAACAGACATATAAAGGAAATTTGTACAGGAATCCTAGCAAATTGACCCAGAGTAAAATTTCACTCCCCCTGGAAACTTCCCTCTTCATGAAAAATTCTCCCCGTTTAAAATCATTCCAGCACAAAATTCGTCCTCCCCTCCCCACTCGAAAAATGTATGCATGCTTCCCAAAATAAAACAATGGGTAAATTTTATAACTTAAAAACCGTTCCCCAGGGGCTGTAGGGATCTCTAAAGACATAGTTATTGGACCTTTCATCTATGCTGAAGAAAACAGCTATCCCAAAATTTTGTTTAAAAAGTGGTGAGGGAGGGGGCCTTGTTGCCCTCCAATTTTTTGGTCACTTAAAAAGGGTACTAGAACTTTTCATTTCCGTTAGAATCAACCCTCTCTTGACATTTTAGGCCCACCGGAACGATACAATTACCCATGAAAAAACAAAACAAATAAACGCGCATCCGTGATCCTTTCTTCTGGCAAAAATTACAAAAATCCACATTTTTGCTGATATGAGCTTGAAACCTCTACAGTATGGTTCTTTGATACGTTGAGTCCGATGGTGTGATTTTAATTAAAATTTTATGACTTCGAGGGGTTTTTTCTCCCTTTTTTCAAAAATCAGATAAATTGTCTCAGGCTAGTAGCTTTTGATGGGTAAGACTAAACTTGATGAAACTAATATACTTGAAATCAGCATATTAAGACAATTTTTTTTATATATATTGGTATCAAAATTTATTTTTTAGAGTTTCGGTGACTATTAAGCCGGGTCGCTCCTTACTTACAGTTCTTCATCACGAACTGTTTGATTACCACTCAAAATCTAAACAGACATCATTGAAATATTGCTGTTTTTTTCTGTGTTACAAAAGTGTTGTATTCATAAAAATTTACAGTTTCATGAAATGTAATTAGACAAATAAAAAAAGGTTTTTCAACTAAAGTAAGGAGCAAGTTTAAAACTTAAAAAAAAAATTATCTGTATACAAGGGGGACTGCCCCGTTCTCAACACCTTGCTCATTAAACAAAAGTTTTTAGTGCTTTAAAAAATGTTACTTTTTCAATTGCAAAATGTACCGTGAGTAAAATGTGATATGTTTAAATACAAAAAATAAAATTCCTTTTTTCTAAATATAATTCCGACATAAATTAAACGTCCCCTAATTGAGTTCAAATACCGTTTCCAAGAGTCTGAATCTTAATCAGCAAAAAGAGAAATTGCATTTTAGCTTCAGTCAAACAATGACGCTATTCGGTTTGAATTTTGCTAAGATAATTGGTAATAAAAAAGATGCTGGGTACAATGTTTCGCAGGAAGTCTAAGTTATAAGAGAGTGTGAACATTGAAATCATCGAAATATTTAAAACAAAATTATTGGATAGATAATTTGCATAATGTAGTGAGTTTGCGAACATAATTACATAATAGCGGCCTCCTCCACAGGACTTGGGCCAATCGTGAAAAAAGCTAGTAATGCGCAGGAGTTTTATTTGTGTGATATAGTGAAAAAACTGTTTTTCGTTTCAATTATGGATTGTCTCTATTGCCATCAACATTATCTTTGAGAGCCAATTTATCCTTGCCTTTGTCGTTGTCATCCGAAGTGAACCGCTGCTGTACACCTAATATGTAAGTCACAATAAAAATATTGCTTTTCTACTTGTGCTTATTTTATATGTCTGTATCTAGTCGTACGACAGATAATTAGTTCGCATGCCCCAAGGTAGCGCTCCCAGGGAACTAATTTCTACATAACATTAGAGGTAATTGGCGAGAAGATAACTCGAGGAAGCGAGGTCACCCTCCCGGATTGATAGTTGAAGGATTTCTAACCTACCACCATTCTGCATTTTATTTTCTCGCTTCCAGCGAGTGGCGCGATCGGTATGAATGAATGAATGAATGAATGGTTTTTATTTCCCATCATAAATAACACAAGGTTACACAACGGAGTATTGAAAAAAAGAAAAAGAAAATAGAAAAAGAAAACGCAATAAGAGAAACAACAAGACTTCAATAAGAATCTATATACAGCATACTAAACTCTTATTCAAACTAGCCTACGATAACTCGGTACATATCATAATCAGGATTGATCGAACGCCGAAATCGAACGATTCGCTCAGTAGCTGCAGTAGTCGGGTCCACAACGCTGTAATTTTTCGAAACTCTTGAGTTTCTCTCCCATGGCGGAACACTTAAAAGATACTTTGCATACTTATAGTAAACCCGACGGACTGAGCGCTTATCTGTTTCGGTGAAAAGAGACCAAAACGGCGAGAGTGACAGAACATGCGGGATAACGAACACGGAATAGAGCCTTCCGAGTATACGGCAGTTATACATACGTTTGCAGGGTAGAAGTAGTCCGTATGCTTTGCGTGCCTTTTCTGAAAAATGCTCAACCAGTGCTTCACGAGTAGACCGCAGATCTGAAGCGATCGGCAGTCCAAGGTAAGTGAGAGATGGCTTTGAGCTCACCGCAGTATCGCCTAGGAGCACGCTAATCGGGGTCGAATACCGCTTTAACTCTTAATATTACATATGGCACTGTCTTTAGCACTAGAAGTGGTGCTATCGGAGAACTTATAGGGTTTAAGTTCACAGCCTTAAAGCATAACATTACATTGACACGATCAATTTTTATTACCACAATTAACGCCAGTCATAAATTTTTATCGCTACATATGGCGCAGTCGGAAATTGGAAAAAATCATGCGAACTAATTAGGCTATAAACTTTGTAATTTAAATTTAATTATTGGAGAGATACAGACATATAAAAAAAGTGATTAGGCCTATAACCGCTAAGCTATTACAGGAAAACCCTTTAAAATATCTTATAGGAGGTAATAGCCTCCCCCAAAATAGGTTATGTGAAAAAGTAAATTTATTTTGAGTTATTCAAACGCAAAAAAAAATGTCAGAAGAATGAAGCGAACTATTAATGGCGCAAAAGTTGGTCGTGAAAAATATAGAAATAGCAAAATCAATTCCGCAGTACAATGGACAATCAGATATCGACGAATTTAATATCCAATTGGCCCAGTTTGTAGAATTGACAAAAACAGAGCTAGAAACGTTAGTCGACATGCTTCTATTAAGATTAAAAGGCCAGGCCTTAACCTTTCTAAAGCAAGTTGAACATACTATAGGTGATGACACCAGCTTGCCAATAAATACGGTGGACAAATTGTTAACGGCATTTAAAGAAAGATTTATCGAAACTAGTTCCACAAATAAATTAAAACACGGAATGGTGTGCTTTGACCATTCACAAAACATAAGAGAATATCTTGATAATATACGCATTTCAGTAGAGGCAAAATACGGAAAAGGTTCAGGAAAACTGAATGAAAAAGTCATACTAAATACTTTTTTGCAAGGGCTACCCCCAAAACTATATAGAATGGTAATACCCAAAAATATTCAGACGTTGGATCTTGCAGTTCAGGAGGTAGAGCGATTGATCGATGTTGATACGATAGTGGCTAATCACAGTAAAGCAAAAATAAATAGTCTAGGCGATTCAAACGCAAGCCTGACCTTCAAGGGCGATCAGGCGTCTCCCAATTTCTTTTCAAGGGATAACTCCACAGTGCCACAAAGAAATAAAATGCAAGAACCTGCTAGGCAGAAAACAGTACGTTTTCAGCCTGTCAAACAAATTAGTTATAAAAATAACCCTACAATAATAAGATTCTATATTTGTAATCAACCTGGGCATCTCGCGAGAGTGCCGTTATGTCCCCAATCGCACACCAAGAATTGCTGTCGGTAGTATGCAAAATTATGGCAACCATTTGTTCGGAAGAACAAATTTTAGCGCCAGTGGTGCACTAGGCTATAGCCAGGGAAGATTGCGGCAATCAGTACCAACCAAACCAACCAAACGCGTACAACGCATACCAACCAAATTTGTACAATCCTCCCCCCAATAGACAAATTAATTACCGATTTGAAAACCCAAATACTCGCCAAAGCCAATATAATGCGAGAATGGTATATAGAAATCACGAAAAGTTGCCAACGGGAAATAAAAAATTTTCAAGCCGACGGCAAATAGTTAATTGGCCGACGGGAAATGAAAACTTTTCAAGCCGACGGCATTGGCAGTCAGTGTCAGCAGCCGGCGCTGCCACAGCTAGAGATTCCACAAACATATCCGAATATCTATTGCAGGCACCGACGCATGAAATAAATCCTCAGGGGAAACGCGTCAGGCCCCTCAGAAATATAAATTGGACCCAGAAGGCGCCTAGAATGTTTTATAGGTCCAAACCGATAGTAGTACCGTCTTGTAGTTATAATAATAATAATAAGGTACCTATATTTAATGATTTTTGTGTGGCAAATATTTACTTTAAGGCTTTAATTGACTCTGGTGCTACTGCGAGCATCATAAACTCATGCGTATTTAATATGTTGCCTCCGCATATTAGGCGACGAAGAAATTTTAATAATCCCAATTTGACTAGCGTTACAGGGCATAAATTGGATTCAAGAGGGTCAATTCGCTTAGACGTAAAAAGGGATAATAGAATTTTTCCGAAAAATTTTATAATATGCAATAACTTTCCGTATGAAGCCATTATCGGCACAAATTTTTTAAGGTCTAATAGAGTATTATTAGACGTGGCGAATAAAAGGCTTGTCTACCCGGCTAAGGTAGGGGAAGGAATTTCTACCTTAAGAAATTGCAACAGAGGTTACGAAGAGGACGTAACAGTAAATAAAATTTCTGGCGGTATAATGTCGCAATCTTTTGAACCTCATGTCTCGCAAGGAGGACATGGCATAACCAGAAATTTGTTCAATTATTCTGAGAGACATCGCAGAGATGAAGTAAATTTAAATAAGTGGATTGAATCTGCGAAAATAAAAATAGGAGATATGCGACAGTATAGGTCAAACAAAATCAAGAAAATAGCGGAATTATGGAAAAACATAGTAAAACCGAACGTGACGCCGCAAGGTGCCGCAATGACGCAGCATAGCGCCAGTATGAATCTAATAGACAATGAAAATAAAGAGAAATATTACGGATTCGCGATAAGGAAAACAAAAGTCCCTCCCAAAACGATGCAAAAAATTCAAATATCACAGATGATTGAACCAGTGGATAGCAAATCTGAAATAGGGCTCGCGATCCCGTCAAATGAAATTCCCGAAAATCTGCTATGCGAAGAACAGATTATATCTTACGACAAGGAGAAGGTTTTATTTGGGTAACTAATAACCACGAAAATGATACAATTACAGTAAAAAAGGGGACGGGTTTAGTTCAAATCCAAGTTTTATCGGAGAATGATTTAAATAGATGGGAAAACTCTAAAAGAAATCTAGTTAACGGCATTAAAACCTCTAATAATAAATATCCTCTAACTAAATCGCAATTCTTAAACAAATTTAATATAGATCATATTACGGATTTGGAACTTAAGAAAAAATTTTGCGAATTATTATGGAATTTTAGATGTATTTTCCGCATCCGAAGATGACATCGGACTGATACCATTTTATGAACACTCCATTTTAAAGACTGGTGGTCCTGTCGCGAAACAGCCATATCGTGTGCCGTATAAGCACAAAGAATGGTTAAAAAATAAAATTCATGAATTAGAAAAAAATGAAATTATACGCCCAAGTATAAGTCCGTATAGTGCACCAATGATCCTTTTACCAAAAAAGAATGGTGATCTTAGACTTGTAGTAGATTATAGAGCACTTAACAAACAAGTAGTTAGTGATAAATTTCGTTTACCAAGAATATATGAAATTCTTGACTCAATTTCAAGCAAAAACAAAATTTTTACTTCTTTTGACCTTACCCAAGGCTACCACCAAGTAAAAATAACCGAAAAAGATGTCCATAAAACTGCATTTTCTACGGCTGAATACGGTTCATATGAATATTTAAGAGTACCTTTTGGACTTAAAACAAGTTCAAGCGTGCTATGTAGACCCTTATTACATCTATTAAGAGGATTAAAAAATATCATTCATTTTGTTGATGATGTCATATGCGTGGGAGAAAACGCTGAACAACACTTAGCAACATTAGCTAAAGTGTTCGAGAAATTCAGAGAGGACAATTTAAAATGCCGACCTGAAAAAGTAAATTTATCTTAATCTAAAATTAAATTTTTAGAAGTAGTAGTAACGCAAGGAGAGATATCCCCAGACCCAGATAAAATAAAATGTGTTGAAAATCTCAAACCCCCAAGAACTGAAAGAATTAAGAGGAATTTTAGGTCTTACAGGCTACTTTAGAAAATTCGTGCGCAATTACGCCCAAATTACGAAACCCCTCGCAAAATTAAATAAAGGGAACTCCCAAAATGTTACCTGGTCCCAGGAAGCTCAAACTTCCCTAGACCGTCTTAAAAAAGGTACTCACTTCTGAACCAATATTATCACTGCCTGATTTCGAAAACGGACAATTTGTGGTCACAACCGATGCTAGTTCAAAGGGCATTGGCGCTATTCTTTCGCAAATAATCCCGATGGAAAACCCTAATCCTCTAGAGGGAACGCCTAAACAAAAAAAGAAAAAGTAATATGCTATTCGAGTAGAACCTTATCAAAAGGCGAAAATAGTTATTCCACCACAAACTTAGAATTATTATATATAATCCACCACTTGGACATATTTAGACACTATTTAATTGTAATGGGATCAATTTTCAAAAACCCCAAAATCTCCCAATTTAAGTTACCCAAGTAAAATTATTCAAGTTACCAAGTAAGTAATTATACATTGTAATTATACCTTGTAACAAACATAGTAAGAATCTTTCCCACAGAAAATCCAATAAATAAATCCGCCCAGGAGTCGCCAATAAACGCAATAAATATCATTTTGACCAAATCTTATATGACAGCCAACGAATAATGTAATTTGAATCTTAGGAGCTCGAAAATACCAAACTGTCAAGAGAGTAAAATTTATAATACAAAAAAATAGTCACTCGAGATGCAAAATATACTTGTATAAGCTAATTGCATTGTTCTGGAGACTAAGTTTAAAACTAGCAATCTCAATGTAATTAAATCGTATTACCTTTTACCAACTTTCACAGAAATAAATTATAAGTCTTCTGAAAATCAAGAGACACCCTGCTGGGTAAATATTACAATGTAAAACTTTGTTCGTTCGAAAAAAATCCAAAGTAATACTTTAAAAGTCATAAATTAAGCGACACCTGCTAGCAAAATGTTGCAGTGTAAAATTTTGAATTGTTAGAAAAATTCCAAAGTGATAGCTTAAAAGTCATAAACTTTAACTAAACCCAAGTAGCCCATTGGTGCAAGCCGGCCCAATAGTGATGAAGGACAAATAATTCAACCAATAGGAATTGTAAAATATACTTTTAGCAACGCCTAAACGTAACCCCCGGCAAAATTGCAGAGGATAGATAGTTAGGACATAGCAATTTTGCGCCAGTTTATTGTCAGTCTTTTAGCAGTCTATTTGGAGTCTTATGCCAGTCTTCTAGCAGTTTTTTTTGATCAGTCTTTTACCATGATTGTGTTATAATAAACTTTTGTAGTGTACAAATTCTGAGTGATTTCGTCTCAGTGCAATTTGTTATTTTGTTGATACAACCAAGAACTCTGCGACTATTATGTAAGTAACAATAAATGCATTACTATTTTATTTTACTCTCTTGTGTTAATATTTCTCAAGCTCATTAATCCTTGTGGCTCCACTCGCTCCTAAGGGAAACTGAAACTCATCAATCTGGTTTCGACTCAGTATGGTCGCTAATATAAGCTCCCTACATGTACTCCTAGATTAAGCTCCCCACTCTAGAAGTTCAGCCTCCACTCAGGTAAGCCACACGCGAACCGTCAGCTAAGAGTTTAACTTAATTTCTCCATTAAATTAAACAGTTGATATAAGAACAAACCATTTTTATTGAGACTCCCTCATCAGAAGGTATTATTGAGTAACAAAACTAGAATCCCTTTCTACTTAAAACCCCCCCATTAGAATTGGCGCGGTCGGTAGGATTCGAACCTACGCTCCCAAAGGGAATCTAATGGCCACAGGGGAATGGCGATGGTGTCATTGTCTTTCCGTTGCCGTTCCCATTTGGTCCTGGCTCCCTATGATTAACAACTATGGAAATACGAAAGGCAAATAAGCGACAAGGAAAAAAAAGTGACAAATTAATGCCCCCCCCCCAATTGTGGGAGGCTGCGGTCAAGCGGAAATGTTGGGTGGTGTCTATATAACATCCCATTGCCGTTTGGCCCTAGCTCTCTTATAAGGAACGATCATTCAGTTACAAAAAGTGATCATCACATAATGAAAAACTACGGTTTTGAAGTTGGACAAAACTACCCTAAAACATGGGGACCCGTTGGTCAACTGTTGTGACCTATGGTGTGTTTTATTCCATTGGTCATTGGACTTGGCTATGGGACTCTAACAAGAAAATCAACAAACCTCTTCATAAAAAGTGACCCGCAACAACTACCCTAACTCATCTCTACGATAAGAAAACAATGTGACGACAAAAGTGACCGTAAAAGAATATGAAATGAAGTCTGGTACGTGGGGTGTACGTTGACAGGGTGCTGGTACGCGAGTGATTTAATTTCGTGTTCAGGCGCCGTGCCAAGGTATTTCCTACGAAGATCAACTCAAATAGGAAAGAAACCCAAGGATACCAGTGAAAGTTAAATACCATAAATTAGAGGAACCAACTAAAAACAGCTAAAAATAATAACAAATATCACCAAATTAAAGGCACCTAACTAATCTATTATTATTATTATGCCTTAACCATTTTTACATTCAGTTAAATTATTTCACAATCACTTATAAATTTTACATAAGAACACATTTCCAGATACGGTGTGTCACTAACCTTCAACCACGTGTTAAGAGAAACGCTGGAACACGCAACCATACGGTATGTTGCTTATATTAGCCTAAATCTAGTAGAATAATCAGAAAAAACGTAACCATGATAAGATACCCAAGCAATCAACAATTAAATAATCGTAGACGAGAAAATGCAATCTTTTGGAACCTTAAGATAAGACATAGCGTAGACAATATTAATGCTCCGTTAAGAGAATGGGGACTCGTCGACAATTTAATGAAAGAAGAGGAACTTATTAAAGCAGTAGAAAATCTTGACTGTCCAAAACTATACTATCTTCTAAAATCTCAAAGGACAAGGTTGGAACGAAGAATCATCCTTAGATTAACAGCAAGCCTGGTGCTTTATAATTTCAGTGCGCGTGAGATGACAAGAACACTAGAGCAAACTAGACGAAGTGCCAACCTGGCCTTCCGAATTTTAGTACAACATATCCCATCATCAATGTATAGCTCGTTGTCTGAATATATCGCCAACAATATTTGGTACGATCAAGATGATAATAATATGACTACAATTTGGCCCATTAAATTTCTCTCCATATTAATAGACCAAGGACATATGTTAAAAAGTGAAACCATTCTTAAAATCTTGTACGTCAATAGCGTAAATAACACGTATCTAAATCCGATAAACCCTTCAATGGGAGCCGCAATTTTTCAAGTTACCCCAAGAGAATATAAAGACATAAAGAAAATAACCCTGAATTTCTTCCAAGAAGATGAAAATTTTGGAAGAAAAATAGTCCCTGGGTTAGACATAATCGTGCGTGAGCAACTATGTTGTTGCCAATCACACGCAAATTTAAGTTTCTCTGTAGTAAAGATATTAAATGACCCATTGTCATTATCTCAGTTGTGCCGGAAAGTCATTCGTCAAAATATGCGAAGGAATGACGTAACCGCCACTTTGGAAGGCCTGCACCTCCCAAACCAACTACTAGTGTATTTAATGTACCTAAATATACCCGAATTCACAATCAAATTATTTCACAATCACTTATAAATTTTACATAAGAACACATTTCCAGATACGGTGTGTCACTAACCTTCAACCACGTGTTAAGAGAAACGCTGGAACACGCAACCATACGGTATGTTGCTTATATTAGCCTAAATCTAGTAGAATAATCAGAAAAAACGTAACCATGATAAGATACCCAAGCAATCAACAATTAAATAATCGTAGACGAGAAAATGCAATCTTTTGGAACCTTAAGATAAGACATAGCGTAGACAATATTAATGCTCCGTTAAGAGAATGGGGACTCGTCGACAATTTAATGAAAGAAGAGGAACTTATTAAAGCAGTAGAAAATCTTGACTGTCCAAAACTATACTATCTTCTAAAATCTCAAAGGACAAGGTTGGAACGAAGAATCATCCTTAGATTAACAGCAAGCCTGGTGCTTTATAATTTTAGTGCGCGTGAGATGACAAGAACACTAGAGCACACTAGACGAAGTGCCAACCTGGCCTTCCGAATTTTAGTACAACATATCCCATCATCAATGTATAGCTCGTTGTCTGAATATATCGCCAACAATATTTGGTACGATCAAGATGATAATAATATGACTACAATTTGGCCCATTAAATTTCTCTCCATATTAATAGACCAAGGACATATGTTAAAAAGTGAAACCATTCTTAAAATCTTGTACGTCAATAGCGTAAATAACACGTATCTAAATCCGATAAACCCTTCAATGGGAGCCGCAATTTTTCAAGTTACCCCAAGAGAATATAAAGACATAAAGAAAATAACCCTGAATTTCTTCCAAGAAGATGAAAATTTTGGAAGAAAAATAGTCCCTGGGTTAGACATAATCGTGCGTGAGCAACTATGATGTTGCCAATCACACGCAAATTTAAGTTTCTCTGTAGTAAAGATATTAAATGACCCATTGTCATTATCTCAGTTGTGCCGGAAAGTCATTCGTCAAAATATGCGAAGGAATGACATAACCGCCACTTTGGAAGGCCTGCACCTCCCAAACCAACTACTAGTGTATTTAATGTACCTAAATATACCCGAAAACGGTAAAAATGATATAGTATTTGAACTCCAATTTCTCAGCCCAAATGTTTCGTCATGGGAAAATTACCGACTTCTGGATATGCTTATATCTCCAAGTTCAAAGGCGGCACTGCCGGATGATGCACCCATATTGAAATTAAAACCCAACCTCAGTGGGAGAAACTGTGTATATAGATAATCTTGTTAAAATAAATGATGAAAGAACCCTATAATATTACCTGAAGTGTTATAACTATGAAAATCAATTATTATCATAATAAAAAAAAAAATGCATTATAAACCAGTATTGTATTGATATTTATGGAACTATGAATTAGAGTAAATATCACGAGATCTAAGTACATTATCAATATATTGACAAGAAGGTAGTTTCTCAAAAGTCTCTACACTTTTAAGACTATAAAACGACCGCAAAGTCGTTAAACTAGAGTACGGAACTTTAGGGTAGTAACTATGTTCGAACACACAAATAGCCAGGTGCAAGGAGGCACCGGTGAAAAAGTAGTTCAACCTCAACCTGAAGCTACCTTGTTTTTCACTCAAAATTGGTTAATATGGAGCTCAGATGACTCGAATTATGGTCGAATGAATAAGTACCCGATGTATTGAGGAAATGCCGGTGAAAAGGTAATTTGACCTCGACCTAGAGTGTACCATGATTATAACCAATCTTGAAAAAGTTAACTAGACAAAAGTCAATAGAAACTACCTCCTTTTGGCCATTGTTCTGAAATGTTCTGAAAGGACCAAATAAAGAAATGGCCAAAGCAATTATTGATACGGAGTACATATGTATCAGACATGCAAAAGAAAACGTCATATACTCGGCTGCAATGATCGTCGTGAATAAGTCAGGGGAGGAAGTCTTCGCGAAAAAATGGGACGTTAAGTATGATTTAAGGAAATTTAACGTAAAATCTTATGAGTTCGGTCTAGATCTCGCAAACACCCCCAAAATATCGGCCAGCAAGAGGCAAACTAGGAATCAAATATAACGGTAGAAAGGGAAAATACCTCCACTTTATTCAACACGAAATTAGGAAATTACAAAAACAATATAAAATCCGGTACTGGTATGTTAAAGGTCCTTGTCAGACAGATTTATTACTCCTCGACAAATGTAGAAAGCAAAAACTAGTTTACAAAATTGAAGGAAATCCTAACTGTGTAAAATATCAAGGAAAACATGACCCCCTCCAAGAAATAAAATATTACAAACAGTACCTGTACAATCCAAGGAGTGTACTATATAGAGAGAGAAGAAATGAAATTGTGTTTAAAAGAATTAAAACTTATCAGTCAAAATCAAAAGTGATCAAGAAAACAAAAAAGCTGAAACAATCAAATAATTAAAACCCAATTACTCTTACGTTAAAACAATTAAATTCTTACATGAAAGTAATTAAGATATCTATCCCCCCAGCTTAAGCGTCAACAGTACGATGACCATAAGCAAAGTAACAAATTGAACGACCACAATCTTAGTCTCACCCTGTTTCCTTTGGGCAACAAAGATTATCATAAAATAATATAAATATAATATCATAATTAACACCTTCTTTCCTTCAAAAAAAAGAGAACAAATAATAGGAACCAAAATTCATGTTCAATTATCAATCGTAAGAAGTTTTCCTATATTATGTCTAATGAAGTATTAATTCCAGAAACAGCAAAAAGGATGTGGATAACAAATGTCATAACAATCTTCATTTCCCAAACTTTAGCCCAAGATATCGTAAAACATGGAAAAATTTTTAAACACGAGAATTCGTTGCTCGCAAGTCATAATGCCTGGAAAATATTTATGAAATTGGACCCCAAACCGTTTGAAACCTTGTTCCAACAAGTAATTAGACTAGAGAAAAATACCAATGAATTAAAGGACTCCATATTCCAATTCTTGAAATCAGACAAAAGCCTGCAATCAACAAAAGATATGCACCATAAGGAAAATAAAGGAAATCTACCCCCCGTATTTCCTAAACTAAAATCGAAATTCATAATAGAAGATTTCGACAAGAAAATGGCAGAAATTGACAAGGCTCTAGGACTTAACAAGAACGAAAGCCGAAGAAGGAGAGCATTAAATAATGTGGATAGTTCCATGAGCGAACAAACTACAATTAAATCTACCACAAGTTTCTCCTTGACTACTTCCAAGCAAAATAAACTTTATGATGGAAACTACGCAATGTTAAATGAATTACCGAGCCTATGGACTTTTCTCAAAGATTTGTGGCAAAATCATGCTGAACAAAATGTTACGAAGCAAATATTATCAAAACTCGCGAAGGAAAAAGACTACAGACAAATTATTAACCTCAAGGAGTTGAAATTCTCAAATATACAACATGATGATGAGAATAAAAATACTATAGAAAGAAACATAAAAGACACCAAGACAACCACACCTACATATGAGTCCCCAACGAGAGATATACAATCTTCAATGTCAGAAACTATGACAAATACAGTCCCAGAAAGGAGCGCACTCAACAATAAATCATTTAAAAACTTGACCACGCTAACTTATCTAAGACCAACAATACTTACAAAATGGACGTGGTCAACAGGGCCCACGTACTATAAAACCCAGCCGATTGGCGTATTCACTATAGGCCTAAGGGCAAGAATCCCAGTAAGGCATACCGAGATGCAAACGATCAAAGTACAAGCGATTCAACCAGAACAAAAGAAAAATAAAAGTATGAAAGAAAAAGAAGACGATTACGTACATAAGAAGTGTTGGATAATAGACGGTAAACGTACTTGTGCAAGATTAGCAATGGCCGACGAGCCGGCAAGGGAAAATATTGAACCATTACCTGAGCTAAACGAGAAAAACGCTCTAAAAGTATCGATTCACCAATCTTTTCTAATATTATATAGACAGAGACTGCAAGCACTATTTGAATTGTTCAACACAGAAATACAAAAGTTAAAGCAAAGTACCACGAGAATCTTCGAGGTATTTTTTCGAAAAAGCAAATACCGAAGATCAGCTAGTCTAATACCAATCGTGGGAGAATTAGCCTCACGCTTGTTTGGGCTTTCGACTGAAGAAGACCTAAATATCCTAAGGGAAAACGTAGGAAAACTAAATAACGCTATGAACGTGACCTTACATGTTCAAAAAATACAAGCCAGCATAGCTAATTACCAGAGAGACAAAATTGAGGCAATCTCGAAGAAAATATCAAAGACAGTAAACATAATGAATTATTTAAAAAATGAAGTAGATCGTGTGATTACCGATTCGAGCCTCACCATGGTATCACTAGACATAGTGACAATGTCCTTACTTAACCTGGCAACTGACGTTAGCAAATTTGAATTTGCATTATTTGCCCTTACCGGAGGAACTTTGTCGTACGACCTAGTGGATCCTTCGAACCTAAAAAGTATCTTGGATGAAATAAAAACGCATTTAACGTTCGGACTACACCTACCAACAGAACCGGAAGTAGCAAACTTATTTCACTATTACACCAAGCTGAAGGTTCACATCACAGAGATAAACGAACAATTATTTGCAGTGGTAACAATCCCGTTAATAAACCAACAATCAATATATGACTTGTATAAAATTTCTACGTTTCCAGCCAACATAGGTAGAACCAATTCGTTCATGACTATTACCCCCGAAGCGGATTACCTACTAGTCGATCAAGATAGAAGGAAATATGCCTTAGCAAATCCACAGGACCTCAAGGAATGTGTAGCATTCAAAAACCTAGTATGTCAACTAACACTGCCCATTTATAATGTAAAACCCGGATCATGTATGTTGGATATATTCTTAAAAGAGACTCAACAAGAGGAAATTCCAAGTTCATGTGAAGCACTAATAGGTAGTACTAAGCGAGAAATATTTATTCATCTTAGAAACGATCTATGGCTATTCTCTGTTCCAAAAGAAACAGTCGGGACTATCTCTTGTTATAATAACACAGAAAAAATCGATCCAAGCTACAGAACCGAATTACTACTACAAGATGTAGGTACGATAACCATAAAGCAAGGATGCCGACTGGTAACTAAAGAAGCCACAGTACAAACACCTCTGATAACCACCAGCACGAATATAATAAGCCCCAAAGTGGTCAATTTTAAAGCAGTGAATTTATCATATACAATTCCTAACATTGAAAATGAAGAAGTAAAAACCAGAATATGGTCAATAATGGAGAATGTCAAAGAAACTTTACCACTAACAAAAATAAGAGAAGCATTAGACTCTCAAATTCCCCTCTTCACTAATGAAAACCAAAGATTGACATATGTAGAAAGTAGATATATACTATTCTCAACAAATTTTTGGTGGAATATCCTCCTGACAGTAGGATTCGTGTTCATGATCTCTCTGACTATAAGAATGCTATTAACCCTAAATTACGGAAGAGTGTTGAGAATAACACGTAGAAAAAGAGCAAAATCAGAACACATCGAGCCGAGTGAGATGCAAAACCTAAACCCGGAACTCCCTGATAACCCTTAAGCAAAAAATAAGGGAGGACATAATCGAGCGAATGAGAGTAGAGGTCCTCATTCGTACCATGTCCAGTCCAAAATTTTCACTTAATTTTTTATTGTGCAAGCCCATGCAGCTGCAAAGATATATTTCTTGGGCAGCGTGGACGCGCATAAACAGTAAAAGATTTGAAAAATTTATAGTAAATCGAGACCTCTAATAAAAACCATGTAATCTATCTCGAAAGTAGTAGCAGAATAGAAAATTAAATGCTAAAGTAGATGAGTGTTGAATAACATTTAAAAATGCATTGAATATAGAACATGTGCCAAACGCACATGTGTACATGTATACATATAGTCACCAAATCTTTAAAATCTTATAGTGTTATTCTTGTAAACATAATCATTTGTCCTATAATAACTTTACTTATATCACAGTAATCTAGTGATTGCTGCAACATGCATGTAAAAGCATGAGAGTTGCCCTTAGTTGCTCTCTCGTTGGGTTTAACTGTACCCATACTAGAATTGATATTATTCATATGTCTAATCACGACTATTATTTCAAAAATAGTCCCCACTTGGTATTATGTAAATTGTATATTATTGCTGTATGTGTTATAACTTGTGTAATTATAAAGAGCATATGATTCTGCCCAGATATTTATATTCTAGGAAGCAAAGTAACCAGTGCAAACTAATTATTGGTGTACCAGCAGGCAACACGGATACAACCCAGTAGCATCTACTTTCATCATTCGTCAACCAACGACAAGTACTCACCAAGGAAGTCCCCAAGACAATATCCTGATGAAATTCCAAGTCACCCAAGCCTAGTACCAGGTAACCTTATCTCAAGCAATGTTGGCAAAACCAAGAACCCCACATATCCATATATATCTGAATTAATAATTACCTGGGGAACCACCCCGACCGCAACGTCGTAAAACTACGTGGAGACCGTCGATAACTATCCTTAGACGGCAACGGCCTTAAGATTCAATGTTTAAAACACCAAGAATAACCTTAGAGTCAATCCCTCAGGGATCATGTATCTTAAGTCCCAAATCAGAGACAATATGTTGAACCAACATCAAAAGATTAAGTTTTGACGCCATCCAATCATTATTAAATGTCGCAAAACCTAACCATCCTCCATGAGAAGAAAAATCAAACATGATCAATTAATGGGAAATATAGACTGTACGTGATAAAATTTTTTCCCAAAATAAAGTGTTCGGAGAAGAGAAACAACCAGTTATTACTATTCCAATCTCCATATTAAGCCCTCAATGATTGTAAATCATTTGACCGGGAATCAAAGACAATGCGTCAAGCCAAGGCCCTTAGATCAAGTTTTGATCCTGCCATAGTTAACGTTAAATGTTGTAACACAGCCCATGGTCCAAGATATAGACTGAACGCGAACAATTTACGGGAAACACAAACTGTACGAGTAATAGATTTTCCCAAAAACAAAAGTGCCCAATAAAAGAAGAAATGAACGTGATCAATTTACGGAAAACACAGACTGTACGAGTATTAGATTTTCCGAGGATAAAAGTGTCCAAGAAGAACTAACCAACCAACGTTAAGATGCTCACTTCATGTAATCAATTCCCCAAGGGATATGTACCGAATAGACATTTCAACATTCCTGTGACGTCAAACCCACGTATTTCATATGACAAACCATACACGAACGATTTTGTGCAATAGTCATGATTACGGACAATGTAAACGCTCATCCCAAGGAACAAGTGCCAGAAAACGAAACACCATGAAGACAAACCATAAACAATTAGCCAACCTAATAATTAACTGAATGGAAGCCCAAAGCAAGAGTGATAACGTATGTGAGTATTATAGACACGTAGAATTATGAAGTAAGTGTGAAGCCTTATGTATCTAACTAGCAACTTTGATAAATATTGTTAAACTTATCAGAAAACAGATGAAAACCAGTGCAAGCTACCTTATCCCAGTGTTGCCATTAAACATTAAGTTAAAAATGTTAAGGTGTAAAATTATTTTTTCCCTCCAAGCTATTTTTAGTTCAAGCATGTCAGTGTATTGTAGTTAGATGTTTTAAATGTAGTTAAATATTTTTGATGTCAAATAACTATCGTACCAATATAACGTCAGGTGGAAGTATAAACTAGAATTAGAAGCAGCGAATATGTACCACGTTAATAATAAAGTAATTACAAAAGCGGAACTTAACTAGATGGAGCCGTGTAGAAGTATTAGAACATCAGGTGAAAAAAAAAATTTAATATTAGGTGAAGGAATAATAATATAATTAAACCTATGTAGCGTCAGGTGGAAGTATAGTCAAGTGTTAGAAAAGGCAAATATGTACCATTTTCAGTGATAAGATAAACGTATCAGGTGAAGGTAATTTTGATATTAGGTGGAGGAATAATAATTATCATGCTATCATATAATCTTATGTGTTAGTCATTAGAGACTCTTTGGCCCTTTCGCCAAATAGAGTGAGTAGGTGATGGACTTTAAAGTAATGTTGTCACATATATATATAGTCTAATAGAGCAATCGGAGATATGGAACAAAGATATAAATTTTGCCAAAGCAGAACTAATTCAAGTAATAAATAATAAGATAAATTCCTTAAAAACAAAAATCAAAATTTGAAAGTGTAGAAAGAGTAGCTTAACACAACGATGAGGACATCGTTAAGAATGGGGAGGATGATATGTAATGGGATCAATTTTCAAAAACCCCAAAATCTCCCAATTTAAGTTACCCAAGTAAAATTATTCAAGTTACCAAGTAAGTAATTATACATTGTAATTATACCTTGTAACAAACATAGTAAGAATCTTTCCCACAGAAAATCCAATAAATAAATCCGCCCAGGTGTCGCCAATAAACGCAATAAATATCATTTTGACCAAATCTTATATGACAGCCAACGAATAATGTAATTTGAATCTTAGGAGCTCGAAAATACGAAACTGTCAAGAGAGTAAAATTTATAATACAAAAAAATAGTAACTCGAGATGCAAAATATACTTGTATAAGCTAATTGCATTGTTCTGGAGACTAAAGTTTAAAACTAGCAATCTCAATGTAATTAAATCGTATTACCTTTAACAACTTTCACAGAAATAAATTATAAGTCTTCTCAAAATCAAGAGACTCCCTGCTGGGTAAATATTACAATGTAAAACTTTGTTCGTTCGAAAAAAATCCAAAGTAATACTTTAAAAGTCATAAATTAAGCAACACCTGCTAGCAAAATGTTGCAGTGTAAAATTTTGAATTGTTAGAAAAATTCCAAAGTGATAGCTTAAAAGTCATAAACTTTAACTAAACCCAAGTAGCCCATTGGTGCAAGCCGGCCCAATAGTGATGAAGGACAAATAATTCAACCAATAGGAATTGTAAAATATACTTTTAGCAACGCCTAAACGTAACCCCCGGCAAAATTGTAGAGGATAGATAGTTAGGACATAGCAATTTTGCGCCAGTTTATTGTCAGTCTTTTAGCAGTCTATTTGGAGTCTTATGCCAGTCTTCTAGCAGTTTTTTTTGATCAGTCTTTTACCATGATTGTGTTATAATAAACTTTTGTAGTGTACAAACTCTGAGTGATTTCGTCTCAGTGCAATTTGTTATTTTGTTGATACAACCAAGAACTCTGCGACTATTATGTAAGTAACAATAAATGCATTACTATTTTATTTTACTCTCTTGTGTTAATATTTCTCAAGCTCGTTAATCCTTGTGGCTCCACTCGCTCCTAAGGGAAACTGAAACTCATCAATCTGGTTTCGACTCAGTATGGTCGCTAATATAAGCTCCCTACATGTACTCCTAGATTAAGCTCCCCACTCTAGAAGTTCAGCCTCCACTCAGGTAAGCCACACGCGAACCGTCAGCTAAGAGTTTAACTTAATTTCTCCATTAAATTAAACAGTTGATATAAGAACAAACCATTTTTATTGAGACTCCCTCATCAGAAGGTATTATTGAGTAACAAAACTAGAATCCCTTTCTACTTAAAACCCCCCATTAGATAATTGGTAGAAAATTTATACTACGATCAGACCATAAAAGCTTGCAGTACCTGCGCACATTTAAAAACCCCACGGGAATTCTAGCTAGATGGATTATGAAAATCCAAGACCTTACGAATTGGAACATATAAAACGTAAACAAAATGCAGCTTGTGACTTTTTGAGTAGATACCCAGAAAATATTCCGTCGGAAACTGAGGAAAATGAAGTTAACGCTATCAATGCTAAAAGCAAACATAAATGTAAGAAAAACAAAGTTAAAGACACAGTAAAATAAAATAAGGTTAAATATTGTACCCTGTCTTTAGAAAATATAAAAAGAAAGCAAAAAAGGACGAAATGTGTTCAGCGCTTATTAATTATTTTGTGAATGATGATGCGTTACCAGACAAACTCAAAACTCTTAGAAAAGAGATAGATACCTGTATTACCCCAAAACTTAGTAACACCTGCATTTGAATATTTTCATTCAGATATAAGTGGACACTTAGGAGTAACGAAAACTTTCCATAAATTAAAACAATATTTTTACGTACCGTCGGGAATAACAAAACTTAAAGAATTTGTAAGTACATGCGAAGCGTGTAACTTAAGAAAAACCCCCCAAGCTTATCCTAATCCTCCAATGGGAAGAGTCCCGGTAGCAAAGTACCCCTTCGATATTGTCTCATTTGATTTATATGGAACAAGTGGAGGCTTACCTGTCTCCAACAGACTCCCAGATTCCCCTATTTACAAACGAGGACCGGAGATTAGTGTATGTGAATAATAGATACGGATTATTCTCAACCAATTTCTGGTGGAAAATACTAGTGACCGTATGTTTCGTGTTCGCGATTTCCCTGACCATGAGATTCTTACTGACTTTTAATCATGGAAAAATCCTGAGACTAAGAAGGCAAAACCCAGGGGAAGAACACGGGGTAACGGCTGAAATGCAGAAGTTAAACCCGGAACCCCATGAGAACGTCTAAGCCAAGAAAAAGGGAAGACATTGGAAAACGAGTGGGTATAGAGGTCTCCACTCGTCCTTGCTATGTCTTGTTCCCTCATTGTAAGTATCGTTTACGTAAAACCGTGTGGCTGACGCTGCAACATGCGTTTCTTAAACAGCACGGACGTGCGTGAACAATGAAGGCATGAAATATGTTGTAAACTGAGACCTCAAATTTAACAATGTAAAGTAACTTATGATTAAAGGATTGTTTTAAGTCTAAGGGAGAATACAATAAGTGTCGAAGAATTAAATAAGCCTTGTATCGTCGTTTCCTTTCTCAAAACAAGTTAGAAGAAATCTCTATTTTAGATTTCCCAATGGGAATTATATGTATCTGAAAACAACATGATAATAATGTCGTTTTATTAAAACCAATGTTTATGTAGTAATATTAGTGTATACTTTTATATTGTCTTGTAGGGTAACATTCACCCCAAAATGCACCTAATCGTATTGATTATTATTGATTTTAAAGAACGTGTGATTCTGCCTCGCTATTTTTATTACAGGAAGTGGATTAACACATTGGAAATCGATCATTACAATGAGTTGTCCAGTGCAGATACAACTAGTAGCATCTATTTTCATCATACCTCAACCAACGAAGAGTACTCACCATAGACTCCAGGCAATTTTCGTCCTATCTTCATTTACAAAGATTACAGTTACCTTTTGATCCTTGTTTCCTCGACCATAAACCACATTACGCATCAAGTAACACTATATTTGAATCTCAGTATCCAGTGCATTATCGAACTATATAATCACATAAGTCCTGAGAACCCCATCGATCAGTACAAGATATAAGTACCTAAATATCACCCATGGTAATCCTTATGGACCCATGAACCATTTGACTGTATAGTTGTGATATTTGATGATCCCAAACATTATTTATGTGTCGCAGATTCACGCATCGAATCCCTTTCGACCATTTCTCGGAATCCATCCTATCACCTCTATCAAATGCGAAAAGTTAATATCTCTGTTATCCCATAAATGTTAATTTATGGAAAAATGGATAATTTCTGAAAAATGGACCTGGAAACCAATCATTAAATTATAGAAACCAAAATTAACCCCAGTGACTAACCCCTCAGTGACAATATACCCCTCCCACAAGTTAAAGACAATATATTAAAGGAGTCACTATAGTTTGATGTCGACCTGTTACAAATCCAAACATCAATTCCCCTGTGATTAACATAGGAATCACCGCAAAAGCTAATAGACGCAAGCCAGACACGAACAATTTTATAAGAGAACTATAATCTCTAAGAGGACGAATGAACAATTTTATACGAGAATTACATTCTCTATGTGCTTTAAAATATCCCAAGAATGATATGCTGAGAAGAAAATGAACACAGTCCCAGTGTTCAACCCCTTAATGATAAGGCACCCTATGAACTATCAAAAAGCAGGTGATAATGAACTCTGATAGCATGTTCCCACACCTGTAGTTGGAAGTATCATTTCCCAGTTGACAATTAGAAAAAGCTTGTCGTGTGAACACAAACATGCTCGAACTGTTCCATGAAGAAATTATATTGTAAGTGCTTTAAAAATTTTGCCAAGACGAAAAGAGTGAAGGACCATAACTTACAACAGAAGGATTGAGTACGCTAAAGAGACAAGAAGATGATGAAATAGGTGTGAATTTACATACGTTACATCTTAATAACTTCGATAACTCAAAAATTCCAATATCCTATCATTAATGTTACGTAGCAAACATCCCCAGTGAAAGTGTTCTAATGTTACCAGTGAACATGGTAAACATAATATTGTGTGTTTTAAATCGTTCTTGTATGTAGTGTTAGATGTTCAGATAGAGTTAGGTGTAGCGTTGTCGTACTATTCATTTAATGTAGCGTAGATAGGAAGCAGTGTGCCCTATAGGCAGCAAAATAAAAAAAAATTGTAAAACGTGAATCCTCAAAAAAAATCTTATGTAAAGGTAGAACAGCCCCAACCTTGTTGGAAATGTAAAAGTAATCAGTGTTAGATGTAGAAAAAAACATCTTTAGTATAGTAGCTAGGCTAGAACCATGAATAATCTTAGTCCGGTAGATGAACTTGCAACCCTGGTGGTTGCTCATACATAAAATTTACAGATAGTTTATCTTTAGATTCTTTGCTCACTAGAGCTCTATTATTAAACACATCCTGCTCTTTTTCATATTGGATTCGTAATTCATCTTGTTTCTGCTTCTCAGCAGCTGCTTTTTGTTCTGCCATCCATACTCATTTTAAATTGTCCCTGGATGCAGGATGGAAAAACTTTTTGCACATGTAATTGTTGAACCCTTTCCCCATCTTGACAGACTTTGTGACTCAAATAGACCTGAAAATGAAATATTACCAAATGATTAAAACTCAGACATGAGCTGGAGCATCAAGAGAACTGAGATTTAACTGAAATTTCTCAATGAGAAGACATACAGGAGTCTCATTCAGGGAGGGAAGAAGCTAAAAAAGCAAGTCTTAAAATTTTCTGTCTCCCATGTGTATGTGCCAGCACGCAGAGACGCCTAGATAAAACATAGGAACTTTAAAATTACCTTGCCCCTCCCCCAACAGAACGGTGGCTTTCAAATTAGCTCCCAAGCAATGAGACAAACAGGGTGCATTTATCAAAATTAAAACTTTGAGAATACTTATTTAAAAACAGAAACAAATGACATAAAAAAAGTTATTATAAAGATGGCTCATCTTCCTCACATTTTTAGCCTGTAGCCTATAAAGGAAGGATAATAAAGTTAAATAGTGTAAAATTCTCAGGACTTTTCAATATTTAGGAGAATTTTCTCAGAGCATTAGATACAGTTTGAGAAAGTCCAACAGTTTAGCTACGAGGGAACACAAAATACACTAAGTATTTCTGATCTGGGATTAGGGCAGTGTAGCCAAATCCCATCATATGACGTTTTTACTATAAAAAAAAAACATCAGAAGATTTATTTTTACATTTGTTCATTTTTACATGCAGAGTTTATCATCGAGAAAGGGGGAATATTTGATCCTGGATGTGGCCAAAAAAGCTAAGGGTATTTAGATGAAATTTCAGGGAATGTTGAGGTAATTTAGAAGACTATAATCATCCAAGTTATCAAAAAGGCAGATTTACAATGTTTTAGGAACAGGTAAGGATATTAACTTGAAACTTTCATGGCCACTACTAATACTGCTGCTGCAAATGCGACTACTTTCAAGTGCAACAACTTAGTGATTATGACTGCTTGCAATTGCTACTACATCAACTTGTGATTACTTTCACGTAATATTGAGTGGGATGTTAAACAAAGCAAAACACACCTTGTACATATTGATTGTCAAAAGGGCACATTAGCAGTATCTCATGAACGGTTGAGGGCATTAAGTTAAAACTTACATGACATGTTAAACAGGGCTTGGATGACAAAAAACTCCTTGTCCTTTTTAGACCCCTTTTACGCTGATTGAATTTATGAAATAGCCACTTTCAAATTAGTCAAAAGGTCTAAAAACTATGCCTCTAGGGATGTCAAGCCTCCCCCCTTTCCCGACCTAAGGAAAGACCAACCAGTCCTCCTCTATAATAGCTGATAGAAAATAATAAATCACTATACATCATTAGACCACTGTACAAAATCATTTGTTGCATATGGACCATATGAATTTTAGAAATAAATGCACCACTTTCCACCATTACTGAGTATGAAACTAGAAAGCTTGGTAATCTCAGAATTCTCAGTCAATTGTAACTTTGCTCTTTTTGGGTAGAAATTGCAGTTTGATGCCAAAAATGGCGGAAAACGCTACTTTTATGTGGCATAGTCTTTATGGTTACTTAAAAAGCGGCACTCGAGCTTTAATTTTCTTTTGAATGGGCCATTTTGTGATTTTCTGAGACCACTGGTTTGATTCTACAACCCTAGATTACACACAGATGTGAAAAAAAAGAAGCAAAATTCAACTTTTTTGTATGTGGGAGCTTGAAACTTCTACAATAGAACTCTCTGTTTTGCTGAACTTTATGGTGTAGAGGGAGACCCGCCCACGTCCATCACTTTTTTAGAAAATAATTTTTTTTCTACTATGCTTGTCAACCTACAGTAAACTTTTTCCCACCAAAATGTACCTACACATTCAGGACATCAAGCAAAATTTTGATATTTTTTTTAGCCTATCAGTTATAGCCATAATTCAAAGAACAATGACCTTGGTCAGATATGGCGAACCTGTACGACCCCGGTACAGCTTCGCCATCCCCTGGTTCTGGTTCGCCAAGCATTGAAAACCACTTTTAAAAAAATCAGAAGAGCCATTCTCATTTAAGAATATGTTTAATACTCATCAGCTATTGGTATAAGAAAATTTAATACAGGTAACTCGTATCACATTTGTCTGATCATTTTATTTTGTATGCGGAAAGATCGACACCAAATGTCAGCTTTTCTGATTGCCTTTTAGTCCCTCCGCATGAGACGGGTTGATCAAGTTTAATTTCCACTGATTGTCTCTCTACAAAAGCCTGTTCATCTGTATAAACAAACTTGTTTGGTTCAACCTTTTTGAGAAATTTGACATCAAGATCATCACCATTGATTTCTAGCACTGACGCAACATAGTATGTTTTCCCGCTTCTTTTCCCATCGATTCCAGTGAGAATGAAATCACCGACTGTAATCTCTCCAGATATTTCAGTTTCAGCCTCGACATCGCCAACATTCAGACTCTCGTCACTGCAACAATCAGAATCAACTACAAAATCTTCAGAGCTGCTTTTATACTCAAATGCTTCGCAAAAAAGCTTCCTTTTTGGAAATTTATATTGCTTCGCAACTGTCTTGCTTAGTTTCTTTATTTCTAGCACTTTTTGTTTCTTATTTTTCTTTTCCACCTCTTGCTGAATTCTTTCTTTTACTGGAGTATCTGTTAGGATTTCTGTTTTCTTTCTATTTGCAGTTCTTCTTTTCTGCTTCCTGGGGGATCCTTTCGGCAATGGGAAAAGATCTATAATTTCTGACTAGCTATCGTTAACAGAACCAGACATTGTAGCAGGCAGCTGTTCTGGACTCGAGTTTCTCAGGGGTGGTTCACTTGCACATGGTGCTTCTGAATATCGCGCAGAGTTACCTTCTGAGCTGAAAGGGGCCAGTGGTGGTACTTCTGGTCTATCGGAAACGGATGAACTTAGGTATTCGTGGTCTTGAAAAATTTCTGGGTTGAATGGATGAATTCTTGTGCAGCGGAACCCGCTGATTATGCTTTCTTGAGTAACAGCCTTGAAGTAAGATGAGCCAAGAATTTCTGCAACATTAGCAATGGCTATGGTTTTGCATTTGTTTCTGCTCATAAAAGCTGCGGCTTCTCGATTGTAGTATGCCTTAATCGGAAACATAACGGAGCGATCCAGAGGCTGCAGTTTATGAGTCGTATGTGGGGGCACGGTTAAAAGATTAACACCGTTCTCCTTAGCCAGCTCAAGCAGATCGCTAGAATATCTGGTAATATGATTGTCCAAAATAAGAAGAACTGGTTTTGATTTTGTTGGTTTTACATGACTAATAAAGTGGTTCAGCCAAATGACAAAGAGCTCGGTCGTCATCCATCCAGAAGCTTTTTCATTTCCGAATCCAATGGTCCCTGGTGGAGCTCCCTTTAGTAGGATATCAGGGCACGTTTTTCTGGGAAAAATCATCATTGGAGGAACTGTATTTCCAATAGCGCTAACACAGATACAAAGCGTGATATTCTGCCCTCTTTCGCCAGACGTTACCTTTCCGACTTGCCTTTGGCCCTTTTCAGCAATGACAGTGCCTGGATTGTGAACAGTCGATAATCCTGTCTCATCGACGTTCCAAATATTTTCTGGGCTAAAGCAGTGACGATCGTATAGAGTCCGAAGATTGTTAAAGAATTGCTGAACTGTAAAGCGGTTGAAGGCAGTAGCCCTTCCCAGACTGGTAGCTTCTGCCTGTCGGATTGTAAGCTCGGGGTGTCGCTGCATAAACCCCCGATACCAATCCTCTCCCGCAGCTTGATTTTTCTCACCACAAGTCCATGAATCTGGAATTTTAAGCTTCTTCGACGTGGCGTATTTGTAACAAAGTTGACGTAGCTCGAGTGGTGATAGTCCATAATGCATATGGCATATTATTTGCAGGTATTTGACAAGAGCCCGTTCTTGTTCGTCGGTAAAAATTCTACGAGTGGCGTATCGTGGTGAAAAAAAAGAGAGAGGCAAACTTCTAACCTCCAGGCCGTTCTTGCTGATTCTTTTCACATAATCTCGTAAGGTTCCACGAGGAATCTGGTATTTTCTTGAAGCTGTTGCTTTTGGAACTTGCTTCTCAATGACTTCTAGCACAGCTTCACGAAGCAGTTCTGGTTCAGTCGTACCTTTTTTCCTTTCTGTAGCAGGCTTTGGCGTTCGCATGATGTCTGAAAACAAAAGAAAATATACTATTAATAAAATACAGAATAGTGCACCAATATGCTTGATGTAACATTGAAGACTTTTGCAGAAGAAGTTTAGCCTACATGTCCAGTCTTAAATTTTTCAAAGTTTTCAGCCTTGTCTTTTGTCATGATGTATAACCTACTTATTTTGGCAATGAAACAACATTGACTACTTCAAACTTTTAGAATATGTTAGTTGGATTGCCCAGTTTGTTTTTATCAGAAATATGATGTGTTCTGAACTTGAAAGATCAAATAAAATTTCAAGAGGTCTTTTTTACGTAGTAACCTCAAGGTAATACGTTTCGTCTCAATATTCTTCGTCGAATGTTACATCAACATAACAAACTCTTAAATTTCGAATCAATGTCGCAACTTCTGGGCATGCAAATCGACTCGATCCAATTGTTTTTATCCTATTATTATTGCCAGTAACAACTCTTCATTTAGATGGGCTAGTAAAATACAGAATTTTACTAGTAAAATACACAATATTTCTGAAAAATACAGAACTAGTAAAATACAGAATAGTACAACAACACATAACAAAATACTACAATGAAAACAAAATGAAAGCTCACCAGCCCAGGTTCGCCATACCCTAGGCTGGCGAACCTGAGCAGGAAATTTGTGGCGAACGTGGGCAAAGGGTCATCTACATGAAGTTTTGATCTAATCTGTAATTCTTGATAGATGGTGCCAAATGCTTTTGAGGAGAGTGGTGGCATAAACTGAGAGATATATTAGGTAACAGACAATTACCAAATCTTTTAAAATAGCTCTCGAATAGCTTTTTTTCTAATACATAAAATATAGCATTCTGCAGGAAAAAAATATACCAATTATTCAAAAAATTTACTTACAACTGAAGGCAAATTCTCTGCACTAATAAAGTATCGCTAGTAGATGGCTCTTCCATTGGCAAAGTTTCCTGGGTTTTGAACACTATGTGTTCGAGTAATTTTGAAATGACGAACCTGGGCCGTGGTGAAGGTGAGCTGGTCTCCCCTAATATTCATCAAGATCAGTTATTACATTGGGAAGTTTTCCTTTTTTTGCCGAAAATCAAGCAAATTTCCTTAGGCTCGTAGATTCTGATAGGTAACTTGAAATGTTATTTCAAGCCTATCTATTGTAATCAAGATTACTTTGTTAGATGTTTTATTAACAGCAGCGCAGATAGCTCCTTATTTAGAGCAAACTATTTGAAAAAAGCTTCAACTATCAAATCAAAATCTTCAAAAACATTAATAACTTCTACCAAACTTATTAACTTGTTTTACACACTTACCTTAATATAAAATGTTATATAAGGAAAATGGAAGCGGCAATTGGAGAATAAAATAACATGAACGTTTTACCTTACTTAAAACATTTTTCTTTATCAAAAAGATTGGCTATATCTATATAGGTTAATGGAATTAAAAACTACCTTTTTGGAGGTATTTTCATTGACAACTACCTTTTTTTTGAACGTTCATTGGAAAAACGACAGCTTCCCCCTCTAGATATGAAAAGTATCTTTTAGTACTTTAGTATTAATTTTTTAATACTTTAAAAAACCGTCTTATTGTTCTAATTAAAAAACTCTTGTATTTAAGAGATGTTGTTAGAAAATTGGAACAAAATTCCAACTTTAGCGTAAAGGACTATGTGGTGAGTATGGGGAAACTCTTCATATAGGAGAAATCCTACTTAACAATGTCTGTTCGTTTAAAGTTTTAATGTTGCTAACTTTTTAAGCATTAATTTTCAGCTGGAAATACTTTTTTTTTATTTCTAACTGTTTTTAAATTAATACGGGGAAATCCGGTTCAGTGGCGTAAATTCAGAAAAATTCTGGGGGGGGGGGGCAAACTTCAAAAATTTTTGCCACCTCACGGAAGAAAATTTGCAAATTTTCACTTTTACTTTGTGAGGAAAGTACAAAACTATGCTGATTATATTCTGTTAAAAAAAAAAAGAAAAAAAGTTTGAATTGGTGAAAGTTTCTAATTCAGAGCTAGTGGATGGCTTGGAAAGAGCATTTCCTGCCGCGAAGTAGCGGATATTTTTGAAATATTAATAAAAACTGTATTATCCCTTATATTGGACCTCAGACTCCTTTTTAGGGAAACAAATTACTTAAAAACATATATTGTGCTGTGAAGGATCTAAGCCAAAAAAGAAAATTTATAATTAGGAAATGTCATTTTGTTTTGTTGAGAATTGAATTGAGTGAAGGCCTAGAACAGGGTTTTCTGGCGCGAAGGGCACTGGCGGAAATGAAAAAAAAACCTGGGGAGGGGCAAATTTCATGTCTCAATAGGCAGCCTCAAGTGGGTTGAATTAGCAAAAATCCAAGGGAGGTGGAAATCAAGCCAAATTAAGCGGTAGCCAACTTAAAATTCTTTGGATAACAAAGTTTAGAACACAATTAAATATACAAAAATTCAAGTACATAAACACAATTAAGCAAATAAATCATAAATTTGTTTGCATCACGAATGAAGTATCCAGAGAGAGCTACTATTCTAATGGGAAACGTCGTTGCTTCAGGGAAGCAAACCTGTCGACGGCAATGTTATAATCTATCTTTTTCGCTTTTTCCGGCTGGGTTGCTATAACTAACAAATCGCTAAGTCGCTCATCAGTCATGGTTGTTCTGAGATATGTCTTAAACCTCTTAAGCGTTGAAAAAAATCTCTCGTTAGAGGCAGTTGAAACGGGGAGCGTCAAAGCAATTTCGAGAGCTTCCGAGATGACAGCAAAGGCGTCTTTGTTCATGTAGAGGTAGGCAAGAGCTTTTGATGGGGATTCTGGTTTCATCCTTTGTAAATAAGATTTTGCCAAGGCTATCTCCGACTCAAACTTCCACTCGTTTACTAATAATGTAGGAAAGTCACGTACAAAGTCTTGTATTAGACGTGCATCCAGGAACTTCGGTGAACTTGGCTCAAACGCTTCTAAGCCTTGCATTACTGAGGAGTTTTCACCAAAACTTTGTCTCAGCTCCGAAGTTACTCGGTCGACTATGAAGTATAAAATGTCCGACCTATAAGTTTGAAAAATGTCACAATCCTCTTCTGTTCGATTTCTTGCTCTGGCACCGACAGTGGTTTCGACGTGAAAATCGAGAAGGCGTCTGCTTATAGCAACCGAGCGTTTAGGCTTCTCTATTTGGATTGAGTGCTGCTTGCATAAGCTTTTCGTTGCTTCGACCATCTTAAACCAACGCTCTTCAGATCGGAGCTCTAGAACCTGTTGTTGAACTGCTTGAAGCAGAGAATTTACGCAGAGAAGAACAAGGCTCTTGGACTGGAGTTGTCTGGATGCAATATCTATCGGACCAAGGATACTGCTCATTATTTCAAGAATGAGCAAGAATTTGGCATCAATTGTTGCCAGCAACCCAGAAGCTTCAGAACGGTCCTCTGTTGAATTGGCTTCATCCGAAATAACCCTTAATGTTTCAAGAATAGCACCTAAACGTATCCGGATCTTCTGAATTGAGGAAAACCAATAGCACCATCGAGTGTCGGCTAGCCACTCGAGCTCAATCTTCTTTTCTCCGCGTTCTTGTTGGGTTCGAAGGAAAAGTTCGTGACGTGGCGCACTTCGGCTGAGAAAGACATATAATGCCTGAATGCAAGAAAAGAAGTTTCTAACCTCCGGACAAGAAGCTATTGACTGCACAAGCACAAGATTTAGGCGATGGGCGTGACAATGAATATACCTAGCTTGTGGTGCAAATCCTTTAAGAATAGCCTGAACACCATTACATGCGCCGCTCATGACGCTCGCACCATCATAGCATTGAGCCACACAGGTGCTCCAATCCAGTCCGTGCTTTTCAACAAGATCCTTGATTGCATTAGCAAGGGATGCTGCATCTAATTGTTCAAGATGTGTACTTCCGAATGTCTCCTCTCGGATGATAGCATTACTATCAATAAACCAAATAATTAAACCAAGCTGCTCTTTTTTCGACAGATCTTTCGTTTCATCTGCGCAGATTGCCCAATATTTCTTAATAGAGCATCTTGTTTGTTCTCGCAAGAGGTCAGCCAGTATGCTTATAAGACTATTTTGGTAGTCGGGACTCAAATAGCTTCCATACCGACGTTTTAGTTTTTGCTGAAGATCCGGGTTTCCCCCTGTCATCATTTCTAGTATTTCTATAAAATTACCTCGATTGTGTGAGTCGTCGTGTTCGTCATGACCTCGAAATGGGTGCCCTTGGCGTGCTAGGGCACATGCCACTTTCGCAAGTGTGACTATATGCAGGCGATTTTCCGCTATGGCTTCCTTCCGACTTTCTTAGTAAATATTTCAAGAATTTCCAACGCTCCTCAGCAAAAAATACTGTTTTCAAGCCATTTACTTCCCTTTATACAGAAACTTTCGCCACTCTAAACCTTTTTTCCGTCGGTACAGTTTTGGTTTTGTTGGAAAACTTTCGTCGTGCTCCCCCCCCCAAAAAAAAAAGTGATAGTGACGCCCCTGCTCCTAATTAGCTTTTCTGCTACCGTTTAGTGTTACGTATTGGCATTTTGCCCTTAATAGTTTTCGTTTTTGTTATTTCATGATTAATAACAGGGTGGTCTATTAAATAGGGTATTTTTTCTCTCATTTATAATAATAGCTTTATTTCCGCCAAAATTGACGATAGCATACAAATTTCTTTCGACTGATCATTTAATACGCTCTAGCATCTTCTGCATGTTTAAGCGCCTCCAAATGCTCAAATTCTCAGATTTTAGAATTCGGTAAAATAGTCTAAGCTAGTCAACTGAAATTTGAAAGGGTTAAAACATATATATCGTTTTTTGTCAGTTTAACTAAGAGTAGAATTTCGTAAATTAAACGATAGCATAATCCGAAAAAGAAACTTAGCAACTCAATACAACAAAATTCTCGTACTTATCTAGCTTATCAGCAAAATCTAGAAGGGCAAGTCTTAAATTTTGTTTTGGATGAAGCACGCTGACGTGAAGCGAATGCCTCGCAATAACAGCCGATTTAACTTTAAAAAGTAGAATTTTGTCACGAAGCAGCAATTTTTATTTATACTAAAACTGTCAATTCAAATGTATTTTAGGTCTTTTTCATTCCCTTTTTGCGCCATACCCAGTTTCTAGGGTGAGAATATAACAAGAGGTATAAATAATGGTGAGCGGCCGCCTAGCAAAAATGGCTGGGCCATAGGAAAGCATTTAATGCTCTTTCATTCTCTAAAGCTCTTCCAAAACTCTGCCATAAATTATGTCTGATATATCAGGCTGTAGTCACTGTAGTCATCTCTGAAGTCCTAGCCTGCCCCCCCCCCTCCTTGAATGACACCTCTATATCTATAATTGTTTGTTATATGCTCGGTTATATGATTTTTCCCACAAAATTTGCGATTTATACATTAATCCAAAGTTGTAGCGTGATATTAAGATACTTACTTCTGTAGGCTAAACTTTAGTTCGCATGGAATTTATTGCATGAAGAAAAGGCTATAAGTTTATATTAGTCAAACCATAAATGGCAAAATTACACACCTCACTTGGGCCAGCTTCTGTTGCTGCCTCGGTTGCTGCTACACTATCCACCAACTTAGCTTTTTTAGGCGGTTGACTAGGTTTAAAAATATCGATTATTTTTCTCTGACTCATCGCACACTCCAAGACAAGCATTCAAGACAATGCTAGAGAAAACACGAGGCTCCGGGTTACTATCTTTACTTGACAATGATAGAGAAAACACGAGACTCGGGTTACGCGTCATTTCGTATAAGATTTTGTATTCGATAAAATTTGTATTTTTTATTCGGATGAAGGATAAATAAGGGTATAATCTAAAAAAATCTTGGGGGGGGGGGGGCAAAACGAGGTCGGGGGGGGGCAACTGCCCCCCCTGCCCCATAGCAATTTACGCCCCTGATCCGGTTCCAACTCCACAAAAAATCCCCCTTGCCCATGGAAAGATAAAAAAATTGTCTTTCGAAAGTAACAAGCAAGATTGAAACCTACTCTACTATTATGATAGTGTTTCGTTAAAGAGGAAATTATTATGTATATTTAAGTAAAAAATGGCCCTCAGACAATCAAAATTGCTTGTCGTGATTACAAAATCAGTTCTATTCCCAAAAGCAATGCCGCCAATTATAGGAAGGGAGCAGGAGAGGACATCAGCTCCATTAGCTTTTGAAAATACCTTTTCTTGTATATTTTCATTGACAAAATCCCTCCCCCCCCCACCAATTTTTATGAATTGACACCACTTTCCAAAAAAATATTCACCACCTGGAAATAATAGCTCTTACCTAATAGAACAGAGAATATTATGAAAACTGAGCACACCAACTGCTATGACACGCGCACTCGTCTGAGGCAGACTCAACAATGACAGCAGTGCTGCAGCGGGTCAAAATTGCTAGTGTTATTTTATGTAGATATAATCAAAAGTTACTGACATTTAAACATTCAGCCATTCAGCATGTATCCTTAACTTAAGAGCAGAACATAATTACCATGGGATTGCATAAACAATTAGATCAGGGGTTCCCACGTGGTTTTGACTAAGGGTTTCTTGAGTTGATCAGGAAGGTCATTGAATTTAATAATAGGTCATTAATAATTAATGGTTATGAGATAAAGGTTAAAGATAAGAATCTGTTTCATTACTTGAAATAAGAATTTCTGTTCATTTTAAATTTGCTTGGTTCCGAAATGGAGTTTGACTCCCACGTTATTTAAATTAAACTAATAAAAAGACGCCGCTTAAAGGCATTTCAGACGAGAATGCTTCCTAATGTACGCCAAGCGGATACTTTCTTGATCGAAAGGATGTACGCCGAGCGGATACTTTCTTGATCGAAAGGGATGAACTGATATCATGTACTACAAATTTCGATGCCAGAGCAAGTCCCAGACTGAATCTTTATGGAGTTTCATCACAAAGCACTCCTGCCAGAGTTGTCACACATGGGGGCATGGCCCCCTGGAAATTCGGGTCTATAAAGCAATTATAAGGAAACCAGCGGAAAAAGCAGAATAGGGAAAAAATGTGTTTTACCCCATGGTTGGCTGACTGCCAATAGATTTTGACCCTTAATAGGGAAAATATAAGTTCTAATTTGTGACTGAATGACCTGTTTTCAGTTTTCCACAAACATTTTTTCTATATAGGTTCCCTCACATTGAATTTTGGCTTTCCGTTCTGCCCTTCACACTGAACTCCGTAAGCCTTCCGTAAGGCTCATAACCCTCCGTAAGACCTTACGTTAACGTACCCGTAAGTCAAAACGCAATGCTAGAGCTCTGACGGAAGACGTTCAAATTATCTTAACTTCTTACGTTTACGTTTAAGCAAAATGGAAAAATATTTGAGTTTGTAGAAGCTAGAAAATGTTATATAGCTCAAAGGACCCTGTTTTCAAGGACAAGCAATTTAAACTAAATTCTTTGGAAAGTCTGAGCCAAATTTTTCATCAGCAGGAAATAAATTAGTAAGTATAGAATGTCTTGATTTGTAGGCCTATGCTAGGATAGGCTATACTTTGATAAATATTGCTAGTTTTTTTTTCAATTTCTATTTGGGTTTGAGGTTAAAATAAAACCTGTTGTGGTATAGTTAATCATTTAAAATGATATTTAGGAGATTATTTTTGTAACTTAGCTCAGGGTTTAAAATGTTCTTTATGAGGTTGAAGCAAGAATAAATCAAACAGTTCGTGGTAACGAACTGTAAGTAAGGAGCGACCCGGCTCAATGGTAACCAAAACTTTAGAAAACGGGTTTTTGATACCAATAAATATATCAAAAGAATCAGATTTCAATGCTGATTTCAAATATATAACTTTCATCAAGTTTAGTGCTACCCATCAAAAGTTACGCGCCTGAAAAAATTTGGCTGATTTTCGAAAAAAGGGGGAAAGACCCCCTAAAAGTTATAGAACCTTAATGAAAATCACACCATCATATTCAGCGTATCAGAGAACCCTACTGTAGAGGTTTCAAGCTCCTATCTACAAAAATGTGGAACTTTCCATTTTTTGCCAGAAGAAAGATCACGGATGCGTGTTTATTTGTTTGTTTTTTTTTCCCCAGGGGTGATCGTATCGACCCAGTGGTCCTAGAATATCGTGGGAGGGCTCATTGGAACGGAAATTAAAAGTTCTAGTGCCCTTTTTAAGTGACCAAAAAAATGGAGGGCAACTAGGCCCCCTCCCACGCTCATTTTTTTCCCAAAGTCTCCCGATCAAAATTTTGAGATAGCCATTTTGTTCAGCATGGTTGAAAATATGATAAAAATGTCTTTTAGGATGACTTGATCCCCCAAAGTCCCCAGGGGGAGGGCTGAAAGTTATGAACTTTACTCAATGTTAACATATAGTATTGGTTATTGGGAAGTATACAGACTTTTTCAGAGGAGATTTTTTCTGGTAGGTGGGGGAAGGAGAGGGTCGGGGGCTATATGGAAGGATCTTTCCATGAAGGAAGTTTTCATGGGGGAAGGGAAATTGCCATGAAGGGGGCGCCGGACTTGCCAGCATTATTTATTGGTTATTGGGAAGTATACAACCATTTTCAGGAAGGATTTTTTCTGGAGGGGGGGGGGGGCTAGAGGAGGGGGTTACTCTGGAGAATATTTCCGTGGAGAATGTTTCTTTGGGGTAAGGGACATTTCTATGAAGGGGGCGCCAGATTTCCAAGCATTATTTAAGAAACGATCAGAAATTAAATAAAAAAAACAAGTTTTTTCAACTGAAATGTAAGAAGGAATATTAGAACTTAAAACGAACAGAAATTATAACGTATGTGAGGGGGTTCTCCCCCAAGTCAATACCTCGCTCTTTACGCTACAGTTTTTTTTAGTGCTTTCAAAAGAGCTATCTATTCTAATTAAACGGCCTTTGTGATTCAGGGGTTTGTGAATCAAATTTTTTTTTTAACTTTTAACGTAAAGAGCGTGGTATTGACTAAGGGGAGAACCCCTTCATATAAGTAATAACATATACGTAATAAAAAAAAACAATAAAAAACAAGCGATACGGCTCAATAGTAATCGAAACTTTTAAAAACGAAATTTTGATGTCAATAAATGTATCAAAAGAATGTGTTTATAATGCTGATCCTAAATGTATAAATTTTATTAAGTTTAGTATTACTCATCAAAGGCTACGAGCCTGAGAAAATTTACTCGATTTTTTAAAGAGGGGGGAAACATCCCCTACAAGTGAAAGAATTTTAATGAAAATCACACCGTCAGATTCAGCGTATCAGAAAACCCTATTACATAGGTTTCAAGCTCATATCTGCAAAAATCTGCAACTTTGTATTTTTTGCCAGAAGAAAAATATACGAATATAGAAGTTAGTTACGTAAGTTAATTTGTAAAGACATCCATTTAGCAAAAGAAAAGTAAAATTTTTATGCAAATAAAAGCTGCATTAACTAAAAAACGATCAGAAATAAAATAAAAAAAAACAAGTTTTTTAAACTGAAAGTAAGGAGCGACATTAAAACTTAAAACGAACAGAAATTATTCCGTATATGAAAGGGGCTGTCCCCTCCTCAACGCCTCGCTCTTTACGCTAAAGTTTGACTCTGTCTCACAACTTTATTTTTTAAAACAATAAAAAACTTTAGCGTAAAGAATGAGGCGTTGAGGAGGGGACAGCCCCTTTCATATACGGAATAATTTCTGTTCGTTTTAAGTTTTAATGTCGCTCCTTACTTTCAGTTTAAAAAACTTGTTTTTTTTATTTAATTTAGATCAGGGTCACCTATCTAGTTTGATCTAGTTTCACTACGTCCTCTCAAATGAAAAAGATTTAGGATCATTGAGAAGAAATAAAGAATTAAGTTAATTTCTTTGGCAATGTAGAAGTTTTATATAGGCTATCTTAGGGATATATCCAGGACTATTAGGGAAGATAAGGTACACTGTCAGGAACACATGTGATACAGGAAAAGAGCATAAAATAAGGAATCTAATTGTATTTTTTTAAGTTTATTAAGCCATTTTCTCCTACAAAGCTGCTGATCGGTAATGCTACCTTGCATTGTACTCCATTCCCCATGATTGGGTTCAATATGGGCTATTTAAGGCTATTTGTTTTTTTCTCAAAATGATAAAATTGTACAGTATTACCGTGAATCCTCAAAAAAAAATCGTGTAAAACGTGAATCCTCAAAAAAAATCTTATGTAAAGGTAGAACAGCCCCAACCTTGTTGGAAATGTAAAAGTAATCAGTGTTAGATGTAGAAAAAAACATCTTTAGTATAGTAGCTAGGCTAGAACCATGAATAATCTTAGTCCGGTAGATGAACTTGCAACCCTGGTGGTTGCTCATACATAAAATTTACAGATAGTTTATCTTTAGATTCTTTGCTCACTAGAGCTCTATTATTAAACACATCCTGCTCTTTTTCATATTGGATTCGTAATTCATCTTGTTTCTGCTTCTCAGCAGCTGCTTTTTGTTCTGCCATCCATACTCATTTTAAATTGTCCCTGGATGCAGGATGGAAAAACTTTTTGCACATGTAATTGTTGAACCCTTTCCCCATCTTGACAGACTTTGTGACTCAAATAGACCTGAAAATGAAATATTACCAAATGATTAAAACTCAGACATGAGCTGGAGCATCAAGAGAACTGAGATTTAACTGAAATTTCTCAATGAGAAGACATACAGGAGTCTCATTCAGGGAGGGAAGAAGCTAAAAAAGCAAGTCTTAAAATTTTCTGTCTCCCATGTGTATGTGCCAGCACGCAGAGACGCCTAGATAAAACATAGGAACTTTAAAATTACCTTGCCCCTCCCCCAACAGAACGGTGGCTTTCAAATTAGCTCCCAAGCAATGAGACAAACAGGGTGCATTTATCAAAATTAAAACTTTGAGAATACTTATTTAAAAACAGAAACAAATGACATAAAAAAAGTTATTATAAAGATGGCTCATCCTCCTCACATTTTTAGCCTGTAGCCTATAAAGGAAGGATAATAAAGTTAAATAGTGTAAAATTCTCAGGACTTTTCAATATTTAGGAGAATTTTCTCAGAGCATTAGATACAGTTTGAGAAAGTCCAACAGTTTAGCTACGAGGGAACACAAAATACACTAAGTATTTCTGATCTGGGATTAGGGCAGTGTAGCCAAATCCCATCATATGACGTTTTTACTATAAAAAAAAACATCAGAAGATTTATTTTTACATTTGTTCATTTTTACATGCAGAGTTTATCATCGAGAAAGGGGGAATATTTGATCCTGGATGTGGCCAAAAAGCTAAGGGTATTTAGATGAAATTTCAGGGAATGTTGAGGTAATTTAGAAGACTATAATCATCCAAGTTATCAAAAAGGCAGATCTACAATGTTTTAGGAACAGGTAAGGATATTAACTTGAAACTTTCATGGCCACTACTAATACTGCTGCTGCAAATGCGACTACTTTCAAGTGCAACAACTTAGTGATTATGACTGCTTGCAATTGCTACTACATCAACTTGTGATTACTTTCACGTAATATTGAGTGGGATGTTAAACAAAGCAAAACACACCTTGTACATATTGATTGTCAAAAGGGCGCATTAGCAGTATCTCATGAACGGTTGAGGGCATTAAGTTAAAACTTACATGACATGTTAAACAGGGCTTGGATGACAAAAAACTCCTTGTCCTTTTTAGACCCCTTTTACGCTGATTGAATTTATGAAATAGCCACTTTCAAATTAGTCAAAAGGTCTAAAAACTATGCCTCTAGGGATGTCAAGCCTCCCCCCTTTCCCGACCTAAGGAAAGACCAACCAGTCCTCCTCTATAATAGCTGATAGAAAATAATAAATCACTATACATCATTAGACCACTGTACAAAATCATTTGTTGCATATGGACCATATGAATTTTAGAAATAAATGCACCACTTTCCACCATTACTGAGTATGAAACTAGAAAGCTTGGTAATCTCAGAATTCTCAGTCAATTGTAACTTTGCTCTTTTTGGGTAGAAATTGCAGTTTGATGCCAAAAATGGCGGAAAACGCTACTTTTATGTGGCATAGTCTTTATGGTTACTTAAAAAGCGGCACTCGAGCTTTAATTTTCTTTTGAATGGGCCATTTTGTGATTTTCTGAGACCACTGGTTTGATTCTACAACCCTAGATTACACACAGATGTGAAAAAAAAGAAGCAAAATTCAACTTTTTTGTATGTGGGAGCTTGAAACTTCTACAATAGAACTCTCTGTTTTGCTGAACTTTATGGTGTAGAGGGAGACCCGCCCACGTCCATCACTTTTTTAGAAAATAATTTTTTTTCTACTATGCTTGTCAACCTACAGTAAACTTTTTCCCACCAAAATGTACCTACACATTCAGGACATCAAGCAAAATTTTGATATTTTTTTTAGCCTATCAGTTATAGCCATAATTCAAAGAACAATGACCTTGGTCAGATATGGCGAACCTGTACGACCCCGGTACAGCTTCGCCACCCCCTGGTTCTGGTTCGCCAAGCATTGAAAACCACTTTTAAAAAAATCAGAAGAGCCATTCTCATTTAAGAATATGTTTAATACTCATCAGCTATTGGTATAAGAAAATTTAATACAGGTAACTCGTATCACATTTGTCTGATCATTTTATTTTGTATGCGGAAAGATCGACACCAAATGTCAGCTTTTCTGATTGCCTTTTAGTCCCTCCGCATGAGACGGGTTGATCAAGTTTAATTTCCACTGATTGTCTCTCTACAAAAGCCTGTTCATCTGTATAAACAAACTTGTTTGGTTCAACCTTTTTGAGAAATTTGACATCAAGATCATCACCATTGATTTCTAGCACTGACGCAACATAGTATGTTTTCCCGCTTCTTTTCCCATCGATTCCAGTGAGAATGAAATCACCGACTGTAATCTCTCCAGATATTTCAGTTTCAGCCTCGACATCGCCAACATTCAGACTCTCGTCACTGCAACAATCAGAATCAACTACAAAATCTTCAGAGCTGCTTTTATACTCAAATGCTTCGCAAAAAAGCTTCCTTTTTGGAAATTTATATTGCTTCGCAACTGTCTTGCTTAGTTTCTTTATTTCTAGCACTTTTTGTTTCTTATTTTTCTTTTCCACCTCTTGCTGAATTCTTTCTTTTACTGGAGTATCTGTTAGGATTTCTGTTTTCTTTCTATTTGCAGTTCTTCTTTTCTGCTTCCTGGGGGATCCTTTCGGCAATGGGAAAAGATCTATAATTTCTGACTAGCTATCGTTAACAGAACCAGACATTGTAGCAGGCAGCTGTTCTGGACTCGAGTTTCTCAGGGGTGGTTCACTTGCACATGGTGCTTCTGAATATCGCGCAGAGTTACCTTCTGAGCTGAAAGGGGCCAGTGGTGGTACTTCTGGTCTATCGGAAACGGATGAACTTAGGTATTCGTGGTCTTGAAAAATTTCTGGGTTGAATGGATGAATTCTTGTGCAGCGGAACCCGCTGATTATGCTTTCTTGAGTAACAGCCTTGAAGTAAGATGAGCCAAGAATTTCTGCAACATTAGCAATGGCTATGGTTTTGCATTTGTTTCTGCTCATAAAAGCTGCGGCTTCTCGATTGTAGTATGCCTTAATCGGAAACATAACGGAGCGATCCAGAGGCTGCAGTTTATGAGTCGTATGTGGGGGCACGGTTAAAAGATTAACACCGTTCTCCTTAGCCAGCTCAAGCAGATCGCTAGAATATCTGGTAATATGATTGTCCAAAATAAGAAGAACTGGTTTTGATTTTGTTGGTTTTACATGACTAATAAAGTGGTTCAGCCAAATGACAAAGAGCTCGGTCGTCATCCATCCAGAAGCTTTTTCATTTCCGAATCCAATGGTCCCTGGTGGAGCTCCCTTTAGTAGGATATCAGGGCACGTTTTTCTGGGAAAAATCATCATTGGAGGAACTGTATTTCCAATAGCGCTAACACAGATACAAAGCGTGATATTCTGCCCTCTTTCGCCAGACGTTACCTTTCCGACTTGCCTTTGGCCCTTTTCAGCAATGACAGTGCCTGGATTGTGAACAGTCGATAATCCTGTCTCATCGACGTTCCAAATATTTTCTGGGCTAAAGCAGTGACGATCGTATAGAGTCCGAAGATTGTTAAAGAATTGCTGAACTGTAAAGCGGTTGAAGGCAGTAGCCCTTCCCAGACTGGTAGCTTCTGCCTGTCGGATTGTAAGCTCGGGGTGTCGCTGCATAAACCCCCGATACCAATCCTCTCCCGCAGCTTGATTTTTCTCACCACAAGTCCATGAATCTGGAATTTTAAGCTTCTTCGACGTGGCGTATTTGTAACAAAGTTGACGTAGCTCGAGTGGTGATAGTCCATAATGCATATGGCATATTATTTGCAGGTATTTGACAAGAGCCCGTTCTTGTTCGTCGGTAAAAATTCTACGAGTGGCGTATCGTGGTGAAAAAAAAGAGAGAGGCAAACTTCTAACCTCCAGGCCGTTCTTGCTGATTCTTTTCACATAATCTCGTAAGGTTCCACGAGGAATCTGGTATTTTCTTGAAGCTGTTGCTTTTGGAACTTGCTTCTCAATGACTTCTAGCACAGCTTCACGAAGCAGTTCTGGTTCAGTCGTACCTTTTTTCCTTTCTGTAGCAGGCTTTGGCGTTCGCATGATGTCTGAAAACAAAAGAAAATATACTATTAATAAAATACAGAATAGTGCACCAATATGCTTGATGTAACATTGAAGACTTTTGCAGAAGAAGTTTAGCCTACATGTCCAGTCTTAAATTTTTCAAAGTTTTCAGCCTTGTCTTTTGTCATGATGTATAACCTACTTATTTTGGCAATGAAACAACATTGACTACTTCAAACTTTTAGAATATGTTAGTTGGATTGCCCAGTTTGTTTTTATCAGAAATATGATGTGTTCTGAACTTGAAAGATCAAATAAAATTTCAAGAGGTCTTTTTTACGTAGTAACCTCAAGGTAATACGTTTCGTCTCAATATTCTTCGTCGAATGTTACATCAACATAACAAACTCTTAAATTTCGAATCAATGTCGCAACTTCTGGGCATGCAAATCGACTCGATCCAATTGTTTTTATCCTATTATTATTGCCAGTAACAACTCTTCATTTAGATGGGCTAGTAAAATACAGAATTTTACTAGTAAAATACACAATATTTCTGAAAAATACAGAACTAGTAAAATACAGAATAGTACAACAACACATAACAAAATACTACAATGAAAACAAAATGAAAGCTCACCAGCCCAGGTTCGCCATACCCTAGGCTGGCGAACCTGAGCAGGAAATTTGTGGCGAACGTGGGCAAAGGGTCATCTACATGAAGTTTTGATCTAATCTGTAATTCTTGATAGATGGTGCCAAATGCTTTTGAGGAGAGTGGTGGCATAAACTGAGAGATATATTAGGTAACAGACAATTACCAAATCTTTTAAAATAGCTCTCGAATAGCTTTTTTTCTAATACATAAAATATAGCATTCTGCAGGAAAAAAACATACCAATTATTCAAAAAATTTACTTACAACTGAAGGCAAATTCTCTGCACTAATAAAGTATCGCTAGTAGATGGCTCTTCCATTGGCAAAGTTTCCTGGGTTTTGAACACTATGTGTTCGAGTAATTTTGAAATGACGAACCTGGGCCGTGGTGAAGGTGAGCTGGTCTCCCCTAATATTCATCAAGATCAGTTATTACATTGGGAAGTTTTCCTTTTTTTGCCGAAAATCAAGCAAATTTCCTTAGGCTCGTAGATTCTGATAGGTAACTTGAAATGTTATTTCAAGCCTATCTATTGTAATCAAGATTACTTTGTTAGATGTTTTATTAACAGCAGCGCAGATAGCTCCTTATTTAGAGCAAACTATTTGAAAAAAGCTTCAACTATCAAATCAAAATCTTCAAAAACATTAATAACTTCTACCAAACTTATTAACTTGTTTTACACACTTACCTTAATATAAAATGTTATATAAGGAAAATGGAAGCGGCAATTGGAGAATAAAATAACATGAACGTTTTACCTTACTTAAAACATTTTTCTTTATCAAAAAGATTGGCTATATCTATATAGGTTAATGGAATTAAAAACTACCTTTTTGGAGGTATTTTCATTGACAACTACCTTTTTTTTGAACGTTCATTGGAAAAACGACAGCTTCCCCCTCTAGATATGAAAAGTATCTTTTAGTACTTTAGTATTAATTTTTTAATACTTTAAAAAACCGTCTTATTGTTCTAATTAAAAAACTCTTGTATTTAAGAGATGTTGTTAGAAAATTGGAACAAAATTCCAACTTTAGCGTAAAGGACTATGTGGTGAGTATGGGGAAACTCTTCATATAGGAGAAATCCTACTTAACAATGTCTGTTCGTTTAAAGTTTTAATGTTGCTAACTTTTTAAGCATTAATTTTCAGCTGGAAATACTTTTTTTTATTTCTAACTGTTTTTAAATTAATACGGGGAAATCCGGTTCAGTGGCGTAAATTCAGAAAAATTCTGGGGGGGGGGGGGCAAACTTCAAAAATTTTTGCCACCTCACGGAAGAAAATTTGCAAATTTTCACTTTTACTTTGTGAGGAAAGTACAAAACTATGCTGATTATATTCTGTTAAAAAAAAAAGAAAAAAAGTTTGAATTGGTGAAAGTTTCTAATTCAGAGCTAGTGGATGGCTTGGAAAGAGCATTTCCTGCCGCGAAGTAGCGGATATTTTTGAAATATTAATAAAAACTGTATTATCCCTTATATTGGACCTCAGACTCCTTTTTAGGGAAACAAATTACTTAAAAACATATATTGTGCTGTGAAGGATCTAAGCCAAAAAAGAAAATTTATAATTAGGAAATGTCATTTTGTTTTGTTGAGAATTGAATTGAGTGAAGGCCTAGAACAGGGTTTTCTGGCGCGAAGGGCACTGGCGGAAATGAAAAAAAAACCTGGGGAGGGGCAAATTTCATGTCTCAATAGGCAGCCTCAAGTGGGTTGAATTAGCAAAAATCCAAGGGAGGTGGAAATCAAGCCAAATTAAGCGGTAGCCAACTTAAAATTCTTTGGATAACAAAGTTTAGAACACAATTAAATATACAAAAATTCAAGTACATAAACACAATTAAGCAAATAAATCATAAATTTGTTTGCATCACGAATGAAGTATCCAGAGAGAGCTACTATTCTAATGGGAAACGTCGTTGCTTCAGGGAAGCAAACCTGTCGACGGCAATGTTATAATCTATCTTTTTCGCTTTTTCCGGCTGGGTTGCTATAACTAACAAATCGCTAAGTCGCTCATCAGTCATGGTTGTTCTGAGATATGTCTTAAACCTCTTAAGCGTTGAAAAAAATCTCTCGTTAGAGGCAGTTGAAACGGGGAGCGTCAAAGCAATTTCGAGAGCTTCCGAGATGACAGCAAAGGCGTCTTTGTTCATGTAGAGGTAGGCAAGAGCTTTTGATGGGGATTCTGGTTTCATCCTTTGTAAATAAGATTTTGCCAAGGCTATCTCCGACTCAAACTTCCACTCGTTTACTAATAATGTAGGAAAGTCACGTACAAAGTCTTGTATTAGACGTGCATCCAGGAACTTCGGTGAACTTGGCTCAAACGCTTCTAAGCCTTGCATTACTGAGGAGTTTTCACCAAAACTTTGTCTCAGTTCCGAAGTTACTCGGTCGACTATGAAGTATAAAATGTCCGACCTATAAGTTTGAAAAATGTCACAATCCTCTTCTGTTCGATTTCTTGCTCTGGCACCGACAGTGGTTTCGACGTGAAAATCGAGAAGGCGTCTGCTTATAGCAACCGAGCGTTTAGGCTTCTCTATTTGGATTGAGTGCTGCTTGCATAAGCTTTTCGTTGCTTCGACCATCTTAAACCAACGCTCTTCAGATCGGAGCTCTAGAACCTGTTGTTGAACTGCTTGAAGCAGAGAATTTACGCAGAGAAGAACAAGGCTCTTGGACTGGAGTTGTCTGGATGCAATATCTATCGGACCAAGGATACTGCTCATTATTTCAAGAATGAGCAAGAATTTGGCATCAATTGTTGCCAGCAACCCAGAAGCTTCAGAACGGTCCTCTGTTGAATTGGCTTCATCCGAAATAACCCTTAATGTTTCAAGAATAGCACCTAAACGTATCCGGATCTTCTGAATTGAGGAAAACCAATAGCACCATCGAGTGTCGGCTAGCCACTCGAGCTCAATCTTCTTTTCTCCGCGTTCTTGTTGGGTTCGAAGGAAAAGTTCGTGACGTGGCGCACTTCGGCTGAGAAAGACATATAATGCCTGAATGCAAGAAAAGAAGTTTCTAACCTCCGGACAAGAAGCTATTGACTGCACAAGCACAAGATTTAGGCGATGGGCGTGACAATGAATATACCTAGCTTGTGGTGCAAATCCTTTAAGAATAGCCTGAACACCATTACATGCGCCGCTCATGACGCTCGCACCATCATAGCATTGAGCCACACAGGTGCTCCAATCCAGTCCGTGCTTTTCAACAAGATCCTTGATTGCATTAGCAAGGGATGCTGCATCTAATTGTTCAAGATGTGTACTTCCGAATGTCTCCTCGCGGATGATAGCATTACTATCAATAAACCGAATAATTAAACCAAGCTGCTCTTTTTTCGACAGATCTTTCGTTTCATCTGCGCAGATTGCCCAATATTTCTTAATAGAGCATCTTGTTTGTTCTCGCAAGAGGTCAGCCAGTATGCTTATAAGACTATTTTGGTAGTCGGGACTCAAATAGCTTCCATACCGACGTTTTAGTTTTTGCTGAAGATCCGGGTTTCCCCCTGTCATCATTTCTAGTATTTCTATAAAATTACCTCGATTGTGTGAGTCGTCGTGTTCGTCATGACCTCGAAATGGGTGCCCTTGGCGTGCTAGGGCACATGCCACTTTCGCAAGTGTGACTATATGCAGGCGATTTTCCGCTATGGCTTCCTTCCGACTTTCTTAGTAAATATTTCAAGAATTTCCAACGCTCCTCAGCAAAAAATACTGTTTTCAAGCCATTTTCCCTTTATACAGAAACTTTCGCCACTCTAAACCTTTTTTCCGTCGGTACAGTTTTGGTTTTGTTGGAAAACTTTCGTCGTGCTCCCCCCCCCAAAAAAAAAAAAGTGATAGTGACGCCCCTGCTCCTAATTAGCTTTTCTGCTACCGTTTAGTGTTACGTATTGGCATTTTGCCCTTAATAGTTTTCGTTTTTGTTATTTCATGATTAATAACAGGGTGGTCTATTAAATAGGGTATTTTTTCTCTCATTTATAATAATAGCTTTATTTCCGCCAAAATTGACGATAGCATACAAATTTCTTTCGACTGATCATTTAATACGCTCTAGCATCTTCTGCATGTTTAAGCGCCTCCAAATGCTCAAATTCTCAGATTTTAGAATTCGGTAAAATAGTCTAAGCTAGTCAACTGAAATTTGAAAGGGTTAAAACATATATATCGTTTTTTGTCAGTTTAACTAAGAGTAGAATTTCGTAAATTAAACGATAGCATAATCCGAAAAAGAAACTTAGCAACTCAATACAACAAAATTCTCGTACTTATCTAGCTTATCAGCAAAATCTAGAAGGGCAAGTCTTAAATTTTGTTTTGGATGAAGCACGCTGACGTGAAGCGAATGCCTCGCAATAACAGCCGATTTAACTTTAAAAAGTAGAATTTTGTCACGAAGCAGCAATTTTTATTTATACTAAAACTGTCAATTCAAATGTATTTTAGGTCTTTTTCATTCCCTTTTTGCGCCATACCCAGTTTCTAGGGTGAGAATATAACAAGAGGTATAAATAATGGTGAGCGGCCGCCTAGCAAAAATGGCTGGGCCATAGGAAAGCATTTAATGCTCTTTCATTCTCTAAAGCTCTTCCAAAACTCTGCCATAAATTATGTCTGATATATCAGGCTGTAGTCACTGTAGTCATCTCTGAAGTCCTAGCCTGCCCCCCCCCCTCCTTGAATGACACCTCTATATCTATAATTGTTTGTTATATGCTCGGTTATATGATTTTTCCCACAAAATTTGCGATTTATACATTAATCCAAAGTTGTAGCGTGATATTAAGATACTTACTTCTGTAGGCTAAACTTTAGTTCGCATGGAATTTATTGCATGAAGAAAAGGCTATAAGTTTATATTAGTCAAACCATAAATGGCAAAATTACACACCTCACTTGGGCCAGCTTCTGTTGCTGCCTCGGTTGCTGCTACACTATCCACCAACTTAGCTTTTTTAGGCGGTTGACTAGGTTTAAAAATATCGATTATTTTTCTCTGACTCATCGCACACTCCAAGACAAGCATTCAAGACAATGCTAGAGAAAACACGAGGCTCCGGGTTACTATCTTTACTTGACAATGATAGAGAAAACACGAGACTCGGGTTACGCGTCATTTCGTATAAGATTTTGTATTCGATAAAATTTGTATTTTTTATTCGGATGAAGGATAAATAAGGGTATAATCTAAAAAAATCTTGGGGGGGGGGGGCAAAACGAGGTCGGGGGGGGGGGCAACTGCCCCCCCTGCCCCATAGCAATTTACGCCCCTGATCCGGTTCCAACTCCACAAAAAAATCCCCCTTGCCCATGGAAAGATAAAAAAATTGTCTTTCGAAAGTAACAAGCAAGATTGAAACCTACTCTACTATTATGATAGTGTTTCGTTAAAGAGGAAATTATTATGTATATTTAAGTAAAAAATGGCCCTCAGACAATCAAAATTGCTTGTCGTGATTACAAAATCAGTTCTATTCCCAAAAGCAATGCCGCCAATTATAGGAAGGGAGCAGGAGAGGACATCAGCTCCATTAGCTTTTGAAAATACCTTTTCTTGTATATTTTCATTGACAAAATCCCTCCCCCCCCCACCAATTTTTATGAATTGACACCACTTTCCAAAAAAATATTCACCACCTGGAAATAATAGCTCTTACCTAATAGAACAGAGAATATTATGAAAACTGAGCACACCAACTGCTATGACACGCGCACTCGTCTGAGGCAGACTCAACAATGACAGCAGTGCTGCAGCGGGTCAAAATTGCTAGTGTTATTTTATGTAGATATAATCAAAAGTTACTGACATTTAAACATTCAGCCATTCAGCATGTATCCTTAACTTAAGAGCAGAACATAATTACCATGGGATTGCATAAACAATTAGATCAGGGGTTCCCACGTGGTTTTGACTAAGGGTTTCTTGAGTTGATCAGGAAGGTCATTGAATTTAATAATAGGTCATTAATAATTAATGGTTATGAGATAAAGGTTAAAGATAAGAATCTGTTTCATTACTTGAAATAAGAATTTCTGTTCATTTTAAATTTGCTTGGTTCCGAAATGGAGTTTGACTCCCACGTTATTTAAATTAAACTAATAAAAAGACGCCGCTTAAAGGCATTTCAGACGAGAATGCTTCCTAATGTACGCCAAGCGGATACTTTCTTGATCGAAAGGATGTACGCCGAGCGGATACTTTCTTGATCGAAAGGGATGAACTGATATCATGTACTACAAATTTCGATGCCAGAGCAAGTCCCAGACTGAATCTTTATGGAGTTTCATCACAAAGCACTCCTGCCAGAGTTGTCACACATGGGGGCATGGCCCCCTGGAAATTCGGGTCTATAAAGCAATTATAAGGAAACCAGCGGAAAAAGCAGAATAGGGAAAAAATGTGTTTTACCCCATGGTTGGCTGACTGCCAATAGATTTTGACCCTTAATAGGGAAAATATAAGTTCTAATTTGTGACTGAATGACCTGTTTCCAGTTTTCCACAAACATTTTTTCTATATAGGTTCCCTCACATTGAATTTTGGCTTTCCGTTCTGCCCTTCACACTGAACTCCGTAAGCCTTCCGTAAGGCTCATAACCCTCCGTAAGACCTTACGTTAACGTACCCGTAAGTCAAAACGCAATGCTAGAGCTCTGACGGAAGACGTTCAAATTATCTTAACTTCTTACGTTTACGTTTAAGCAAAATGGAAAAATATTTGAGTTTGTAGAAGCTAGAAAATGTTATATAGCTCAAAGGACCCTGTTTTCAAGGACAAGCAATTTAAACTAAATTCTTTGGAAAGTCTGAGCCAAATTTTTCATCAGCAGGAAATAAATTAGTAAGTATAGAATGTCTTGATTTGTAGGCCTATGCTAGGATAGGCTATACTTTGATAAATATTGCTAGTTTTTTTTTCAATTTCTATTTGGGTTTGAGGTTAAAATAAAACCTGTTGTGGTATAGTTAATCATTTAAAATGATATTTAGGAGATTATTTTTGTAACTTAGCTCAGGGTTTAAAATGTTCTTTATGAGGTTGAAGCAAGAATAAATCAAACAGTTCGTGGTAACGAACTGTAAGTAAGGAGCGACCCGGCTCAATGGTAACCAAAACTTTAGAAAACGGGTTTTTGATACCAATAAATATATCAAAAGAATCAGATTTCAATGCTGATTTCAAATATATAACTTTCATCAAGTTTAGTGCTACCCATCAAAAGTTACGCGCCTGAAAAAATTTGGCTGATTTTCGAAAAAAGGGGGAAAGACCCCCTAAAAGTTATAGAACCTTAATGAAAATCACACCATCATATTCAGCGTATCAGAGAACCCTACTGTAGAGGTTTCAAGCTCCTATCTACAAAAATGTGGAACTTTCCATTTTTTGCCAGAAGAAAGATCACGGATGCGTGTTTATTTGTTTGTTTTTTTTTCCCCAGGGGTGATCGTATCGACCCAGTGGTCCTAGAATATCGTGGGAGGGCTCATTGGAACGGAAATTAAAAGTTCTAGTGCCCTTTTTAAGTGACCAAAAAAATGGAGGGCAACTAGGCCCCCTCCCACGCTCATTTTTTTCCCAAAGTCTCCCGATCAAAATTTTGAGATAGCCATTTTGTTCAGCATGGTTGAAAATATGATAAAAATGTCTTTTAGGATGACTTGATCCCCCAAAGTCCCCAGGGGGAGGGCTGAAAGTTATGAACTTTACTCAATGTTAACATATAGTATTGGTTATTGGGAAGTATACAGACTTTTTCAGAGGAGATTTTTTCTGGTAGGTGGGGGAAGGAGAGGGTCGGGGGCTATATGGAAGGATCTTTCCATGAAGGAAGTTTTCATGGGGGAAGGGAAATTGCCATGAAGGGGGCGCCGGACTTGCCAGCATTATTTATTGGTTATTGGGAAGTATACAACCATTTTCAGGAAGGATTTTTTCTGGAGGGGGGGGGGGCTAGAGGAGGGGGTTACTCTGGAGAATATTTCCGTGGAGAATGTTTCTTTGGGGTAAGGGACATTTCTATGAAGGGGGCGCCAGATTTCCAAGCATTATTTAAGAAACGATCAGAAATTAAATAAAAAAAACAAGTTTTTTCAACTGAAATGTAAGAAGGAATATTAGAACTTAAAACGAACAGAAATTATAACGTATGTGAGGGGGTTCTCTCCCAAGTCAATACCTCGCTCTTTACGCTACAGTTTTTTTTTAGTGCTTTCAAAAGAGCTATCTATTCTAATTAAACGGCCTTTGTGATTCAGGGGTTTGTGAATCAAATTTTTTTTTTAACTTTTAACGTAAAGAGCGTGGTATTGACTAAGGGGAGAACCCCTTCATATAAGTAATAACATATACGTAATAAAAAAAAAACAATAAAAAACAAGCGATACGGCTCAATAGTAATCGAAACTTTTAAAAACGAAATTTTGATGTCAATAAATGTATCAAAAGAATGTGTTTATAATGCTGATCCTAAATGTATAAATTTTATTAAGTTTAGTATTACTCATCAAAGGCTACGAGCCTGAGAAAATTTACTCGATTTTTTAAAGAGGGGGGAAACATCCCCTACAAGTGAAAGAATTTTAATGAAAATCACACCGTCAGATTCAGCGTATCAGAAAACCCTATTACATAGGTTTCAAGCTCATATCTGCAAAAATCTGCAACTTTGTATTTTTTGCCAGAAGAAAAATATACGAATATAGAAGTTAGTTACGTAAGTTAATTTGTAAAGACATCCATTTAGCAAAAGAAAAGTAAAATTTTTATGCAAATAAAAGCTGCATTAACTAAAAAACGATCAGAAATAAAATAAAAAAAACAAGTTTTTTAAACTGAAAGTAAGGAGCGACATTAAAACTTAAAACGAACAGAAATTATTCCGTATATGAAAGGGGCTGTCCCCTCCTCAACGCCTCGCTCTTTACGCTAAAGTTTGACTCTGTCTCACAACTTTATTTTTTAAAACAATAAAAAACTTTAGCGTAAAGAATGAGGCGTTGAGGAGGGGACAGCCCCTTTCATATACGGAATAATTTCTGTTCGTTTTAAGTTTTAATGTCGCTCCTTACTTTCAGTTTAAAAAACTTGTTTTTTTTATTTAATTTAGATCAGGGTCACCTATCTAGTTTGATCTAGTTTCACTACGTCCTCTCAAATGAAAAAGATTTAGGATCATTGAGAAGAAATAAAGAATTAAGTTAATTTCTTTGGCAATGTAGAAGTTTTATATAGGCTATCTTAGGGATATATCCAGGACTATTAGGGAAGATAAGGTACACTGTCAGGAACACATGTGATACAGGAAAAGAGCATAAAATAAGGAATCTAATTGTATTTTTTTAAGTTTATTAAGCCATTTTCTCCTACAAAGCTGCTGATCGGTAATGCTACCTTGCATTGTACTCCATTCCCCATGATTGGGTTCAATATGGGCTATTTAAGGCTATTTGTTTTTTTCTCAAAATGATAAAATTGTACAGTATTACCTAAGTTTTGATTTGAAATAAGTAAAAAAATGTTACAAGCATTAATGATCTGCAAAGTTTTGTTTATAGCATAGGTAATAGGCTATATATTTTAAATTATTTTTTTACAACAACACTTTATTCATGTGAAAATTATATTTATGGAATTCACAACAGACAGCGTATTCACAGTAGGCTACAGCAATTATTTCTGTGGTGTTGAAATATATTTGTATGGATTTGTTGACATAGAAAGATATATCAACTACCAAACATTACTAAGAATTTAAATGAAGGATAAAACCATTTAGTACAAAGATTTGAATGACACAGAATTGATTTTTGGTCATTAGATCTATGTAATGTGTGATCTTTAAGAACTTTGTCTGAAAGGAAGGAAAATGTCATAGAAAAATATGAACTTTGAAAAAAAGTGAATAGTAAATACAATGTCTTCCTTTCCCCAAACACCTCTGTGTGGATACTGTCTTCAAGTAAAAGTTGATTTTGACTAACTTTAGTTGGACCCAAAGCAACCTTAAAATTTGATACAAACAAAACAAATTGTATTGTATTTGAAAACTTCCAATCAGGACACGCAATATGCATGGTTTTTTGGCCCATGACCAACAGGTTTTAAGTGACATTCAACCTTGATAAACAAATGGAAATGCAGTACAGTCTATTGAGTATTTATGCATTGAAGTATTGTAGTAGCAAAGAAATGATATTAATTCAGTTAGTACCCTAACAAATGTTTTATAATTGGGTGTAGTCAAAGTACTTGTTTCAATAAATTTGATTTAAGGCACAGTAAATTTTACTTCTTTTCTAAATGATCCTTGACTTTCTGTGGTCCAAAAAATTCTTTTTTTGTTGCTTCATAGAATTAATCGGCTATGGAGTTCTTGCTATTGAGGAGAAAATTAACTAAATCTCCACAATATATTTTACGAATAAGCTCCAATAAAAATTGGGCTATAAAATGAGTATGTTTAAAGTTTATAAATTGAAAAATTTAGTAATCATTGTGTTTTTTTCTAGTTAATGAGCTTATGAAAAGATGGGGGAGCTTGAGAACCTGAGAGACCACTATGTCCACCTAAAGAAAAGGGAGATCTACAAGTGGATTTGGTTCTAGTGTAAGCTTAAAGCCAGAAGACCAAACGCTTGTACAAAGAATCAACTTACTCTCTGAACATATAATTGAAAGGAACCGTAAGACAACAGGGAACACTGTTCAAGATGAAAATATATCAGAGGAAATTTATTCAGAGTGTACAGGGGGTGTCTCTAGTGAGAATCCCTTGAACTATACAACAAGTATTTTCGACAAATCTCTTGATCAAGATGTTTCACATGCTGCAGTTAGCAGCCAACAATATAACTATGATGAGGTGAATGATGCTGATTTCATTACCCCTAGTGAAGAAATTCTCATTAACAATCAAACAGATATCCCAAGTTCCTAAGCTTCTAGTAGGCAACAAATATATGCATCAACTAGCCAAAATCAAACTCATAATAGCACAAAGACAGGGTTTAGAGATCAAACAGACCTGAAGGAATAGCAAGCAATTGACAAAAAAAAAAAAAAAAAAAAAAAAAACAGCAATGACCAGCTTGATCTGGAGCGGTACTTTCTAAAATCACTGCTATCTTATCTGAATAAAGTACCAGATGACTCAAAGTTAGAGTTGCAGATGGAGATCATGAAGGCAATTAAAAAATTAATTTGATCATTCAGTGTATTTTTAGTTTTATAGACGAACTTAATAAAGCTTTTTTTTCTCTCTTTAAGCTAAGCTAGTAGGTCTAAAAAAAACGAATATTCCAGCAATATAAATAATTAACAATAACACTAGTACCAGAGTAAAAACATGATATGAAAAAATAGTTTTGACATTTCTATGGCTTTGTTTTGAAATGTAGTAACTGTTTTTAGATTTTCTTTGAAAAAAAAATCTAATGGCTATAATAAGGTGTCTTAATTTTATGGGATTTGGTGAAAAACAAGGTAAAGAGACGCTTTTTAACATAAATTTATTAAAAATATGTAAAAAGACATGCCCGCCATGAAACTGAAACTAAAGAAAAAAATAAAGAGATTTAGAGAAATAAAGAAATTTGGAAACTGCCATGCAGTGTCCTTTCCCTTTGCGAGTGTTCACTTCCAGAAGTTTAACGTTGGACTGGGATAACCACAGGGATGACTAAAGAGCAAACTACAGCCCATAGTAACCAAAAGTTAAAAAACGCGTTTATAAAAATTAATACCTAGTGAAAAAAATGCCATCTGACACTGATTCAGGAATGGTAACTATTATTTTGGTTCTTCTTAAAAGTAAAAGTTAATTTCGAAAAGAAATCTATGGTGATTTAAAAAAAAAGTCTCAAGCCCCTCTAAAATGTCATCGGATCAAAATGAAAAGTGTACCGTTGGAATCAGTATGGTCAAAAACCTACAATGGGGAAATTACAGCCCCTTCCTTGCACAACAAGGAAAACCACTTTTTTTGCATGGGTAGCACTGAAAATTGACGTTGCAGTGTGAAGGGAAGATTTTCGATGTGAAGGAACATAAACGTAAGACCCGTAATATGAAGCGTAAGAACCTTAGGACTAAACGTAACGTAAAGTCTTAAGTTTTCAATGTGAAGGAATCTTATGATTTGACTGGAGTAAAGAAAAATCAAATTCTTCATAGCAATGAATGGTAAGTAAATAACGATCCTTGTCAATAACGAAAGTGTAACAGCCTAACTATTGATTACATCCAATCAAAGAATCAGCTTTTTATGGTGATCCTAAATATTTATTTGTTTGTTAGTAATTAGTGTAGCTATTAGTACACAAGAACGTTATTTTAATTACAGAAAACACAAGGAAAATAACTTAATAAGGGGCAATTTCGGTAAAAATATGCCGTCAGCTTTTGCTTGCATTGCAAGATTACCCTTGAGCTGATATATGAAGCCACTAAAATCAGAAATATTTCCCTGAACGGAATGCTGGGAATTTTTATATATGCCCCCTGAACGGATACGTTTTCTAGTGTTTCATTATCATTTTTTTCTAGGAGTGATTGTATTTATCTAGTTGTCATTTTGAAAAAGATTTAATATTTTACACTTTCGAAGCATAAAGGTGCCAAATATATTGGTTTGTGGCATTCTACAAATATTGAATTAAAATTTTTTATTTGATTTTCTTAATTTTAGTTATAATGTTTTACTTTGAACAAACTACTTCGATAATGCGTTTTTTTAAACAGTTGAGTCTAAAGGCATTAAATATTTTGGTGTTTGATAATCAAGTTCAAAACGTCGATATTGTTAAAAAAATATCCGTCAAACGCTTCGGCATTGCTCAGCAGAACTGATTGCTGGGTGTTAATATTCTTAGTTTTTGTAAGTAGGCTATTCTTTTGTGTATTTTTTGTAATTAATTACTTTTTTTCCTTTTTATATATTTTTACTTTAATTAACATATTTTTTCCATTGCCTTTAAAAAATGTTTGTCTCTTAGCTTCATTAAATAAAAAGAAGTTTTTTCAACTGAAAGTAAGGAGAAACATTACAACTTAAAACAAACAGAAATTATTACGTATATCAGGGGGGTTACCCCCTCCTCAACACCTTGCTCTTCACATTACAGTTTTTTGGCCCTTCAAAATTGTTACTTATTGTTCTAATCAAACGACACTTGTGTTTCAGGAGTTGTTTTTAAAGAATTGGGACATAATTTAAACTTTAGCATAAAGAGCGAGGTACTGAGGAGGGAGCAAATCCCATCATATACGTAATAATTTCTGTCCGTTTTAAGTTTTAATGTTGCTCCTTACTTTTAGTTGAAAAAACTTGTTTTTAATTTAATTTCCGATCACTTGTTAAATAACGCCAGGATACCTGGCTCCTCCTCCAAGGAAAAATCCCCTTTCCCACAGAAATATCCTCTGGGCAATTCAAACCTGGCGAAAATTTACCCTGGACAATTACCCTTAACATCTACAAGGCTAAATTTGAATCGGTAAAGAAAAAACAAGACATATAAAGGAAATTTGTACAGGAATCCTAGCAAATTGACCCAGAGTAAAATTTCACTCCCCCTGGAAACTTCCCTCTTCATGAAAAATTCTCCCCGTTTAAAATCATTCCAGCACAAAATTCGTCCTCCCCTCCCCACTCGAAAAATGTATGCATGCTTCCCAAAATAAAACAATGGGTAAATTTTATAACTTAAAAACCGTTCCCCAGGGGCTGTAGGGATCTCTAAAGACATAGTTATTGGACCTTTCATCTATGCTGAAGAAAACAGCTATCCCAAAATTTTGTTTAAAAAGTGGTGAGGGAGGGGGCCTTGTTGCCCTCCAATTTTTTGGTCACTTAAAAAGGGTACTAGAACTTTTCATTTCCGTTAGAATCAACCTTCTCTTGACATTTTAGGCCCACCGGAACGATACAATTACCCATGAAAAAACAAAACAAATAAACGCGCATCCGTGATCCTTTCTTCTGGCAAAAATTACAAAAATCCACATTTTTGCTGATATGAGCTTGAAACCTCTACAGTATGGTTCTTTGATACGTTGAGTCCGATGGTGTGATTTTAATTAAAATTTTATGACTTCGAGGGGTTTTTTCTCCCTTTTTTCAAAAATCAGATAAATTGTCTCAGGCTAGTAGCTTTTGATGGGTAAGACTAAACTTGATGAAACTAATATATTTGAAATCAGCATATTAAGACAATTTTTTTTATATATATTGGTATCAAAATTTATTTTTTAGAGTTTCGGTGACTATTAAGCCGGGTCGCTCCTTGACAGTGCAATTTATACTAGTGAATATTTCGGCCCTATGTCCAAGGGCCGTCTTCAGCACAACATTAAATAAAAAAAATATATATATATATAAACAAACTTACATTAAAATACGAAGTTTAAAAAACCGCTTTTAAAAAACCTTTAAAATAGCCCTAGTATCCTTACTTCAACGAAGTTCAACCAGGACTGATAAATAAAATGACGAGAGAGGATGAGTTCATTCAAACGAAATAAAGTGAAATTATTAACTGCAAGTTTTCAGAGCTAATCTTGCTTTTTTAGCAGCTAGTCTTAAAGGCCTTTTTGTAACGGGTTCAATATTATTGTCAATTGGTTTAATAAAATATTTTGTTAGATCATTTTTAATTAAATTTGAGTATAAAGAATTCAGTGAGTATTCTCCTAAGTCTCTATTTAAGGAAATATTTTTATTTATTTTGAGCCTAATTTCGATTGATTCCCGGACCACCTGTTTTATCCCCAAATCACTACTAATGAGAGAAGATTTTTCAAAAAGTATTTTGTGGCTGGGATTATCAAATATATGGCTAGCTAAAGCAGAATCAAAGGAGTTATTAGAATTATTAGCAATTAACGCTTTGTTTATGTCTTCTTTATGCTGGTGTATCCGTTTTTCTAGATTCTGATTAGTTCTGCCAACGTAGTAATTGCCACAATCGCATGGTATTTGATAAACCCCTCTTTGGCGAGTAACTGGGGTTTTATCTTTACCGGAGTTTAAGAAATTTGTGATTTTAAAATTATTGGTGAAAACTAAATACAGATTGTTTTTTGTGCAAATATTTTTTATTTTTGTGGTGATTCTTGGGATGTACGGAAGATAGATTATATTAGAGGGTTTATTTTACGTGAAATTATAGGGTGAAATATCGTTGATTTTACGAAAATGTCTTTTTAGTCTATGGTTAATCGTATTATTGACAAAAGAAATGGGGTATCCGTTGCCCTATTGTTTTTAAGTTGTATTTGTTTGATATGGAAAGGCAGTGTGGTCTTCGTCAATATTTGGTCGCTCCTTACTTACAGTTCTTCATCACGAACTGTTTGATTACCACTCAAAATCTAAACAGACATCATTGAAATATTGCTGTTTTTTCTGTGTTACAAAAGTGTTGTATTCATAAAAATTTACAGTTTCATGAAATGTAATTAGACAAATAAAAAAAGGTTTTTCAACTAAAGTAAGGAGCAAGTTTAAAACTTAAAAAAAAATTATCTGTATACAAGGGGGACTAACCCGTTCTCAACACCTTGCTCATTAAACAAAAGTTTTTTAGTGCTTTAAAAAATGTTACTTTTTCAATTGCAAAATGTACCGTGAGTAAAATGTGATATATTTAAATACAAAAAATAAAATTCCTTTTTTCTAAATATAATTCCGACATAAATTAAACGTCCCCTAATTGAGTTCAAATACCGTTTCCAAGAGTCTGAATCTTAATCAGCAAAAAGAGAAATTGCATTTTAGCTTCAGTCAAACAATGACGCTATTCGGTTTGAATTTTGCTAAGATAATTGGTAATAAAAAAGATGCTGGGTACAATGTTTCGCAGGAAGTCTAAGTTATAAGAGAGTGTGGACATTGAAATCATCGAAATATTTAAAAAAAAATTATTGGATAGATAATTTGCATAATGTAGTGAGTTTGCGAACATAATTACATAATAGCGGCCCCCTCCACAGGACTTGGGCCAATCGTGAAAAAAGCTAGTAATGCGCAGGAGTTTTATTTGTGTGATATAGTGAAAAAACTGTTTTTCGTTTCAATTATGGATTGTCTCTATTGCCATCAACATTATCTTTGAGAGCCAATTTATCCTTGCCTTTGTCGTTGTCATCCGAAGTGAACCGCTGCTGTACACCTAATATGTAAGTCACAATAAAAATATTGCTTTTCTACTTGTGCTTATTTTATATGTCTGTATCTAGTCGTACGACAGATAATTAGTTCGCATGCCCCAAGGTAGCGCTCCCAGGGAACTAATTTCTACATAACATTAGAGGTAATTGGCGAGAAGATAACTCGAGGAAGCGAGGTCACCCTCCCGGATTGATAGTTGAAGGATTTCTAACCTACCACCATTCTGCATTTTATTTTCTCGCTTCCAGCGAGTGGCGCGATCGGTATGAATGAATGAATGGTTTTTATTTCCCATCATAAATAACACAAGGCTACACAACGGAGTATTGAAAAAAAGAAAAAGAAAAGAGAAAAAGAAAACGCAATAAGAGAAACAACAAGACTTCAATAAGAATCTATATACAGCATACTAAACTCTTATTCAAACTAGCCTACGATAACTCGGTACATATCATAATCAGGATTGAGCGAACGCCGAAATCGAACGATTCGCTCAGTAGCTGCAGTAGTCGGGTCCACAACGCTGTAATTTTTCGAAACTCTTGAGTTTCTCTCCCATGGCGGAACACTTAAAAGATACTTTGCATACTTATAGTAAACCCGACAGACTGAGCGCTTATCTGTTTCGGTGAAAAGAGACCAAAACGGCGAGAGTGACAGAACATGCGGGATAACGAACACGGAATAGAGCCTTCCGAGTATACGGCGGTTATACATACGTTTGCAGGGTAGAAGTAGTCCGTATGCTTTGCGTGCCTTTTCTGAAAAACGCTCAACCAGTGCTTCACGAGTAGACCGCAGATCTGAAGCGATCGGCAGTCCAAGGTAAGTGAGAGATGGCTTTGAGCTCACCGCAGTATCGCCTAGGAGCACGCTAATCGGGGTCGAATACCGCTTTAACTCTTAATATTACATATGGCACTGTCTTTAGCACTAGAAGTGGTGCTATCGGAGAACTTATAGGGTTTAAGTTCACAGCCTTAAAGCATAACATTACATTGACACGATCAATTTTTATTACCACAATTAACGCCAGTCATAAATTTTTATCGCTACATATGGCGCAGTCGGAAATTGGAAAAAATCATGCGAACTAATTAGGCTATAAACTTTGTAATTTAAATTTAATTATTGGAGAGATACAGACATATAAAAAAGTGATTAGGCCTATAACCGCTAAGCTATTACAGGAAAACCCTTTAAAATATCTTATAGGAGGTAATAGCCTCCCCCAAAATAGGTTATGTGAAAAAGTAAATTTATTTTGAGTTATTCAAACGCAAAAAAAAATGTCAGAAGAATGAAGCGAACTATTAATGGCGCAAAAGTTGGTCGTGAAAAATATAGAAATAGCAAAATCAATTCCGCAGTACAATGGACAATCAAATATCGACGAATTTAATATCCAATTGGCCCAGTTTGTAGAATTAACAAAAACAGAGCTAAAAACGTTAGTCGACATGCTTCTATTAAGATTAAAAGGCCAGGCCTTAACCTTTCTAAAGCAAGTTGAACATACTATAGGTGATGACACCAGCTTGCCAATAAATACGGTGGACAAATTGTTAACGGCATTTAAAGAAAGATTTATCGAAACTAGTTCCACAAATAAATTAAAACACGGAATGGTGTGCTTTGACCATTCACAAAACATAAGAGAATATCTTGATAATATACGCATTTCAGTAGAGGCAAAATACGGAAAAGGTTCAGGAAAACTGAATGAAAAAGTCATACTAAATACTTTTTTGCAAGGGCTACCCCCAAAACTATATAGAATGGTAATACCCAAAAATATTCAGACGTTGGATCTTGCAGTTCAGGAGGTAGAGCGATTGATCGATGTTGATACGATAGTGGCTAATCACAGTAAAGCAAAAATAAATAGTCTAGGCGATTCAAACGCAAGCCTGACCTTCAAGGGCGATCAGGCGTCTCCCAATTTCTTTTCAAGGGATAACTCCACAGTGCCACAAAGAAATAAAATGCAAGAACCTGCTAGGCAGAAAACAGTACGTTTTCAGCCTGTCAAACAAATTAGTTATAAAAATAACCCTACAATAAGATTCTATATTTGTAATCAACCTGGGCATCTCGCGAGAGTGCCGTTATGTCCCCAATCGCACACCAAGAATTGCTGTCGGTAGTATGCAAAATTATGGCAACCATTTGTTCGGAAGAACAAATTTTAGCGCCAGTGGTGCACTAGGCTATAGCTAGGGAAGATTGCGGCAATCAGTACCAACCAAACCAACCAAACGCGTACAACGCATACCAACCAAATTTGTACAATCCTCCCCCCAATAGACAAATTAATTACCGATTTGAAAACCCAAATACTCGCCAAAGCCAATATAATGCGAGAATGGTATATAGAAACCCCGAAAATTTGCCAACGGGAAATAAAAAATTTTCAAGCCGACGGCAAATAGTTAATTGGCCGACGGGAAATGAAAACTTTTCAAGCCGACGGCATTGGCAGTCAGTGTCAGCAGCCGGCACTGCCACAGCTAGAGATTCCACAAACATATCCGAATATCTATTGCAGGCACCGACGCATGAAATAAATCCTCAGGGAAACGCGTCAGGCCCCTCAGAAATATAAATTGGACCCAGAAGGCGCCTAGAATGTTTTATAGGTCCAAACCGATAGTAGTACCGTCTTGTAGTTATAATAATAATAATAAGTTACCTATATTTAATGATTTTTGTGTGGCAAATATTTACTTTAAGGCTTTAATTGACTTTGGTGCTACTGCGAACATCATAAACTCATGCGTATTTAATATGTTGCCTCCGCATATTAGGCGACGAAGAAATTTTAATAATCCCAATTTGACTAGCGTTACAGGGCATAAATTGGATGCAAGAGGGTCAATTCGCTTAGACGTAAAAAGGGATAATAGAATTTTTTCGACAAATTTTATAATATGCAATAACTTTCCGTATGAAGCCATTATCGGCGCAAATTTTTTAAGGTCTAATAGAGTATTATTAGACGTGGCGAATAAAAGGCTTGTCTACCCGGCTAAGGTAGGGGAAGGAATTTCTACCTTAAGAAATTGCAACAGAGGTTACGAAGAGGACGTAACAGTAAATAAAATTTCTGGCGGTATAATGTCGCAATCTTTTGAACCTCATGTCTCGCAAGGAGGACATGGCATAACCAGAAATTTGTTCAATTATTCTGAGAGACATCGCAGAGATGAAGTAAATTTAAATAAGTGGATTGAATCTGCGAAATAAAAATAGAAGATATGCGACAGTATAGGTCAAACAAAATCAAGAAAATAGCGGAATTATGGAAAAACATAGTAAAACCCAACGTGACGCCGCAAGGTGCCGCAATGACGCAGCATAGCGCCAGTATGAATCTAATAGACAATGAAAATAAAGAGAAATATTACGGATTCGCGATAAGGAAAACAAAAGTCCCTCCCAAAACGATGCAAAAAATTCAAATATCACAGATGATTGAACCAGTGGATAGCAAATCTGAAATAGGGCTCGCGATCCCGTCAAATGAAATTCCCGAAAATCTGCTATGCGAAGAACAGATTATATCTTACGACAAGGAGAAGGTTTTATTTGGGTAACTAATAACCACGAAAATGATACAATTACAATAAAAAAGGGGACGGGTTTAGTTCAAATCCAAGTTTTATCGGAGAATGATTTAAATAGATGGGAAAACTCTAAAAGAAATCTAGTTAACGGCATTAAAACCTCTAATAATAAATATCCTCTAACTAAATCGCAATTCTTAAACAAATTTAATATAGATCATATTACGGATTTGGAACTTAAGAAAAAATTTTGCGAATTATTATGGAATTTTAGATGTATTTTCCACATCCGAAGATGACATCGGACTGATACCATTTTATGAACACTCCATTTTAAAGACTGGTGGTCCTGTCGCGAAACAGCCATATCGTGTGCCGTATAAGCACAAAGAATGGTTAAAAAATAAAATTCATGAATTAGAAAAAAATGAAATTATACGCCCAAGTATAAGTCCGTATAGTGCACCAATGATCCTTGTACCAAAAAAGAATGGTGATCTTAGACTTGTAGTAGATTATAGAGCACTTAACAAACAAGTAGTTAGTGATAAATTTCGTTTACCAAGAATATATGAAATTCTTGACTCAATTTCAAGCAAAAACAAAATTTTTACTTCTTTTGACCTTACCCAAGGCTACCACCAAGTAAAAATAACCGAAAAAGATGCATTTTCTACGGCTGAATACGGTTCATATGAATATTTAAGAGTACCTTTTGGACTTAAAACAAGTTCAAGCGTGCTATGTAGACCCTTATTACATCTATTAAGAGGATTAAAGAATATCATTCATTTTGTTGATGATGTCATATGCGTGGGAGAAAACACTGAACAACACTTAGCAACATTAGCTAAAGTGTTCGAGAAATTCAGAGAGGACAATTTAAAATGCCGACCTGAAAAGTAAATTTATCTTAATCTAAAATTAAATTTTTAGAAGTAGTAGTAACGCAAGGAGAGATATCCCCAGACCCAGATAAAATAAAATGTGTTGAAAATCTCAAACCCCCAAGAACTGAAAGAATTAAGAGGAATTTTAGGTCTTACAGGCTACTTTAGAAAATTCGTGCGCAATTACGCCCAAATTACGAAACCCCTCGCAAAATTAAATAAAGAGAACTCCCAAAATATTACCTGGTCCCAGGAAGCTCAAACTTCCCTAGACCGTCTTAAAAAAGGTACTCACTTCTGAACCAATATTATCACTGCCTGATTTCGAAAACGGACAATTTGTGGTCACAACCGATGCTAGTTCAAAGGGCATTGGCGCTATTCTTTCGCAAATAATCCCGATGGAAAACCCTAATCCTCTAGAGGGAACGCCTAAACAAAAAAAAAAGTAATATGCTATTCGAGTCGAACCTTATCAAAAGGCGAAAATAGTTATTCCACCACAAACTTAGAATTATTATATATAATCCACCACTTGGACATATTTAGACACTATTTAATTGGTAGAAAATTTATACTACGATCAGACCATAAAAGCTTGCAGTACCTGCGCACATTTAAAAACCCCACGGGAATTCTAGCTAGATGGATTATGAAAATCCAAGACCTTACGAATTGGAACATATAAAACGTAAACAAAATGCAGCTTGTGACTTTTTGAGTAGATACCCAGAAAATGTTCCGTCGGAAACTGAGGAAAATGAAGTTAACGCTATCAATGCTAAAAGCAAACATAAATGTAAGAAAAACAAAGTTAAAGACACAGTAAAATAAAATAAGGTTAAATATTGTACCCTGTCTTTAGAAAATATAAAAAGAAAGCAAAAAAAGGACGAAATGTGTTCAGCGCTTATTAATTATTTTGTGAATGATGATGCGTTACCAGACAAACTCAAAACTCTTAGAAAAGAGATAGATACCTGTATTACCCCAAAACTTAGTAACACCTGCATTTGAATATTTTCATTCAGATATAAGTGGACACTTAGGAGTAACGAAAACTTTCCATAAATTAAAACAATATTTTTACGTGCCGTCGGCAATAACAAAACTTAAAGAATTTGTAAGTACATGCGAAGCGTGTAACTTAAGAAAAAACCCCCAAGCTTATCCTAATCCTCCAATGGGAAGAGTCCCGGTAGCAAGGTACCCCTTTGATATTGTCTCATTTGATTTATATGGAACAAGTGGAGGCTTACCTGTCTCCAACAGACTCCCAGATTCCCCTATTTACAAACGAGGACCGGAGAGTAGTGTATGTGAATAATAGATACGGATTATTCTCAACCAATTTCTGGTGGAAAATACTAGTGACCGTATGTTTCGTGTTCACGATTTCCCTGACCATGAGATTCTTACTGACTTTTAATTATGGAAAAATCCTGAGACTAAGAAGGCAAAACCCAGAGGAAGAACACGGGGTAACGGCTGAAATGCAGAAGTTAAACCCGGAACCCCATGAGAACGTCTAAGCCAAGAAAAAGGGAAGACATTGGAAAACGAGTGGGTATAGAGGTCTCCACTCGTCCTTGCTATGTCTTGTTCCCTCATTGTAAGTATCGTTTACGTAAAACCGTGTCGCTGACGCTGCAACATGCGTTTCTTAAACAGCACGGACGTGCGTGAACAATGAAGGCATGAAATATGTTGTAAACTGAGACCTCAAATTTAACAATGTAAAGTAACTTATGATTAAAGGATTGTTTTAAGTCTAAGGGAGAATACAATAAGTGTCGAAGAATTAAATAAGCCTTGTATCGTCGTTTCCTTTCTCAAAACAAGTTAGAAGAAATCTCTATTTTAGATTTCCCAATGGGAATTATATGTATCTGAAAACAACATGATAATAATGTCGTTTTATTAAAACCAATGTTTATGTAGTATTATCAGTGTATCTTTTATATTTTCTTGTAGGGTAACATTCACCCCAAAATGCACCTAATCGTATTGATTATTATTATATATCAAGACTCTTGATTTTAAAGAATGTGTGATTCTGCCTCGCTATTTTTATTACAGGAAGTGGATTAACACATTGGAAATCGATCATTACAATGAGTTGTCCAGTGCAGATACAACTAGTAGCATCTATTTTCATCATACCTCAACCAACGAAGAGTACTCACCATAGACTCCAGGCAATTTTCGTCCTATCTTCATTTACAAAGATTACAGTTACCTTTTGATCCTTGTTTCCTCGACCATAAACCACATTACGCATCAAGTAACACTATATTTGAATCTCAGTGTCCAGTGCATTATTGAACTATATAATCACATAAGTCCTGAGAACCCCATCGACCAGTACAAGATATAAGTACCTAAATATCACCCATGGTAATCCTTATGGACCCATGAACCATTTGACTGTATAGTTTGATATTTGATGATCCCAAACATTATTTATGTGTCGCAGATTCACGCATCGAATCCCTTTCGACCATTTCTCGGAATCCATCCTATCACCTCTATCAAATGCGAAAAGTTAATATCTCTGTTATCCCATAAATGTTAATTTATGGAAAAATGGATAATTTCTGAAAAATGGACCTGGAAACCAATCATTAAATTATAGAAACCAAAATTAACCCCAGTGACTAACCCCTCAGTGACAATATACACCTCCCACAAGTTAAAGACAATATATTAAAGGAGTCACTATAGTTTGATGTCGACCTGTTACAAATCCAAACATCAATTCCCCTGTGATTAACATAGGAATCACTGCAAAAGCTAATAGACGCAAGCCAGACACGAACAATTTTATAAGAGAACTATAATCTCTAAGAGCACGAATGAACAATTTTATACGAGAATTACATTCTCTATGTGCTTTAAAATATCCCAAGAATGATATGCTGAGAAGAAAATGAACACAGTCCCAGTGTTCAACCCCTTAATGATAAGGCACCCTATGAACTATCAAAAAGCAGGTGATAATGAACTCTGATAGCATGTTCCCACACCTGTAGTTGGAAGTATCATTTCCCAGTTGACAATTAGAAAAACTTGTCGTGTGAACACAAACATGCTCGAACTGTTCCATGAAGAAATTATATTGTAAGTGCTTTAAAAATTTTGCCAAGACGAAAAGAGTGAAGGACCATAATTTTCAACAGAAGGATTGAGTACGCTAAAGAGACAAGAAGATGATGAAATAGGTGTGAATTTACATACGTTACATCTTAATAACTTCGATAACTCAAAAATTCCAACATCCTATCATTAATGTTACGTAGCAAACATCCCCAGTGAAAGTGTTCTAATGTTACCAGTGAACATGGTAAACATAATATTGTGTGTTTTAAATCGTTCTTGTATGTAGTGTTAGATGTTCAGATAGAGTTAGGTGTAGCGTTGTCGTACTATTCATTTAATGTAGCGTAGATAGGAAGCAGTGTGCCCTATAGGCAGCAAAATAAAAAAAAATTGTAAAACGTGAATCCTCAAAAAAAAATCTTATGTAAAGGTAGAACAACCCCAACCTTGTTGGAAATGTAAAAGTAATCAGCGTTAGATGTAGAAAAAAACATCTTTAGTATAGTAGCTAGGCTAGAACCATGAATAATCTTAGTCCGGTAGATGAACTTTAGATAGGGATGTATAATAAAATAAGAAAAGTAATAGAGAAAATTTTTAGCACTCCTGATTAAGCTTATATAAAAGTATAAGATAATACAATGTCAATTAAAATTACGTAGGACAAATAGTAAATAAATCGCGAATATTTCAAAAGCCCGAGGGCAAGCAAGTCCTAATGACGGGACGTCATTAAATAATGGGAAGGGTAATATATACCGTGAGTAAAATGTGATATATTTAAATACAAAAAAATAAAATTCCTTTTTCCTAAAGATAATTCCGACATAAATTAAACGTCCCCTAATTGAGTTCAAATACCGTTTCCAAGAGTCTGAATTCTTAATCAGCAAAAAGAGAAATTGCATTTTAGCTTCAGGCAAACAATGACGCTAGACGGTTTGGAATTTCGCTAAGTTAATTGGTAATAAAAAAGATGCTGGGTACAATATTTCGCAGGAAGTCTAAGTTATAAGAGTGTGAACGTTGAAATCATCGAAATATTTAAAACAAAATTATTGGATGGATAATTCGCATAATGTAGTGAGTTTGCGAACATAATTACATAATAGCGGCCCCCTCCACAGGATTTGGGCCAATCGTGAAAAAAGCTAGTAATGCGCAGGAGTTTTATTTGTGTGATATAGTGAATTTCGTTTCAATTATGGATTGTCTCTATTGCCATCAACATTATCTTTGAGAGCCAATTTATCCTTGCCTTTGTCGTTGTCATTTGAAGTGAACCACTGCTGTACACCTAAATATGTAAGTCATAATAAAACTATTGCTTTTCTACTAGTGTTTATTTTATATGTCTGTATCTAGTCGCACGACAGATAATTAGTTCGCATGCTCCAAGGTAGCACTCCCAGGGATCTGATTTCTACAAAACATTAGAGGTAATTGACGAGAAGATAACTCGAGGAAGCGAGGTCACGCTCCCGGATTGATAGTTGGAGGATTTCTAACCTACCACAATTCTGCATTTTATTTTCTCACTTTCAGCGAGTGGCGCTATCGGCATGCCGCTTTAAATCATATTACATATGGCACTGTTTTTAGCGCTAGAAGTGGCGCTATCGGAGAACTTATAGGGTGTAAGTTCACAGCCTTAAAGCATAACATTACATTGACAAGATCAATCTTTATTACCACAATTAACGCCAGTCATAAATTTTTATCGCTACAAAAATTTCTTTAAAAATTTAAAAAAAGGCTAACTTCACAGTAAAGAGTAAGAAGCTAAGGAATAGACAGCCCCTTCATATAAAGAATAATCTGTTCAAATATGTTTCAAATTGGTTCCGTGATTTCATTTGAAAAGCTCTTTTTTATTTAATTTCTGATTGTTTTCCAAATGATACCCAGGCCTAACCAAGATATAATTTGAGATATCGGTCCCTTAAATCCCTGGTTAATTGCTTTTAAAATATGCAAATCAAAAATTGTACGTTGATTAGTACCGTCCTACGTTTAATTTTGTAATATCAATTTTGGATAAAATTTGAATATATTTAAAAAATTGGCGATGAATAGTAATTCTGGTAAAAAGTCCGTGTTAATACTATTACTAAAGAATTTCGGTTGGATGAAAAGAAGTATTATTGCTTGTATGGATTGAAATTCTATGAGACCTTTGATCTTCTACATAACTGAAGCCATCACAACCTCTACAATAGGATCTTCTTATCGATAAATACATTAAATACATTTGTCAAAATACATTAAAGTACTTCATATAAATAGAAAAAGAAAATCACACCATTCAAATTGCTGAGAACTAAGTTCCTAGCAATATTTAAAATCCCAAAGAAATTTACTGGCGGAGCTTATGATCACCTGTCTTGCATTTTCCACCTCTGTGCTGGTAGATATGGGAATGCAACATCTTAGATAAATAGGGAAACAATTTAATTAATTCCTACTCCCCCTACTTCTTTCAACATTTATCTGAAGCCTCATGAAGAGTAAGCAGTTTGTCCATTAAAATGTACTCTTTTAGGAATCTAATCTACCCCCACCTAAATTATGACTCACCCCCCCCCCCCCCTCATTATAGCTAATACGCAATTACAGATCACCAAGCGTAGCCTATTTTCATTACAAATAAAGCGAATCAACTTGGTTGAATCCAGTACTGCCACCGTGTGGCATTACTTCTTTTGAAACTGCGATGCCTAAAATAGTTATTGATACTTTTAAATCAATTAGCTGCTCAGAATATAAAATTGATTGCAAATGCGTCCTTTTTGGGGTAAAGTCGTAGTTTGGTGCCCTAAAGTAGCAAGAGAATAATACTTTCTCCTGGCCCAATCTGTATAGTCACTTAAAAAAGAGTTTTAAATTCAAGTTTGAATGAGCTCCCTCCCAATTATCTTGGACCTTCGGTTTGATACAATCATACCTGTGAAAAACAAAACAAATTAACATGCATTTTTTTTCTTCTGAAAAAAAAATGCGAAATTCCACATTTTGAAAACTGGAGCTTGAAACCTCTCTGATATGATGTATCTAATAAAGGGATTTTTGGTTTTGGGTGGGTAACAATAATCTGGAAGAATTTTATATATTTAGAGGCAGCATAAAAAGCCAATACTGCCAGTGTAATAATTGTCATGAGATTTCCAGTTTCAGTTTAGGTGAATATTCGTCCAAGTCGCTTTTTACTGCCAGTTTTTTTGTTTGTTTTTTTTATCACAAACTATTAGATAAGATTCTCTTGCGATGAAATTTTTTTGGAACCTGCTCATTTTATTTAATTGAATAGGACACTAAAAAGAAAGAGGGTTAATTTGACAGCCGGATAGTAAGTTTAAATTTTGTTTTTCTTTCGCTATTCTATTTTTTCTAATGTCTGAATATATAAGGGATTTAAGTTCGAAGGAGGGAGAATTGTCCCGTTATGAAAGAGGTATATTGTACATGGCCATTAGAAAATCAAAACGTGGTATCTATATAGACAAGATGATTTTTGAGCATCCCTACTCCTTCTGTAAACTATTTTAAGGCGTAGGAAATTGCATAAAGACAAGTCTACATCTGCTATAATGTACGGAACCAATAAATATTTCTGTAATTATGGTTTGAGTTTGATTTTATTTTAAGATTAAATGCAAAATAATTAAATATATTATTTATTAAATAAATTGATCCCTTTTCCAGGAATTCTTGTCGTTTAAATTTTACTGAATTTTTGTCTCATTTTGCATGCAACGTAACTGCTCTGTTTATTTAAGAGCTTTTTCCTAAAAGTATATAAAATAAAATTATTCCTGCGAAAAAAATTTCTGAAATATATTCCCTGTCACCCAACCACCACTGATATTTTGGCGTTTGCCCCCCCCTGGAAAATTTTCTCCCGGCACCCTTGTTCTCACATAACTTCAAATTACTTTCTTTAACCTTTATCTTACCCTGCTATGATGACTCAACCTCTAAAAACACAAAATAAGGAGTTAAAAGTAAATAATATATATATATATATATATATATATATATATATATATATATATATATATATATATATATATATATATATATATATATATATATATATATATATATATATATATATATATATTATATATATATATATATATATATATATATATATATATATATATATATATATATATATATATATATATATATATATATATACATATATATATATATATATATATATATATATATATATATATATATATATATATGTATATATATATATATATATATATATATATATATATATATATATATATTATATATATATATATATATATATATATATATATATATATAATATATATATATATATATATGTATATATATATATATATATATATATATATATATATATATATATATATATATATATATATATATATATATATATATATATACATATACATATATATATATATATATATATATATATATATATATATATATATATATATATATTATATATATATATATATATATATTATATATATATATATATATATATATATATATATATATATGTATGCCTATGCTCTTTTGATGATCTGTATACACAGAGTATGTTTTGATTTCGCTCAACTTTCACCTCAACATTTCCTCAGATTTTTATTTCAATATCCTCAGCCTTGGTAGTACTTGCTACAGAAGCAGTAGTTTTAGTAGTAGTAGCATACAAATATTGCCTTTTGTTCAATTTATCTTCCCCTTTTACCATTCCCTGAAAGTTCTACCTTAATACCCTAATCAATTTCTGAGATATGTCCTTCTGACAATCTGCATGGACATAGTGTGTTTTGATTTAGTTCAAATTTCCCCTCTATGCTCACTTGAATTTTGTATTCATACCCTTGGTCTTAACAGAACTTGTATCACAATAATAGAGGTAGTAGTAGGAACAATAGTAGTATTGTCTTATTAGTAGTAACAGTAATAGCAGTAGTTGTATCCACATGTTGCATTTTGGCCAATTGAACATCCCCCTCATGATGCACAAGAAGTTTCAGATTGATATGGTAAGCTGTTCTACAGATATTGCTGATAAACCTTTCTGACAATTTGTGTTCACATAGTATGTTTTGATTCAGTTCAACTTTCCCTTCAAAATTTCCGCAAATTTTCACTTCAATGCCCTCAGCCTTGGTATTATTTGCTACAGAGGCAGTTGTTGTAGCAGCAGTAGTAGCATGCAATTATTGCTTTTTTGGTCAATTGATCATCCCCCTTATCATTACCCTTAGCAATTATCTCCTCAACATCCTCAGAAATGTTCACTTTGTCATTTTGGACATTAAAGTTCAAACAAGCCGCCTTTCTCAATAACAAATAGATGTCTAAAAATGAGTGAATTGCATAATTCTAAGCCCTTGCCTAAAGGGCTGGGGGAGTAGCATTCCAAGAGACATAGTTACTGGACCTTTCAACTATGTTGAACAAAATGGTTATCTAAAAATGTTGATTTGATGTGCTTGGGGAACTGATCCATGTGGGAAGGGGACTGATTGCTCTCCAATCACTTTTGACTCTTGAAAAAGAATTTTCAATTTCTGATCAAATGAGATCCTTATGAAATTCCTACAACAACTCCTTTTACTAAGTGCTTTGTTGAAAAATAAAAAATTACAAAAAAAAACTATCCTAGACTTACAACATGCTGATGATTTGAGTGCCCTAAATGAAAATGTAAGCAAAATGAATGATCTTATGGAGGTTTTTAGAGTTCAGGGTGCAAGAACTGGTTTAAAAATTAATGTTAAGAATACCAAGTTTCTTAGACTGGAAATAGTGAAGGTGAAGAAGTGATAATGGGCAACAAGAAGATATCTTGAGTAGATAGTTTCAGCTATCTTAATTTTGTAAGTAATGATGGTGGATGCAGTAAAGGGTTCTAGGCATTTACCCCCCCCTCAGAAAATACCACCTTGCAGATAATACATCCCTACTGAAAAAAATTATTCCCTAAAATTTTCTCTCCACTGATAATCCCCCCCCCATGCATAGAATTCACCCTTTAAAAATGTATGTATGTTTCCCAATACTGTATGTACACAATGGACAAATTATAAAAAGGCACTTAAAACTTCTATAATGGGGTTATCTGATTATTTTGTAGTTAGGAAGGGAGGGAGATACCTCAAAAGGTGCATTTTAATGCCAAAACATCCCAGCTCTCACTGATTCATCAGATAAATACAGATACAGTGCTAAGGAAAAGATAAGGAGAGGGTGGAGTTAGAAATTTATGTATAACCCCAGGGCTGGAACCATTATTTTTGTTGGAGGGGGGGGGGGACAAAAGAAACTTTTAAAAAATGTCAAAAGTATGTAATTGACATCTACTCCCTTCTAATTTCTGGGAATATTTCAGGTCTATTTTGTTATTATGAAAATAAAGAGCAACATTAAACCCAAAATTAGCAGAATTTATTCTGTATAGAAGTTTTAGTCCTTTTTTTATAAGTCAAAAGTGATTGGAGACAAAGCAGCCACATGGTGGTATTTTCCAGGAAGGTAAACACCTGCAACTGCAGAAAAGATATTAAAAGTCAAATAGTCAAGACCCAGGGTATTTTTTGCAGTAAAAAACTAGGAAGAATAGGAAGATAAGTCTTCAAAGCAAGATTTGAAGATTAGAAGCTACAGTAATAACAGTTCTCAAAAATAGTTCTGAAATGTGGATGCTCCAAAAGATGGAGGAGGATTCAATAGATGTCTGTCACAGATGTTGTCTATGGATTCTTTTGGGCATTCATCTGACAGACCATATTCCAAATACGAAGTAGCATAAAAGATGTGGTTTTATACCACTTTTTAGGGTTATTACTTTAAATTGCAGCTTGGAGATTGGTATTAACATATATTCCAGAATGAAAGCCATGCTGTGAGCTGTAAAAGAGACTTCAAGATGTCTAATAAATGCAGAATCAACTATTTTTTCAAAATACCATTGGTGTCATGGCAAATAGGTCAAATATTTTCAGCAAGGTCCTTTCTACCTTTCTAAAATAGTGGGATGATACGGGAAGTTTTCCAATCCAGAGACTGTTTTCCAATATTTAATTAAAAAACTTTTTTCACAAAATAAGTTTTTCAAAGAAAAGTAAAGAACTCCATTAAAGCAAAAATGAGCAAAACAAAGATCAAATAATCTACCAAGCATTATACTACCACAAATCAGCATCGACAAATAAATGAAACCCAAAACGAACAGAAATTACAATAATTAACCCAGTCAAACTCAAAACGAGCAGAAATTAACTTGAGTAGGGCTCAAAACCCCTATGCCTTCCCAAGGCCAGAACATAATTTGCACTTTACTGAAAAAATATAAATGTTTTTACTTTCATAACTTTAATAAATCAAATAATATTAACATTTTGATTACTAAATATCAGTATATGCCTATATTAAACTGAAAATGCACATTCATTTGTACTTTTCAAGGAGGCACACTTGTACCTCTATAAAGAGGCGACCCACCACAATGTTAAGCGATTTCAGGTCCTAGAGGTCGCAGAGAGACGGCGGTAATCGCATTTTGTAGCCCAAGCTCAAACTAAGAAACTTGCAAAATTTCATCCTCCTCCGACTTCATCTTCATGGGGTAAACTGGGCCGGAAGTTTGGACCCTCCCACCACAGCCCCCTTTAACGTTGTCCGATTGGGCTGAAATTTAGAGGTTAAGCTTTCCTAGGCCCCGGGAGCTTATCCTCAAAATTTCAGCTCAATCCGATCACTCCTTCCCTGTTTTCAAAAAACCAAATATAGCCACTTAAAATTCATTTTTTTTTTCTTAGCCACGCCTACAGGCCACAGTTGGCAACGGATCCGGGTGAATGAGGACTCATTCGAAGCAGAATTCGACCTGTTAGGGCCTTTTGATATTTTCAGACCGAAAAAATTATCCCCCGAATTTACATTTACGAAAAATCTCGTTTTCCTATATTAGCCCATGTTAATTTTTCCCACCACAGCCCCCCTTTAACGTTGTCCGATCGGGCTGAAATTTAGAGGATAAGCTTTCCTGGGGCCTGGGAGCTTATCCTCGAAATTTCAGCTCAATCTGATCACTCCTTCCCTGTTTTCCAAAAACCAAATATCAAGTTTTGTGGGAATTTGCTTGCGTCGAAAATAGCTTCCATTTACTAAAAAACAATTATAATTGTGTCTGTTTAGTCTTGCGGTTGATAATCCAGGCTGTCGGGCGGAAAACCCGGGTTCGATTCACTGTCAGAGTAAATTTTTTGTATACTGAATTTAAACTTTAAAAAGAAACTCAGTTCTTTTTTAAATTATTTGAAAAAAATTACGTTTTCTAAAGAGTTAAAGAGGCTGAGTTACAAGGTCGACCCTTGAGTAATAAACTGTACAAAAACGTTCAGAAATTATTTGAAAAAAACTGCGTTTTCTAAAGAGTTAAAGAGGCTGAGTTACAAGGTCGAACCTTAAAACGTACAGGGATTAGGAGGCACAGTTGGGGGGCTGCCGCCCCTCAAACCCCCCGCTTTCGCAGCCTGTAAATAAATAAAAAAAAGTTTTTTAAAGTGAAAGTAAGGAGCGACAATAAATCTTAAAACGATCAGAAATTATTCCGTATATGAAAGGGGCTGTGCCCTCCTCAACGCCTCGCTCTTTACGCTAAAGTTTTTATTGTTTAAAAAAAAGAGTTGTGAGAAAGTCAAACTTTAGCGTAAAGAGCGAGGCGTTGAGGAGGGCACAGCCCCTTTCATATACGGAATAATTTCTGATCGTTTAAAGATTTAATGTCGCTCCTTACTTTCACTTTAAAAAACTTTTTTTATTTATTTACAGGCTGCGAAAGCGGGGGTTTGGGGGGCGGCAGCCCCCCAACTGTGCCTCCTAATCCCTGTACGTTTTAAGGTTCGACCTTGTAACTCAGCCTCTTTAACTCTTTAGAAAACGCAGTTTTTTTCAAATAATTTCAATAAAGTGCAAATTATGTTCTGGCCTTGGGAAGGCATAGTTTTGAGCCTACTCATGTTAATTTCTGCTCATTTTGAGTTTGACTCGGTTATTTATTGTAATTACTGTTTCTTTTGGGTTTCATTTATTTATTGATGCTGATTTGTTGTAGTTTAACGTTTGGTAGATTATTTGATTTTATTTTGGCTCACTTTTGGTTTAATGGAGTTCTTTAGTTTTCTTTGAAAAACATATTTTGTAGAAAGTTTTTTTAATTGATTTCTGTTCGTTTTATATTGACATAGTCTTTTCAGGGAAATAGAAAAATAATACTTTAAATCTTTTCGTTTTTTTAAGACTATATAGTTTGGCCTGCTATTTGTATGCTGGAGAAAAATTTTCAGCAATTTTTAAACAAAATACACCCTTAAAAAATCTGGACACAAATAGTAGTGTTTAATTTAGTTTCATACCTCCTCTAGTTGACCTGAAATAGAAAACTTAATACCATTCAAAAAAAATCTGTTTACTTTCTTTGATAAGTTGGATACACTTACGCTATTTTGATTTGGTTAAATTTTAAGAGCAGAAGTAGCACCGATTGTTTGAACATAATACCCTCAGTCGTATTTTGGATACTGCTCAGATGCCTAATTGGGAATTATCATTTTGATTCAATCTTAAGGCAACATTTAGTTATTAAACATAATGGGCAAATGGAGGGTGGGCGTGGGAGGGGGACTAGTTGACTTCCAATCACTTTCAACTATAAAAAAGGGCATTAGCCCTTTCTATTTTCAATCGAATGAGCCCTTTTCAAAGTTCCTACGACAATTCCTTCGATACGAAGTGCCCTGGTCTAAACAAAAGAAAAAAAATAATACATTGTACCCACATCAATCTTTACTATAAAAATGTCAAGCCTTCCAATCACTTTTAACTATTAAAATGGGCACTAGCCCTTTCAATTTCCAATCGAATGAGCCCTTTTTGAGTTTTATACGACAACACTTTCTATAAACACCTTATATGCCCCCAGGGCATAAATTAAAACCCTTGCCCTGAGGGCTGTGAGGGGGTAGTCATCCTCAAGGACCTAATTTCCAGAACTTTCAACTACGTTAAACAAAACGACTATCTCAAAATTTTGATTGGATGTGTTTGGGGAATGGTGGGCGTAAGAGGGGCGTTAGTTGCTCTCCAATTACTTTCAGCTATTAAAAAAGGCACTAACCCTTTCAATTCCCAATTGAATGAGCCCTTATGAAGTTTCTACGACAACTCTTTCAATAAAACCCTTATATACCCCCAGGGCATAACTTACAACCCTTGCCCTGAGGGCTGAGGGGGGGTTGTCATCCTCAAAGACATAATTTTCAGAACTTTCAACTACGTAGAAAAAGATGGATATCTCAAAATTTTGATTGGATGTGTTTGGGGGAATGGTGGGCGTAAGAGGGGGGTTAGTTGCCCTCCAAAGACTTCCGACTATCAAAAAGGGCAATAGCCCTTTCAATTTCCAATCAAATGAACCCTTTTTGAAGTTTCTACGACAACGGTTTCTATAAAAGCCTTATATGCCCCAGGGCATAACTTACAACCCTTACCCTGAGGGCTGTGAGGGGGTTGTCATCCTCAAAGACATTATTTCCAGACCTTTCAACTACGTTGAAAAAACAGTTATATCAAAATTTTGATTGGATGTGTTTGGGGAAACGGTGGGAGTGAGAGGGGGGTTACTTGCCCTCCAATCACTTTCGACTATTAAAAAGGGCACTAGCCGTTTCGATTTCCAATTGAATGATTCCTTTTTGAATTGTCTACGACAACGCTTTCTATAAAAAAAACCTTATATGCCCCCAGGGCATAAATTACAACCCTTGCCCTGAAAGCTGTGGGGGAGAGGATCATCCTCAAAAACATGATTTCTGGACTTTTAAGCTACGTCGAACAAAATGGCTGTCTCAAAATTTTGATTTGATGTGTTTGGGGTAATGGTGGGTGTGAGAAAGGTGTTAGTTATCCTCCAATCACTTTTGACTATTAAAAAAGGCACAAGCCCTTCTAATTTCCAACTGAACAAGCCCTTTGGGAAGCTTCTACAACATCATTATCTATAAAAAACCTTATATGCCCCAGGGTGTAACTTACAACCCTTGCCCCAAGGGCTCTGAGGGGGTTATCATCCTCAAAGACCTAATTTCTAAAACATTTAACTATGTTGAACAAAATAGTTATCTCAAAATTTTGATTGGATGTTTGGATAAATGGTGGGCGTGAGAGGGGGGTTAGCTGCCCTTAAATCATTTTCAACTATTAAAAAGGGCACTAGCCCTTTAAATTTCCAATCAAATGAGCCCTTTTTAAGTTCTATGACAAAGATTTCAATGAAAACCTTATATGCCTCCAGAGCATAACTTATAATCCTTGCCCTGAGTTTCAACTATGTTGAACAAAACGGCTATCTCAAAATGTTGATTGGATGTGTTTTGGGAAATGTGGTGTGGAAGGGGTGTTAGTTGCCTTCTAATCACTTTCGACTATTAAAAGGGCACTACACATTTCAATTTCCAATCCATTTCAATTTCCAATCAAATGAGCCCTTTTTGAAGTGTCTACGACAACGCTTTCTATAAAAACATTATATGCCCCCCAGGACATAACTTACAACCCTTGCCCTGAGGGCTGTGGGGGGGGGGGTGGTTCATCCTCAAAGACCTAATTTCCAGAACTTTCAATTACGTTGAACAAAATGGCTATGTCAAAATTTTGATTGGATGGGTTTGGGGAAAAGGTGGGCGTGAGAGGGGGGTTAGTTTGCCCTTCAATCACTTTCAACTATTTAAAAAGGCACTAGCCCTTTGAATTTCCAATCGAATGAGCCTTTTTTAAAGTTTCTATGACAACGCTTCCTATAAAAACATTATATGCCCCCACGGCATAACTTACAACCCTTGCCCTGAGGGTTGGGGGGATTGTCCTCCTCAAAAACATAATTTCTATCTGGAAATCAACTACAATAAACAAAATGGCTATCTCAAGATTTTGATTGGATCTGTTTTGGCAAATGGTGGCCATGGAAGGGGTTTTAGTTGCCTTCCAATCACTCTTGACTATTAAAAGGGCACAAGCCAGTCAAATTTCCAATTGAATGAGCCCTTTTTGAAGTTTCTATGACAACTTCTTTGATACAAAGTGCCCTGGTCTAAAGGAAAAAATGATAAATATTACATTGTGCCAACATCGTTCTTATATGCCCCCAGGGCATAATTTAAAACCCTTGCCCTGAGAGCTGTGGGGGAGTGTCCTCCTCAAAAACATATTTTTTATCTGGAAATCAACTACGAAATGGCTATCTCAAAATTTTGATTATATGTGTTTGGGGAGATGGTGGGCGTGGAAGGGTGTTAGTTGCCTTCCAATAACTTTCAACTACAAAAATGGCACTAGCCATTTTAATTTCCCTTGGTGGGTGTGAGAGAGCTGTTAGTTATCCTCCAATCACTTTCAACTATTAAAAAGGGCACGAGCCCTTCTAATTTCCAATCAAATGAGCCAATCGAGTGGGCATGGAAGGGGTGTTAGTTGCCATCTAATTGACTATTAAAAGGGCACTATCCATTTCAATTTCCAATCGAGTGAACCCTTTTTGAAGTTTCTACAACAACGCTTTCTAAAAAAAACCTTACATGCCCCCAGGGCATAACTTTCAACCCTTTCCCTGAGGGCTGTGTGAGGGGGGGGGGGAGAGGGAAATTTTCACCCTCAAAGACCTAATTTTCAGAACTTTCAACTACGTTGAACAAAATAACTATCTAAAAATTATGATTGCATGTGTTAGGGGAAAAGAGGGGCATGAGAGGGAAGTTAGTTGCCCTCCAATCACTTTCAACTATTAAAAAGGGCACTAGCCCTTTGAATTTCCAATTGAATGAACCTTTTTCAAGTTTCTACGACAACACTTTCTATAAAAACCTTATATGCCCCCAGGGTATAACTTACAACCCTTGCCCTGAGGGCTGTGGGGGAGCGTCCTCCTCAAAAACATAATTTGTGTCAGGACATCAACTATGCTGAACAAAATGGCTATCTCAAAATTTTCATTGGATGTGTTTGGGGAAATGGTGGGCGTGGAAGGGGTGTTAGTTGCCTTCCAATCCCTTTTGACTATTAAGAAGGGCATTGGTTGTTCCAGTTTCCAATCAAATGAGCCCTTTTTCAATTTTCTACGACAACTCCTTTGATACGAAGTGCCCGGGTATGGAAGAAAACAAAAACAAAACAAAAAATAAATTATACACTGTGCCAACATTGTTCTTTACTTAGGCAGTGCTATAGCGTTAATGTTTATAGAAAGCGTTGTCTATAACAACGCTTTCTATAAACCTTATATGCCCCCAGAGCATAACTTACAACCCTTGCCCCAAGGGCTCTGAGGGTTGTCATCCTCAAAGACATAATTTCTGGAACTTTTAACTACGTTGAACAAAATGGCTATCTCAAAATTTTCATTGGATGTGTTTGGGGAAATGGTGGGCGTGGAAGGGGTGTTAGTTGCCTTCCAATCCCTTTTGACTATTAAGAAGGGCATTGGTTGTTCCAGTTTCCCATCAAATGAGCCCTTTTTCAATTTTCTACGACAACTCCTTTCATACGAAGTGCCCGGGTATGGAAGAAAACAAAAACAAAACAAAAAATAAATTATACACTGTGCCAACATTGTTCTTTACTTAGGCAGTGCTATAGCGTTAATGTTTATAGAAAGCGTTGCCTATAACAACACTTTCTATAAACCTTATATGCCCCCAGAGCATAACTTACAACCCTTGCCCCAAGGGCTCTGAGGGTTATCATCCTCAAAGACCTAATTTCTAAAACTTTAACTACGTTGAACAAAATGGGTATCTCAAAATTTTGATTGGATGTGTTTGGATAAATGGTGGGCGTGAGAGGGGGGTTAGTTGCCCTCAAATCACTTTCGACTATTAAAAAGGGCATTAGCCCTTTCAATTTCCAATCGAATGAGCCCTTTTTCAAGTTTCTACAACTAAGATTTCAATGAAAACCTTATATGCCCCCAGGATATAACTTATAACCCTTGCCCTGAAGACTGTGGGGGGAGTGTCCTGCTCAAAGGCATAATTTCCAGAACTTATAACTACGTTGAACAAAATGGCTATCTCAAAATTTTGATTGGATGTTTCTTGAGAAATAGTGGGTGTGGAGGGTTAGTTGCCCTCCAATCACTTTCTACTATTAAAAAGAACACTAACCCTTTGAATTTTCAATTGAATGACCCTTTTTTGAAGTTTCTATGACAACGCTTTCCATAATAACCTTATATGCCCCCAGGGCAAAACTTACAACCCTTGCCGTGAGGGCTGTGGGGGAGTGTCCTCCTACAGAAAAACATAATTTATATCTGGAAATCAACAATGCTGAACAAAATTGCTATCTCAAAATTTTGATTGGCTGTATTTCGGGAAATGGTGGGCATGGAAGGGATGTTAGTTGCCTTCCAATCACTTTTGACTATTAAAAGGGCACTAGCAATTTCTATTTCCAATCAAATGAGCCCTTTTCGAAGTTTCTTAGACAACTTCTTTGATACAAAGTACCCTGGTCTAAAGGAAAAAAATAATAAATAATAAATTGTGCCAACATTGTGCCAACACCTATGCTGGGTTAAATTTTTGAAACCCGTTTTTGGAAGTTATTATAATCCAAATTTCAGTCATTAACCAGTTTCAAGCTACATTAACTGGATTTATTGTTTCACTATTATGTCAAGGCCCATGTAATTCACATGCCCTGAGTGCAGACTTCGTGCCACCAGTGGAACAGTGCAGTGCAGTCGGTGTCAACAGTGGTTTCATCCAAAATGTGCAGGCATTTCTATTGAGGAGAGAAAACAATGTGGTGAATGCTTATTTTTAAACTGCCAGTCCCCCAGTCCTTTGAATGAGGACCCCGAACCACCTTTAACACCACTTTCTCTACCCCCTGGCTCTAAACCACGCTCTACACCCAAGTCTGCCACAAAACCTACAACCCCAAAATCAGTTTCAAAAAATCAAGCTTCCCAAGTCCCCCATTGTGTTGACTGTGTTAAACATATCAAACAGCTGGCTGATCTCTGAGCTAAATACAGTTCCCAGTTAGAGAAGAATTCAGAGCATGAAGTAGCCATAGAAGATTTGAAAAAACAAGTTGACATTTTGAAGTGTCTACGACAACGCTTTCTATAAAAACATTATATGCCCCCCAGGGCATAACTTACAACCCTTGCCCTGAGGGCTGTGGGGGGGGGTTCATCCTCAAAGACCTAATTTCCAGAACTTTCAATTACGTTGAACAGAATGGCTAAGTCAAAATTTTGATTGGATGGGTTTGGGGAAAAGGTGGGCGTGAGAGGGGGGTTAGTTGCCCTCCAATCACTTTCAACTATTAAAAAAGGCACTAGCCCTTTGAATTTCCAATCGAATGAGCCTTTTTTAAAGTTTCTATGACAACGCTTCCTATAAAAACATTATATGCCCCCAGGGCATAACTTACAACCCTTGCCCTGAGGGTTGGGGGGATTGTCCTCCTCAAAAACATAATTTCTATCTGGAAATCAACTACAATAAACAAAATGGCTATCTCAAGATTTTGATTGGATCTGTTTTGGCAAATGGTGGCCATGGAAGGGGTGTTAGTTGCCTTCCAATCACTCTTGACTATTAAAAGGGCACAAGCCAGTCAAATTTCCAATTGAATGAGCCCTTTTTGAAGTTTCTATGACAACTTCTTTGATACAAAGTGCCCTGGTCTAAAAGAAAAAATGATAAATATTACATTGTGCCAACATCGTTCTTATATGCCCCCAGGGCATAATTTAAAACCCTTGCCCTGAGAGCTGTGGGAAGTGTCCTCCTCAAAAACATAATTTTTATCTGGAAATCAACTACGAAATGGCTATCTCAAAATTTTGATTATATGTGTTTGGGGAGATGGTGGGCGTGGAAGGGGTGTTAGTTGCCTTCCAATAACTTTCAACTACAAAAATGGCACTAGCGATTTTAATTTCCCTTGGTGGGTGTGAGAGAGGTGTTAGTTATCCTCCAATCACTTTCAACTATTAAAAAGAGCACAAGCCCTTCTAATTTCCAATCAAATGAGCCAATCGAGTGGGCATCGAAGGGGTGTTAGTTGCCATCTAATCATTTTCGACTATTAAAAGGGCACTACCCATTTCAATTTCCAATCGAGTGAACTCTTTTTGAAGTTTCTACAACAGTGCTTTCTAAAAAATAACCTTAAATACCCCCAGGGCATAACTTTTAACCCTTTCCCTGAGGGCTGTGTGAGGGGGGGGAGGGGGAATTGTCACCCTCAAAGACCTAATTTTCAGAACTTTCAACTACGTTGAATTAAATGGCTATCTAAAAATTGTGATTGCATGTGTTTGGGGAAAAAGGGGGCATGAGAGGGGAGTTAGTTGCCCTCCAATCACTTTCAACTATTAAAAATGGCACTAGCCCTTTGAATTTCCAATCGAATGAACCTTTTTCAAGTTTCTACAACAACACTTTCTATAAAACCTTATATGCCCCCAGGGCATAACTTAAAACCCCTGCCCTGAGGGCTGTGGGGGAGCGTCCTCCTCAAAACATAATTTCTATCAGGACATCAACTATGCTGAACAAAATGGCTATCTCAAAATTTTCATTGGATGTGTTTGGGGAAATGGTGGGCGTGGAAGGGGTGTTAGTTGCCTTCCAATCCCTTTTGACTATTAAGAAGGGCATTAGTTGTTCCAGTTTCCAATCAAATGAGCCCTTTTTCAATTTTCTACGACAACGCTTTTGATACAAAGTGCCCGGGTATGGAAGAAAACAAAAACAAAAAAAAAAATAAATAATACACTGTGCCAACATTGTTCTTTACTTAGGCAGTGCTATAGCGTTAATGTTTATAGAAAGCGTTGTCTATAACAACGCTTTCTATAAACCTTATATGCCCCAGAGCATAACTTACAACCCTTGCCAAGGGGTCTGAGGATTATCATCCTCAAAGACCTAATTTCTAAAACTTTTAACTACGTTGAACAAAATGGGTATCTCAAAATTTTGATTGGATGTGTTTGGATAAATGGTGGGCGGGAGAGGGGGGTTAGTTGCCCTCAAATCACTTTCGACTATTAAAAAGGGCATTAGCCCTTTCAATTTCCAATCGAATGAGCCCTTTTTCAAGTTTCTACAACTAAGATTTCAATGAAAACCTTATATGCCCCCAGGATATAACTTATAACCCTTGCCCTGAAGACTGTGGGGGGAGTGTCCTGCTCAAAGGCATAATTTCCAGAACTTATAACTACGTTGAACAAAATGGCTATCTCAAAATTTTGATTGGATGTTTCTTGAGAAATGGTGGGTGTGGAGGGTTAGTTGCCCTCCAATCACTTTCTACTATTAAAAAGAACACTAACCCTTTGAATTTTCAATTGAATGACCCTTTTTTGAAGTTTCTACGACAACGCTTTCCATAATAACCTTATATGCCCCATATTTCACATAAATCCTCAGGTGATAATGAACTAAACAAAAGGATTAACAAGCTTATGGAGAAGTCATTACCAGACAATGACATTTTTATTATTTTTGAAAAAATTACGAAAGTGATGGATAAAAGTGAAATAAATATAAAAATAAGCAGAAAGGAAAATGTGATCTGCAAGCATTTTGATAGTGGTTTCTGCAAGTTTCGCAAACAATGCAAGTTTCTACATATTTGTTGTCATTTTATTTTGGGAGTTTGTGTGCCTGATAAGTGTATTTTTGACCATGTTGATCTTTGTTCTGTTTTATCTTGTATTGCTAAGTCATGTACTTTTGCTCATGCATCTTCAGGATTGGAGCGCAGGTTTAAAACCCAACATTTTTTTAGAGCGACTCCAAAAGTATTCACAACCCCCCCCCCCCTCCCCTTGTTTGTGTTCCATTCCACTTTCAGTCTTATCCCCCTGCATACCTGATACAGAGCGGTATACCAGCGATATAGAGCGGTATTTAATACCTTCACCTTCATTGAGAGTGAAAAGGACAAGCTTGAGCCATACCTGACAAAATTCAAACATTATGCAACACCTAAAACAAACAGCATGTTTGCAAGGTACATCTTTCAGAAACCTGACCAACATGAGGGAGAGAACATAGAAAGCTACATAACAGAGGTGAAAGCCTTGATTAAGCCCTGTAGCCACAGGGACACAGATGAAATGGTGTGAGATAGAATAGTCTGTGGAATACTGAACCCACATATCAGAGAGTGCTTGCTAGTAGAAGGGGATGCCCTAACCCTTGAAACAACTATAGAGAAATGTTGCATGTTGGAACAACCCAGGCACAGCTAAGAATGTTTGATGAAGGTAGCATAAAAAAAGAAGTTGATTCCATTAACAAAATCAATTGCTGTCCAAGCAGAAGAAATGACAAGTTCAAGACCATCAGCCCTAGATCTAGAGAATGCTACTTCTGTGGAGGCAGCTACAGCCCTAATCATGCATGTCCTTCAAAAGGAAAAACTTGTACAAAGTGCCGCAAGCCTAACCATTTTGCATGCATTTGCAGAAGCAACAAGGTCGTAATGTAGCTTCAGGCACCAACAACACACTTGAAAACTCTGATGATGAGGACAAGATATTTCTGCATGAAGTCTCAGAAACAAATAACAAGGAAGAAGCCATAGTTTACCTCACAATAAACGCCCAGTTGCCAGTTAGTTTCAAAGTTGATACAGCAGCACAAGCAAATATCCTTCCTATCAAGTAGTTTGACATGCTCTTGCCAAAGCAGAAACAACCAAGGCTAGGCAGAAGCTTACTAGTTACTGTGGTGACAGGATTCCCATTCAAGGGAAATGTACTGTGAGCTGTACCTATGAACAATCAAGGCCTTCCAACCAGCAGTTCTACATTGCAGAAACAGACTTGGTTCCCATAATTGGCTTCAGATTAAGCTTGGATCTGAACCTTATTAAACTGATCATGGATGTCAACTCTGCTGCAAGCACTGAAGTACTAATCTGCAACTCTGTTTCGAAGGTTATTAAAGAGTTTAATGATGTCTTTGAAGGGCTAGGAAAGCTGGATGTTAAGTGCCATTTTCATTTGAATGATAGAGCCTTCCTTGAGGTTCATGCTGTAAGGAAAATTCCGTCAGCTCTTTGCAACAAGCTTAAAGCAGAGCTTGATAAAATTGAGAAAGATGGTGTCATTGAGAAGGTGACAGTCCCTACTGAATGGGTCAACTCCATGGTGGCTGTTCAAAAGAAAGATGGCACTCTCTACCCCTGTATTGACCCAGTGGATCTCAATAAATCCATCAGAAGACCCCACTACTCTATTCCAATGCTAGAAGACTCTACATTCAACATACATGGAGCAAAGTACTTCACAAAGCTAGATGCATTTTCAGGATACTGGTCATTGTTGCTTGATGAGGCAATCCTTAGACCTAATTACATTCAACACTATTTATGGAAGATACCATTCCAAGTGTATGCCATTTGGCATTATATCAGCACAGGACAAATTCCAGAGGCACATTGAGGAAGTATTTGAAGGTCTCACTGGCTTTATAGTTATCATAGAGGATTTGCTAGTTTTTGGTTCAACCCTGGAAGAGCATAATCAGCATCTTGTTGCTGTCTTAAAGAGGGCATGAGCAAAAGGGGTGAGGTTCAACCTCAGTAAATGTAAATTTGGTGTACAAGAGGTAACATACTTTGGCCAAATGATTGGCAATAAAGGGATACACCCCAATCCAGAGAAGCTACATGCAATTAATGCAATGCTGAAGCCAGCAAACAAAGAAGAGCTGACCACCCTCCTAGGAATGCTAAATTACTTAGCCAGATACATCCCTAATAGATCAACAAAATGCAAGGACTTTTGTGACATCTACAAAGAAAAAGACTTTGTTTGGGAAACAAAGCACAATGTTACCTTAAAAAAAAATAAAGGGCTCTATTGTGTTACACTTTCATTTCTTTAATCACCAAAGTATCTCAATTGGCCAGACAGTCAATGCTTTGTCACTAAGCCTAGGAGCATACATCTCAACAAATTGAAAGGCAATAGCATATGCTTCATGAGCCCTTATGCTTACCAAGCAAAGATACTCACAGCTAGAGAAAGAGCTTTATGCCATTGTATTTGGCTGCCAATACTTCCATCACTACATTTATGGAAGGCTTGTGGATTGTTTAAATTTAAAAATGGATTTATAATCAAATAATAAGTTTGAAGCCAAAATTTTAAGCCTTTTTTATACCCAAAACTAGAAATTTTGGTAAATTTGCAGGTGGCACTATAATTTAGCTAGGACAAAAGATAAAATGTCATTTGATGCCTTTATTATGCTCTTTCATAATACAATAATCGCTTCTGTTGCAAATTGCATCTTGAGCCCTTAAAGAGGCCCCAAAGGTATTTTCTATGAATTATAAAAAAGAACATAAAAAAGCATCAAATGATGTTTTCACTTTTATCCTAGCTAAATTATATAGCCTACTGCAAATTTACCTTCAACTCTACCCCCCACAAACACCCCTAATGTGCAAACAGATACCCTGAATTGGAATATACCCTGAATTGTCAATGGCAAAGTTTCAAATTGCAAAATCCAGTACTATTTTTGTTGATAGCATTTTAAAAACTTTAAACAGTAGGAAAATGGTTTGAACTCAATTGCCTAATAAATGAGGTTTGAATTGCTGTAAATACGTATTTTTGGCATATATTACTCTTGAACAACTTATTTATAAACTAGTGATATCTTTTAACCACTTTTCAATACCTTAAATAGTGTTGATAACTTCTTTGTGTGGTTACAAAATTGAAAAACCTTTGGGGTGCCTTTAAGGATTCAAGATGCAATTTGCAACAGAAGTGATTATTGTATTATGAAAGAGCATAAAAAAGGAATCAAATGACTTTTTCACTTTCATCCTAGCTAAATTATAGTGCCACCAGCAAATTTACCAAAATTTTTGGGTCATTTTCAAGGGTTCAAAAAGGGCTTAACTTTGAATTTGCAAGAGAAGTAATTATTATATTCTTAAAGAGCATAAAAAGGCATTGAGTGGTATTTGTAAGCCCATAATATGAGCATCAAAATATTTAGGCCTACCAAACCAAATTTTTGTTTTCATAGCCTATAGGCCTATCCTAGGGCTACTTCTACAATCATCAGAAGGCTGGGGTCCATTTTTGAAAGAGTTAACACATGGTATTCAGAAATAGCCTAGCATATAAATAAGGGTAAAATTTTAATTTGTTTAGGCCTAGGCTAAGCTACTTCTTTCAATCTGGAAGGTAGGCCTAGTTGATTCAAGTGAATAGGTATAAGCCAAGAATCGGGGCTGTTGACAAGAAGATATGTTCACAAAATAATTCTTACTTCATCCCTCTTACTTCAAAATCCCTCCATACTGGACCTAGTCATAACAAATGACCCAGAAAAGGTGATCAACACACACACTCTCAGTCCAATTGGCTCAAGTGACCACATGCCAGTTCTCTCATCTATTCAACTCCAAACCATCAAAATATACCAAGCAATCAAACTTTACAAATTACAAGATGATGGTGGAAGAGCTGTTAGATGCTAACCTGGAAACACTTATATCAGAAGATGTCAAAGCCTCATGGCTAACTCTAAAAAAGACCTTACTAGAGAGCCAAGCCAAACATACCAGCATAACATGGAAAAAGAAACCCAAAACTCTACCTTTCCTCACCCCAAAAATCAAGAAACTACGCAACAGGAAGAAAAAACTTTGGGAGAAGTACATGAAACAAAAGACTACAGCTTTGTACAAGCAGTACAAAACTGCAAGGAACCTCCTCAGAAAAGAAACTAGAAAACTGACCTCAAACTACAAAGAACGACTGGCCAAAAACGTCAAGGAAAACCCAAAATTATTCTGGAAATATATCTCCCATAAGAAGCCAGGCAGACACACCGTACCAGACCTGGTAAGCAACAACTCTTTATCCTCTTGCCCCTCTGAAAAAGCAAACCTGCTTAATCAGCAGTTTGCCTCAGTGTTCTCCATGGATGACCCCCAATCAACCCCCCCACCAGCAGAACAGGCTTATACTCCCTTCCCAATGGTACACTCACCAGTCACAATCAAAGAAGTAACCAAACAGCTTAAGGACCTCAATCCCAATAAATCGACAGGACCTGATGGTCTCAGCCCACAACTGATGAAGGAATTAAGCCCTGCAATATCAGCCCCACTGGTAAAACTATTCAATCTGTCGCTTGCACAAGGAAAGCTTCCTGGGGACTGGAAGAAGGGAATAGTCATCCCAATTCACAAGAAGGGTAGCAAAACTTCTGCAGCAAACTACAGACCTATCAGCCTTACATGTGTGGCATGCAAGGTCATCAAGAGAATCATAAACAAGCGTATCATTAACCATCTTGAGGCCAACTCACTTATCAGCAGTAGTCAGCATGGTTTTTGCTCAAAGAGATCGGTGGACACAAACCTTCTTGAGTCATATAGTCTTGTAACTGACCTACTAGAGAGAGGATTACCTGTGGATATAATATTGTTAGACCTAGCCAAAGCATTTGACAAGGTTTGTCACTGATACCTCATTCACAGGCTACTTACTCTATCTGTTAGTCCACAAGTGGTCAGTTGGACAGAGGACTTTCTGAGGGACAGAACAAAGCAAGTGAAAGTGATAACTGGACCAAATAGCCATGTCCTTTCTGACAAAATCAAAGTCACTAGTGGGGTTCCCCAGGGCAGCGTCCTGGGCCCCACCCTGTTTAACATCTACATAAATGAGCTACCCCTCATCATCAGCAACAAAACCACCCTATATGCAGATGATTCGAAACTCATAGGTCCTGCCAACACCTCTTCTTCCATCCAATCCCTCCAAACTGATCTCAACCACATGTGCTCCTGGGTCAAAAGATGGCTGCTGGAATTCAACACAGAAAAATGCAAGGTCATACACTTCGGACACAAAAACCCCAAACATCAGTACCTCATGACCCAAAATTCTGGAAGTCACCACACAATTGAGCCTGTCCAGGAGGAGAGTGACCTTGGCATCATCGTTGACTCCAAGTTGAAATTCAGCTCCCACTCACAAAAAATCTCAGCCAATGCTAGTAGAGCCCTAGGCATCATCAAACACAGCATCACCAGTAGGAGTAAACACGTAATCACCAAACTCTACAAAGGATTAGTAAGACCTAGACTGGAGGTGGGGATGATACTGGCCACCCCTCAATTCAAAAAGGACAAGGCAGTTCTTGAGCAAATCCAACAAAGGGCCACTAAGATGATTGTCAGCATGGAAAACAAGACATACAGTGAACGGCTGAAGGAACTCAACCTCCCCTCCTTAGTATACAGACAGAAACGTGGAGACATGATCCAGGCGCACAAACTCCTCTCAACCAATTGAGAAAATGAGATCCTGGAGATTGACACCTCCCACAAAACACAAGGACACCTTAGACAAATCTGCAAACATCACCCTACAACTGGAGCAAGATGCAATTTCTTCTCAAATCAGATTGAGAACCTCTGGAATAACCTCAAGGAGGACACTGTTGCTGCTGAATCAACAGATGCTTTCAAACGCCATCTGGATGCTGAGTGGAAAGATACACCATGGAAGTTTGACTGGGAAGCACCAGAACTTGACCAACTACAACAGTCATCATAACAAGTGATTCAACAGGATCAAAAGTCCTTATTTCACTCCAAGCTGTGATTTAAGGTAATTCATAATATGCAGAATAATTGTAGATAGTAGGCTGCATTTGCACATTGGGAAGGTTAAGCACAGTGAAATTAGGCTATAGTAAAAATATAGACGTACAGCCCAAGTTATATATTTCTCTAGACTTGCACCCTCTTGTTTAACTCAACTTTGTAATCTAATACTACATATTCAATCATTCAACTGTATATTACTTACAAAATTAGGAGAACTATTGTGACAAAATTTCTAAATATTTATGACTAAATCTTTTCTTCAATAAGCAGCATTTTCAGCTATGATTACTAGAAGGCAAGAAGGTTTTCAAAACATTATTAAAAGCTGTTGACATTTGGCTAGCCAAAGAAAGAAATTTAAAATAAAAAATAATCACATTGTAAAGGCCATTGGTGTGACTGAGGGTCTTTGGTGTGACTTCGTTGGATCAGCCAGATTTGAAGCAACTCACAAAAGGTATCTGGAGAAATCTGAAAGGGGGTACTTAGGAAACGTCGGAAGGTTTCCCCCAAACCCCACAATAAACTCCAGGCCAAAGGCAAATAATCAAAAGGTCAGTACTTGCACTACATGGGCAATTATTCAGAATGAAAAAATTTTCTTTATCGTAATTCTAATATAATTAGGATTAAGCGCTTAAATAAATAAAGATTATATAATAGTAGGGGCGAAACAAAAAATGTTAAAGATCTATTTATGACAACAAATGACTTTCAGGGCCAAGATTCTAGGTGTGCATCTATTTGCTTTTTTAAACCAACAGTAGCAGGATGTATTTTTAGGCTGCCATGGTCACAAGTTGATTTTTAGGTGCCCTAATCTATCAACAAAATGCAAGGACCTTTGTGACATCTGCAAATGCAAAGACTTTGTTTGGGAAACAATGCACGATATTGCCTTAAAGGAAATAAAGGGCTGCATTGTGTCACACCGTCATTTCTTTAATTACCAAAGTACCTCAATTGACCTGACAGTTGATACTTTGTCACACGGCCTAGGAGCATAAATCTCAACAAATGGACAGGCAATAGTATATGCTTCACGAGTCCTTACATCTACCAAGCAAAGATACTCACAGCTAGAGAAAGAGCTTTACGCCATTGTATTTGGCTGTCAATACTTCCATCACTACATTTATGGAAGGCAAGTCAATGTTTTCAATGATAATTGCCCTCCTTAAACCATCTTACAACAGCCTTTGCCCAAGGCCCTAGCAAGACTACAAAGGATGATGCTCCAGATTCAGCCATACAACTTGAGTTTCACTTACCAGCCCGGCACTGAAATCTCAGGTGCTGATGCATTATCAAGGCTCCACCTGTCAGACGTTGACAAAGCAAGCCAGAGAGAACTCGAAGCGTATGTACACCAAGTTGTCAAGTTACTTCCAGTGAGAGATTCAAAACTGCAAGAAATCCGCAATCAGTCTAAAGAAGACCCCCAGCTAGTTGCACTCAGACAAATTATCAAAACTGGCTGGCTAGTTTGCTGCAATCTATGTCCTAGTCATGTACTGCATTTTTCCAACACGAACTGTACATCAATTCAATTTATTAAATACTACAATAAATACATAAATACACATAAGCGCTAGAGGTTATAAGAAGCATAGCTTGTAGAGGACCTCGTATCAATCACAAAATCCACACAAAACAAATCAGGGAAGGAAAAAAAAATACAACAATATCTCAAAAATATAAACACAATGCGAGAAAAATCAACCAAGAAAAAAAACAAACAAGCAACTGCTACACAATAACCTTTGACTTAATTTTATTCAAACTGAAAATGTCCTGTAAATTATTAAATTCCAAACCTTTAATAATATTATTTAACAACGGGATTCAATCTCATTCAACATAATAAGAGAGGAGAAAAGAAAAAAAAATATATATAAAGTAAAGTGGAAAAAAATAGATAAAGCAAAATGAATAAAGAAATAAAGAAAAAAACGAAATTACTACAAACCTTAGAGAATATTTTTCTGCAAAGAGAAGAAGAGTTTTTGATAAGAGAAAGTTCACTGGGAATAGATTTCCAAAAAGCAATTGCTCTATAATTGGTGACCTCTGAGCTGCTGAGGATACCCTTTTAGGCAGCCGAAATTGGTGAACAGAGCTCCGAAGCCAAGTCTGGCACTTAAGTGTTGATGATAGATCAGAGTAGGATAAGATGTTTGGAGGAAGCGAGAAATTGAAGGCTTGATGAGATAGTTTTTGGTTCTGCTTCTTGATAACCACATCTAAGGCATCTAGACCTGTATCACTGTAAAGATCAGCTGTAGGATAGAGTTGGGGAAGGCGAAAAGTTGTCTTAACCGCTCTATTTTGTGCTGTTCGGAGTTGCCGAAGGGAAGAATAGTTAGTATTGCCCCATACAGTGCAGCAATAAGAAAGATAAGCAAGAACAAATGCATAGTAAAGAGAAAGCATTACATTGGGAGGAAGAAATTGATTGGCACGATGAAGCATAGACGCTTGACTGTAGCGATGAAATTTTTACTGTGGTTATAAAAGAAAAGGGACTGGGCTTCATTGTGGTCATAAATATTGACCGTGTCAAATGTAATATCCTACCCTAAAAGCTGAGAACTTACACTTTATATGTTCTCCGCTAGCGCCGCTTATAGCGCTAAAGATTGTGTCAACTAGGCTAGCGCCGCCCTCAATTAATGGGAGAAAATAGAATATTTAGACATATAAATGTGGCCTCTTTTTTCTTGAGCTATCTGGAGATCAGATTCCCTGGGAACGTCCTTGGAGATTTTGCGAACTAATTGCCTATTACTAGACTAGATGCAGACATATAAAGTGAAATAAACACAGGTAAAAAACAGTAGATTTATGGGGACTTACATATTTAGGTGCACAGCAGTGATTCACTTCAAACGACAACAATGGTGACAGAGATACAACAATCAAAGAATTGCTAAGATCGTACGCCGAGTAATTCTGTCTAAGCGGTCCTGATTCTCAAATACGAATATATATAAAAAGCACTTTTACCCCACTATCAAATAGAGTTTTATTTCGTCCTGCGCTGTGAGAACTGGCTCACAATTGGCTCGAGTGGCCCCAAGGATGCGAACCCTTCGTCCAATAATACGTCTTAAATATTTTTGATGATTTAGACGTTCACACGGTTCTTATCGTTTAAACTTCCTGCAAAAGTGACTGCACTTTTTCTCTTTGCTGATTAAGGACTTTTCATTTTTGAAACTAGATTTAACTTAATTAGAGGAAGTTGGAATTATCTTTAGAAAGAAGGAACTTTATTTTGGTATTTTAAATATATCGCATTTTGCTCATGGTATATATTACCCTTCCCATCAATTAATTACGTCCCGTCATTAGTATTTGCTTGCCTTAGGGCTTTTAAAATGTTCGCCATTTATTAACTATTTCTTCTACATAATTATTTTATATTTATGTTATGGCCTAATTAGGAGTGCTAAAAATTTTCTCTATTACTTTTCTTATTTTATTCTACATCTCTATCTAAAATTCATCTACCGGACTAAGATTATTCATGGTTCTAGGCTAACTACTGTGCTAAAGATTTTTTTTTCCTACACCTAACACTGATTACTTTTACATTTCCAACAAGGTTGGGGCTATTCTAACTTCACATAAGATTTTTTTTCTTTGAATTCACTTTTTACAAGGCTTTTTTTTGCTGTGTATATGGCACACTACTTTCCATCTACGCTGCATTAAATGAATAGCTCGACAACGCTACACATAACTCTATCTGGACATCTAACACTACATACAAAAACGATTTAAAACACACAATATTGGGTTTACCATATTCACTGGTAAAATTAAAACACTTTCACTGGGGATGTTTTGCTACGCAACGTTAATGATGGGATATTGGGATTTTTGAGTTATCAAAGTTATTAAGAAGTAACATATGTAAATTCACATCTATTTCAGTACCTTCGAGTCTTTTTAGCGTACTCAATCCTTCTGTTGTAAATTATTTTCCTTCATTCTTTCCGTCTTGGCAAAATTTTTGAAGCACTTACGTTATGGTTTCTTCATGGGACAGTTCAAGCACGATTGTGTTCACACGACAGGCTTTCTCTAATTGTCAACTGGGAAATGATGCTTTTAACTACAGGTGTGGGAATATGCCATCAGAGTTCATTCTCACCTGCTTTTCGATAGTTCATAGGGTGCCTTATCTTTTGGGATATTTTGAGGCACATAGAGAATGTATTCTCGTATAAAATTGTTCTTTTGGGTCTCTTATAAAATTGTTAGCTCATGGCTTGCGTCTATTAACCTTTGCGGTGATTCCTAAGTTAATCACGGGGGAATCGAAGTTTGGATTTGGACGGGTTGACATCACACTATAGTGACTCCTTCAACATATTGTCTTTAACTTGTGGGAGGGGCATATTGTCACTAGCTTGGTCACTGGGGATAATTTTGGTTTCTAGGTCCTTTTTTTAGAAATTATCTCGTACATTTATGGCATAACAGAGATATGAACTTTCCACACAGAGGAGATAGGATGGATTCTGAGAGATAGTCGAAAGGGATTCGACGCGTGAATCTGCGTTGTATAAATAATTTTCGCGATCATCAAATATCATCACTATACAGTCAAATGGTTCTGGGGTCCATAATGATTGTCAATGGCGATATTTATGTATTTATATCTTGTACTGATCTATGGGGTTCTCAGCATTTATGTGATTATATAGTTCGATAAAGCACTGGATACTGAGATTCAAATATAATGTTACCTGATACGTAATATGGTTTGTGGTCGAAGAAACAATGATCAAAGGTAACTGTTGTTTTCGTAGACGAAGCTGGGATGAAAATTGCCTGGAGTGTATGGTGAGTACTCTTCGTTGGTTGAGGTATGATGAAAATAGATGCTACTAGGTTGTATCTGCACTGGGCAACTCATTGTAATGCTCGATATCCAATGTGTCAATCCACTTCCAGTAATAAAAATAACGAGGTAGAATCACACATTCTTTAAAGTAAATACTTATAATACAAATAAGTCAAGTATTGATCGGGTACATGAATTTTACGCTATGAGACAGAGTTAAATAAATACACAAATATTAGTATAGAAAACTAAATTTTTATCGTGTTCAACACTCTTTCAACACTCAGTTAATTTTACATTAGATTTAAAATAATCACTTAAACAGAGTTTATGCTATATAGTTAATTTTGAGGTCTAATTTTACAACATGTTTCATGCCTGCATTGCTCGCGCACGCCCGTGCTGTTTAAGAAACGCATGTTGCAGCGTCATAACCACACGGTTTTACGTAAACGATGCTACAATGAGGGAACAAGACATAGCAAGGAAGAGTGGAGACCTCTATACGTACCCACTCGTTTTCTAATGTCTTTCCTATTTCTTGGCTTAGACTTTCTCATGGGGTTCCGGGTTTAACCTCTGCATTTCAGCTGTTTCCCCGTGTTGTTCTTTTGGTTTTCGTCTTCTTAGTCTCAGGATTTTTCCGTAATTACAAGTCAATAGGGTTCATATGGTCAGGGAAGTCGCGAATACGAAACATACGGCCAATAGTATGTTCCACCAGAAATTGGTCGATTCTTTGAGTTCATCCGTGTTTCTTTCTAGTCTTGTTAATTGTTGAAACAAGGTCTCGAAGGGTTTGGGGTCCAATTTCAGAAAGATCTTCCACGCGTCATGGCTAGCTAGCAATGAATTTTCATGCTTGAATATTACTCCATGTTTTACAATGTCTTGGGCCATTGCGTGAACAACGAGGATTATGATGATATTCTTAAGCCTCATCTTATTTTTTGTTTCTAGAATTAATTTATCATTAATTTTATCCGTTTTTCGGAAAATTTGTTTGTTTACTGCTTTGTTATTATTATGTTTTTTTTCAAATGCACTTTTATTTTTAGTTAGGTTATTTCTTATTATGTAATCATTTTGTGGCATTGGCCAAAGAAAACTGATTTGTAGGTGTAAAACAGAATAAATATTTTATGATTAGATAGCTTAGGAAAGTAAAGTTAGGGCTTCCGAGCTTAATTCTTGTCGTGATATACCTCTATGACTGGTTGAGGTATAACTTTAAAGCGTTGCTAATAATCGCTATACGATTTAATTTTATATTATATTTCTTGAGTAATAAACACATGAATAAGTAAACGTGCAGCACATAATTACACTGGTATCCTATTTTTTGGGTAGGCCTAAAATAAATATAATCTGTGCTAAGACAAAATAGTTTATATATATGAGGTTAATTTCTTCCACAGTTACTTACTAATAGGTAGTTTTGAGTTTAGAATCTTCTCTTAATTTTCTTGTTACTATTTTTATAGGCGTCTCTTTTTCTTTGGTAAGTTTTTATACGTTTCAGGAATAATTTACTACCAAGGGATTTGTTTTCTTCAGATTCAGGGTCAAATAAAAATTGTTTGTAATATTGAATTTCCGCTAAAGGATGATGTATGCCTTCATATTTGACACATTGGGGATTTTTTTCGAGGTTATAGCAAATTTTGGGGGCTCTGCATTTATCGAGGAGTAATAAGTCTGTTTGAGTGGGTCCCTTGGAATAGAAATACTTGATATTGAGGTTCTTTTGTAGGCGTCTTATCAATAATTATAAACAGCCAAGTTGTTTTGCGCTTCTTCTCCTATATTTTGCTTTGACCTCCCCTCTAGCCGGACGATACTTGGGGAATTTGCAAGTGCTAAACCATACTTATAAGTGTGGGGTGCATACCCTTTAAGGTTGTAGGTTAAATCCCATTCTTTCTCATATATTTGATTTCCTTGTTCGTCCACGACTAACATAGCTGCCAAATATATAATGTTTTCCTTCGCGTTCATTATGCTAATGAACTCAGTATGAATTATCGCCTTTCGAGCAGGTTTTGATTCCATTGTCATGATCTGAAAATGCTCACAGTTAGGACCTTGGTTGATTTTTCATAGAAAATCCGAGGGGACCGCCAAAACCCAGTAAATTAAATGCTGCGTGGGCTTTGAGTTCCTCCCCAGGCTTGCCACAAAATGTGGTCCAACACCACTTGTCTTCGTCAGTCGATCACGAGCTTTCCACATCAGACCTTTCTCGTTAGCCACTTATATCTTGAATTAAACTATATTGCCTTACGGCTGATCATACTGCTTTGGGAGTATAATTTAGGAGTGCAATATGAGACATTGTTATTTTTATTAAAACTCTTAGTCCGACCTTTGGGTTGTTCCTTCTAGTTAACAGTGCCTCTACAATTTTCAATTTAACTTCACTTGAAATGTTTTTTTTTGGAATGGGGAATTGTCCTGGAATTTGGAGATTTGGGAGCCAGTTTTGCGGCTCGAAGTCTGGCCGGGGTACGATAACGATAATACCGTTACCCCCAACACTCCGAACTACTAGAACGCTCCGGCTTCTTTCAGTTGGATTGGATGCATCGTACTGGGATGGTACGTGTAGCTTTTTGTATCAAAGGAAATTATTCGAATTAATCATATGCATTATTGCTTTTTAATTAGAATTTGTTTTCGGGAACTGATATATGTTGAACAGAATTTCTCTACAGCTTTTTTTTTCTATAATTGTATAATGTTTACTTGTAAATTAAAAGTTTTTAAATTATTATTCCTTTATGACGCCTATCCATTAAAATGTTTTAATCCTATGCTGATTAAGTGTAATTCCATCTATCGGGTTTTTTAACCGTTCTACCCGATTGTGTCGTCACTTTCTCCTCGACTTCTTGCGGTTTATTCTTTTTCGGTTTTTCTAGCAAAATAAGGTCAAACTTTTTGTATTGTTTTTTCAAAAATTCTTGCCCTTTTAATCTCGTTTGTTTAGCGTGTGCGGCGGCTGAAGTCGGTTTTGATTTTCCTATTCCTTTAACTACTATATGGTCTGATTCGCCGTCAGACTCTTCGGAACTAGTTTCTGACGAATCTGGATTGGAACTTTTAGAGGTGGCACTTTTTGAGGTATCACCTGCCCTTCCTTCGTAAATTTCTACTCCTCTAGAAGTAGAAGGTTTATTCTCTAAATCCTCGCTTTGAGTTTTCAACTCGGGAGATTTGAAAGGCTCTTGAGAGCTTTGAGAGGAATCAATAGTTTTTGCGGGGTTCCTCCACTGTTTGAAGGCCGTGTCTTCAGGGGGGTGGGGCATTTTTTGCACTAGGGTTTCCCTCCATGAAATCCACTGTTTAGGCTCGACCTTTGACACAGTTATATCATGATATTGTCCTTGCTGGTCATCCTCGGGAGTTTTATTCTCGGGCAATGTACTTTGACTCGTTTTTATGGGAAAATTTATTAAATCCATAGCTTCTCGCAGGTTTGTTTTAGTTGAATCTTTTGGGGGAGTTTTCTTTACAGTAATAGTGGGGGTTTCTACAGCTCTGTTTAATTCCTCCTGTAAGGACAGGGGCCTTTCTATTGGTGTTGCAGGGGAAACCATATCGTCTGGAAATATTCTGGGGGGACATGGGGTCGAAATTCTATCGGGGAAAAATTGTTTTTTTAGAGATATTGTATAATCTAACTCTCCTGCGCTCGCCGATGAATAAATCTTTGGATCTTTTGGTGTTTTTATTTCAGGAAAAAATCCTGGTATTAGGCATTTCTTCTTAGGAACAACTAGATTTTTCATTGCTAAAAATTCTTCAAAGTTTTCCTCATCACTGTCATCTTCAAAATAATCTTGTTTAAAATTCAAGGGTTTTAGCTCTGCCAATCTTGATTTACGTGGCTCATTTTCCGAATCTGACGAATCACTAGAGGAGGGATGTGATACCCATCTTTCCGGAAATTTGGCTCTTTTTATTCTACTAACATGTGCCTTGTAAGTTCTTCCGCTATCGGGGTTCTCCATTTTAAAAGTATACTCGTTATCGTACTTTTTGACTATTCTGTACGGTCCAGAATATTTGTTGGAAAGTTTTTTTCCTTCCGTTTTTGCCTCGTTCTTTAGGTAAACGAAGTCTCCTACTTAGAAATCTATGCTCCCCTTGACTTTGGGTTGGTTTCTTAGCTCTTAGTTTATTTTACATTTTTCCCACTCTTGCCTAACTATTTTATAAGTTTTCCTCATCCTATTTATGAATTCTTGTTTGTAATCTTCCGAGCTATTATAATACTGCCGAGATTCAATAATCTCATTATACGGGATTCTAAAATCACGACCAAAAAGTAAATAAAATGGATTATCTTTAGTTGTTTCTGAATAAGCAGTGTTGATTACGTTAGTTAAATAAGGTAAGAATTGATCCCAGTCGTTCCTATTGCCTTTTGTATAAATACTTAATACGTTCGAAAATATTTTATGCCTATTTTCTATTTTACCATTAGCTTGTGGGTGGTACGGAGCTGTCACCATTTTCTCTATATTAAGAAAACTCATTGAGTCTTTTGTTACTTTTGAAACAAAATTACCTCCGTTGTAACTCAAAATTTAATTACGAATGCCAAATTTTAAAATTAATTTTGCTAACGCCTTACGTGTGGCGTAAACACCTTGATTTTTCATTGCTTTTGCAAAAGTAAATCCTGAAAAGTGGTCTATAACCGAAAGAATACAAGTATGGCCTCTGCTCAAAACAGGCAAGGCTCCACTTGTTCCGTATACGTCAAATGAGATAATATGGAAGAGGTACTTTGCTACTGGGACCCTTCCCATTGGAGGATTAGGATAAGCTGGGGGGATTTTTCTTAAGTTACATGCTTCACATGTACTTACAAATTCTTTAAGTTTTGTCATTGCCGACGGCACGTAAAAATATTGTTTTAATTTATGGAAAGTTTTCATTACTCCTAAATGTCCACCTATATCTGAATGAAAATATTCAAATGCAGGCACTATTAAGTTTTGTGGTAATACGGGTATTATTGAAGTTTGGTTTCTTTTTGTCTCAGCAGTCACGATTCTACACAGTATTTCTTCATCAAGATCATAGTAAAAATTATCTATCTCTTTTCCAAGAGTTTTGAATTTATCCGGTAACGCATCGTCATTCACAAAATAATTAATAAGTGCCGAACACATTTCGTCCTTTTTTTGCTTTCTTTTTATATTTTATAACGACAAGGGATAATAGTTAACCCTATTTTCCTTTACTGCGTCTTTGACTTAGTTTTTCTTACATTTATGTTTGCTCTCAGCATTGATAGCGTCAACTTCATTTTCCTCAGCTTCCGACGGAACATTTTCTGGGTATCTACTCAAAAAGTCGCAAGCTGCGTTTTGTTTACCTTTTAAATGTTCAAATTTGTAATCTAGGTCTTGGATTTTCATAATCCATCTAGCTAGAATGCCCGTGGGGTTTTTAAATGTGCGCAGGTACTGCAAGCTTTTATGGTCTGATTGTAGTATAAATTTTCTACCAATTAAATAGTGTCTAAATTTGTCCAAGTGGTGGATTATAGATAATAACTCTAAGTTTGTGGCGGAATAACTACTTTCGCCCTTTGATAAGGTTCTACTCGAATAGCATATAACTTTTTCTATTTTTTTTTATTAGAAGGTCCTTGTAAAGGATCAGGGTTTCCCATGGGAGTTATTTGCAAAAGAATAGCCCCAATGCCTTTTGAACTAGCATCGGTCGTAATCACAAATCCTCCGTTTTCGAAATCAGGAAGTGATAAAATTGGTTCAGAAGTGAGTGCCTTTTTGAGACGGTCTAGGGAAGTTTGAGCTTCCTGGGACCAGGTAACATTATGGGAGTTCCCTTTAGTTAATTCCGTGAGGGGCTTTGCAATTTGGGCGTAATTGCGTACGAATTTTCTAAAGTAGCCAGTAAGACCTAAAATTCCTCTTAATTCTTTCATAGTTCTGGGGGGTTTGAGGTTTTCGACACATTTTAATTTTTCAGGGTCTGGGGATATCTCTCCTTGTGTCACTACTACTCCTAAAAATTTAATTTTATGTTGAAATAAATTTACTTTCTCAGGCCAGCATTTTAAATTGTCTTGTCTGAACTTCTCGAACACCTTAGCTAATGTCGCTAAGTGTTGTTCAGTGTTTTCCCCCACGCATATGACATCGTCGACAAAATGAATGATATTCTTTAATCCTCTTAACAGGTGCAATAGGGGTCTACATAGCACGCTTGAACCTGTTTTCAGTCCAAATGGTACCCTTAAGTATTCACATGAACCACATTCAGATGCTGAAAATGCAGTTTTATGGACATCCTTTTTGGCTATTTTCACTTGGTGGTAGCCTTGGGTAAGGTCCAAAGAAGTAAAAATTTTGTTTTTGCTTGAAATTGAGTCAAGAGTTTCATTTATTCTTGGTAGAGGAAATTTATCGCTAACTACTTGTTTGTTAAGGGCTCTATAGTCTACTACAAGTCTAAGATCACCATTCTTCTTTGGTACTAATATCACTGGTGCAGTATACGGACTTATACTTGGGCGTATAATTTCATTTTTTTCTAATTCCTGAATTTTATATTTTAACCACTCTTTGTGCTTAAAAGGGCACACGATATGGCTGTTTTTCTAAGGGATTACCAGTCGTTAAAATTGAATGTTCATAAAATGGTATCAGCCCGATGTCATCTTCAGATGCAGAAAACACATTTTCTAAATTCCATAATAATTCGCATAATTTTGTCTTAAGTTGCAAGTCCGTAATATGATCCATATTAAATTTGTTTAAAAATTGTGATTTAGTTAAAGGATATTTGTTATTTGAAGTTTTAATGCCGTTAACTAGAATTCTTTTAGAATTTTCCCATGCATTTAAATCATTCTCCGTTAAAACCTGGATTTGAACTAAACACGTCCCCTTTTTAATTGTAATTGTATCATTTTCATGGTTATTAGTTACCCAAATAAAACCTTCTCCTTTGTCATAAGATATAATCTGTTCCTCGCATAGCAGATTTTCGGATATTTCAGATGGGGTCGCAAACCATATTTCGCATTTGCTAACCACTGGTTCAATCATCTGTGATATTTGAATTTTTTGCATCGTTTTGGGAGGGAGTTTTGTTTTCCCTATCGCAAATCCGTAATATTGCTCTTTATTTTCATTATTTATTAGATTCATACTGGCACTATGCTGCGCCATTGCGGCCTCTTGTGGCGTCACGTTGGGTTTTACTATGTTTTTCCATAGTTCCACTATTTTCTTGATTTCATTTGACCTGTACTGTCGCATATTTCCTATTTTTATTTTTGCGAACTCAATACTTTTATTATTTAAATTTACTTCATCTCTGCAATGTCTTTCAGAATAATTGGGCTAGTTTCTGATTATTGCTTTTTCTCCTTGCGAGACATGAGGTTCAAAAGATTGCGACATTATACTGTCAGAAATTTTGTTTACTGTTATGTTGCCTTCGTATCCTCTGTTACGATTTCTTAAGGTAGAACTTTCTTCCCCCACCTTAGCCGGGTAGACAAGCCTCTCATTTGCTACGTCTAATAGTACTCTGTTAGACCTTAAAATATTTGCGCCTATGATTGCTTCATATGGAAAGTTATCGCATATTATAAAATTTGTCATAAAGATCCTATTGTGTCTTTTTACGTTTAGGCAAATTGAACCTCTTGCGTCCAATTTATGGCCTGTCAGACCAGTTAAATTGGGATTATTAGGGTTCCTCTGTCGCCTAAAATGCAGAGGCAACATATTAAATACGCAAGAGTTTATGATACTAATCGTTGCCCCAGAGTCAATCAAAGCCTTAAAATAAACATTTTCTACACAAAAATCGTTAAATATAGATAACTTGTTATTAATATCACTACAAGACGGCACTAATATTATCTTGGACCTATTAAATATTCCAGGCACCCTCTGGGTCCAATTTATATTTCTGAGGGGCCTGAAACGTTTCCCTGAGGATTTATTTCATGTGTCGGTGCCTGTAATAGATATTCAGACGTATGAGTTTCCGTAGGCATATCTAATTGATTTACGTCTGTCTGTCTTCGCCATGTATTATTATGGTAACGTTGATGTCCTGTGTCAGTGCCGCTTGCTGGCACTGACTGCCATATTGGCTTATATTGGCTTTGGCGAGTATTTGGGTTTTCAAATCGGTAATTAATTTGTCTGTTGGGGGGAGGGTTATACAAGTTTGGTTGGTACGTGTTGTAAGGTACTGATTGGTACAATCCCCCCTGGCTATAGCCTAGTGCACGACCGGTTCTAAAATTTATACTTCCGAACAAATGGTTGCCGTAATTTTGCGTATTACTGACAGCAATTCTTGGTATGCGATTGGGGACATAACGGCACTCTCTCGCGATATGCCCAACACGCTTACAATTATAGCACCTTAATATTGTGGGGTTATTTTCGTAATTGGATTGTTTGACAGGCTGGAAACGTACTGTTTTCTGCCTAGCGGGTTCTTGCGTTTTGTTTCTTTGTGTTACTGGGGAGTTATCCCTTGAAAAGAAATTGGGGGATGCCTGATCGTTCTTGAAGTTTATGTTCGCATTTGAATCGCCTAGGCTATTTATTTTTGCTTTACTGTGATTTGCGACCATCGTGTCGACTTCGATCAATCGCTCTACCTCCTGAACTGCGAGATCCAACGTCTGAATATTTTTGGATATTACCACTCTATATAGTTTTGGGGGTAGCCCTTGCAAAAAGGTATTTAGTATGACTTTTTCATACAGTTGCCCCGAACCCCTTCCGTATTTTGCCTCTACAGAAATGCGTATATTATCAAGGTATTCTCTAATATTTTGTGAAAAGTCAAAGCTCACTGTTCCGTGTTTTAATTTATTTATGGAACTGGTTTCTATAAACCTATCTTTAAATGCTTTTAACAAGTTATCAACCGTAGTTATTGGCAAGTTGGCGTTATTGCCTATGGTATGTTTAATCTGTTTAGAAAGGTTAAGGCCTGTCCTTTTAATCGTAGTAGGAGCATGTTGACTAACGGCTCTAGCTCTGTTTTTGTTAGTTGTACAAACTGGGCCAATTGGATATTAAATTCGTCAATATCTGATTGACCATCGTACTCCGGGATAGATTTTGCTATTTGTATATTTTTCGCGAACAATTTTTGCGCCATTAATTGTTCTTCTAAATCTTCAGACATTTTTTTTTTGTATAAATTTTATTATTTCGTTTAACCTATTTTTGGGGAGGCTATTATCTCCTAAGAGATATTTTAAAGGGTTTCCTGTCATAGCTTAGCGGTTATAGGCCTAATCACTTTACTTATATGTCTGTATCTCTCTAATAATTAAATTCGAATTACAAAGTTTATAGCGTAATTAGTTCGCAATTTTTCTTCCAATTTCCGACCGCGCCATTTGTAGCGACGAAATTTTTACTGTGGTTATAAAAGAAAAAGGACTGGGCTTCATTGTGGTCATAAATATTGACCGCGTCAAACGTAATATCGTACCCTAAAAGCTGAGAACTTACACTTTATATGTTCTCCGATAGCGCCGCTTATAGCGCTAAAGGTTGTGTCAACTGGGCTAGCGCCGCCCTCAATTAATGGGAGAAAATAGAATATGTAGACATATAAATGTGGCCTCTTTTTTCTTGAGCTATCTAGAGATCAGATTCCCTGGGAACGTCCTTGGAGATTTTGCGAACTAATTGCCTATTACTAGACTAGATGCAGACATATAAAGTGAAATAGACACAGGTAAAAAACAGTAGATCTATTGGAACTTACATATTTAGGTGCACAGCAGTGAGTCACTTCAAACGACGACAATGGTGACAGAGATACAACAATCAAAGAATTGCTAAGATCATACGCCGAGTAATTCTGTCTAAGCGGTCCTGATTCTCAAATACGAATATATCTAAAAAGCACTTTTACCCCACTATCAAATGTAGTTTTTTTCCTCCTGCGCTGTGAGAACTGGCTCACAATTGGCTCGAGTGGCCCCAAGGATGCGAACCCTTCGTCCAATAATACGCCTTAAATATTTTTGATGATTTAGACATTCACACGGTTCTTATCGTTTAAACTTCCTGCGAAAGTGACTGCACTTTTTCTCTTTGCTGATTAAGGACTTTTCATTTTTGAAACTAGATTTAACTTAATTAGAGGAAGTTGGAATTATCTTTAGAAAGAAGGAACTTTATTTTGGTATTTTAAATATATCGCATTTTGCTCATGGTACATGACGAGAAATTATAGAATGTGTATAGGAAACATGGGCTTTGAAAGAAAGAAAGCAATCAGCGTGTACACCAAGAAGTTTAACACAAGCGCACAGGAAAATTATATCAGTACCATAAAAACAAAGATTGTTGGGGATGGTTCAGAAATGTGACATGGGGTTCGAAAATGAATAATGCTACTCTTAGAGCTATTCAACAGTATCCCGTTCTGCTCAAACCAATCACGCACATGGTTGAGCAGAAGCTGAGCCTTAGCAACAGCAGATGGAAGATCATTAGAAACCACAAAAAAATTACTATCATTTGCAAACAAAACAGTGTGGGCATCAAGGTTGGGCGATGGAGGAAGGTCATTAATATAAATAAGAAAGAGGGGTGGTCCCAAAACTGAGCCTTGACGTACCCCTTTGGAAATCGAAGCTAGATCCGAATATTTCCCATCGTAACACACAAACTGAAATCTATTTGACAGGTAAGATTTAAAGCATTCAAAGGCAACTCCCCGAACTCCAAGTAGAGACAGTTTTCCCAGTAAGACAAAATGATCTACCATGTCGAAAGCTTTATAAAAATCAAGAAACAGTCCCAGAACACAACGACCCTTGTCTACTTTAACACGCACGAATTCTGTAACGTCAACTAGAACACACATGGTAGAGAGTTTAGGTCGGAAGCCATACTGGTGATCAGACAGAGCAGAACCGCTTCCCATTGAAGCACCAGTAGACAGGAATGAAAAAAGCCTCTTATGCACAACTTTTTCCAGTAATTTCAAGAAAATTGGGAGAATTGATATAGGTCTATTATTTGACACTAAGCTGGGGCCACCCTTCTTAAAAAGATGGAGTACTTTTGCAATTTTAAACGAATCAAGGTATACACCTTTTGAAATAGATAGATTAAAAATATGGGTAAGAGGTTCAACAACATAAGAAGAAACAGACTTAAGCACATGGTTTGTTAGTCCAGGCGCATCAGCTGTGTTACTGCTAATTAAAGAAGAAATAAAATCACAGATCTCTATGCTTGTACAAGGAGTATGAAAAATACTTCTCTCAGCTGGTGAAGATTTACCTAGTTTAGGAAAGGAGGGGGTCTTAACAGTTGGTAGGGTGGTAAAGTAAGAGTTGAAGGCACTAGGTACAACTGCTTTTTCAATAGTTGAACTATCTGCATTCTTGAAGGTAGTAGACTGTTTCTTTGATTGTTTCCTACGAGATAAAGCTTCATTAACTACACTCCAAACTTTCTGTAAATTACCTTTGCATTCCTGAATTTTCAACAAAAAATAATTCTTCTTAGCTAGTCTAATTGTTCATGTCAATACGTTCTTATAAAGCTTATACTTTGATAAATCATCAGGATCAAGGCTTTTGGAAGCCAGCTTAAAAAGCTCTGACTTCTGCATTGTTGATCTCACAAGACTAGGAGACATCCAAGGCATCTTGAGTTTATATTTACTAGAAGATTTTACTAGGAGAAAATTTTGTTCAATTAGTGTTGTCAGCCGACTCATTAATGAGGCTGAAGCCCAATTAACATCTTCAAAATTCATTACTGAACACCAATCACTAGCACTAAGATCAGTCATAAGGTTATGAACATTGCTCTGACTATAAATTCTGGAATAAGACTCACCTCTGGTAACCTCTTGGCTCAGGATTTTCAATTTGGGAACAGAACAATAAATTGGAAAATGGTTAGAAAGATCAGAGAAAATAATACCAGAGGAAAATTTAATATCTTTTTTAGAAGACAGAAAAATGTTGTCAATCAGAGTTGCAGAAAATCTGACTGGATCAACATGAGTAGAAAAGAAAATGCAAGGAAGAAGGCCAGAGGAAGAAATAGATTCAAAAAGACGGTCAGACTCATTATCACACCCAATTTTCAATATATTGCGGTTAAAGTCTCCAAGCATAAAAACATTTCTTGAAGCAAGTTTATCCACTGAGTACATTTCATCAATTAATTCAGAAAATTTCGCAATTGGGAAAGGTGAAGGCTTATAAAATAAACAAATAGTGTCACAACTTACTGTATCACATGACAGGTCAATAATCAATGCATACACACTTCTATTATTTACGACTGGATAAAAAATCTTCTCAAGATCTGAATGTCTCACAATGTTAAGATTACTTCTGACAAAAAGGGACATACCACCAGAGCACTTAGGTAGAGATTTAGTTGAGTGGTACGCAGTAAAACCTGGTATGTCATAAACAGACATATCCTCACTTGAAGACAGCCACGTGTCTGTGAGACCTACTACATCCTAAGGGCAGTTGACACCACCAATATATTGCAGAACATTATCCCATTTGTACCTTAAACCTTGCACATTCAAAGTAAACACACTGAAGTTTTTAACAGAAGACATTGAGGGCAGCACTTTTTCAAAGTAATGTTGATAAGAATGGTAATAACAATCAGACTGATGAAGAGATTTTAACAGAGGATCATTTTCACTATCATCACTAGAAACAAAAGGTGAATCAAAACACACTGAATCTAGAAGATAAAGTTTAGCTAGGAAACAAAAAGAATCTTGAGTATCATCTATTTTCATTATCCAATATTAGGAAAAGTGGTGAAACAGATAAAGCTAAATTAGTGTGGACAGGAAGGAAACAGCATGGAAAATAAGTTAAAAAAAAACTGCATGTAATAATTTTGATGACAAGGGAAAAGGAACAAGCCAAAGAAAAAAAAGAAAAATTGGCAAAAAAATAACCAAGCAGATGTAATTTTTTTGTAAAGAGAAGAGTTATGTTAAGCAGCACTAGTCATTCGGAAACAATACTGGCAAAAGATTCTTGCAAAACAGGAAGGGCATTAATGTCACCAATTGATGATATTTTGAATACCCTAATTCCACTTTTAACAAAAATATCACCATTCACAGCCCATGCATTATTCCTGCAACAATGAGCTTTAGCTTGTGAAAGTAAGGTAAGCCTAGGTTTAGTCAAAGGCTCATTAATGACCACAACAGATCATTTCAGGTCCTTTTGATTTTTGAGAAGCAAGAAACGTGCTCTCAGGTTGCAGAACTCAATAATAACTGGTCAGTTTTTATTACCAACTCGTTTTCCAAAACGTTTCACAAACACAATGTCACTGTTCAAAAGACTAATGCCAGGAAACTTATCTTGGCAAAGTGACAAAAACTTAGGTTCAGGGTTGTCAAATGTAGTATCCTCAGGTAATCCAAATACAATGAGCTGATTTTTTAATTCTTGCTGCTTAAGTTGATCAGTTTGAGCAGCAACATGATCAGCAAGCTTTTTTTCAATATCTGCAATTTTACCAGAAAAGTCCATTACTTGAAGCTGTGTACTGACCATCTGTTTAATGTCTTCCTGGATGGAGCCTGACATCAGGTCCTTTACTGCCAAATTAAGGTCAACTTTGTCACCTTTCATAGACAGACCAAGGGATTGAACTTGTGACTGAATGCTCTTTGTAACAGTAGTAAGCAGCGATTTAAAGACATTTTCTTCAATGGACTTTGCCATCTTTTTCAAATTAGTAATATCTGTCTGAATCTCATGCCTAGCAATGGCAGGATTACTTGGGCTAGCAGGCCTAGAATTAGCAGCAGCAGATTGGCTCCACTTCAAAGAAGCAATATGAGGAAAGCACAGGAGAATACAGAAACCAAGCAAAATGCAGGAAGCAAGCAGAGGCTGAGTAGCAGCAGGATTGTTGGAAATTAGTAGAAATTAGAAAGAATCTTACCCTAAAAGTCCCCTCTTTACCGTAGAGGTATCGTTGGATATACTTGTCAGTTGTAAAAGGGACAACTGATGAACCCACTGGTACCAATAGTTGTTGTTTGTGGATAAAAACCAAAGAGATATAATTCAGCACAAATGTCTCGAATTTTGATCAATGACAAAATCATATTCAAGGGAGACAAGATAGTGGTACCAGCATATCTGAGATCCGACATGTTCAAACAGCTACACGCGTCCCATCTAGGGGTGGCGAAAACTAAACAGAGAGCCATGATGCTCATCTACTGGCATTGACTGAACACAAACATAGAAAATCTGATTGTCAGCTGCTACACATGCCAAAAAAGCAGCAGGAGTCTACAAAAAGAGCCAATAATCTACTCACCAGTTTCACCCTGGCAACAAGTTGCCTGTGACATATCCTTTTGGAATGGAGCCAGATACCTCCTAGTGGTGGACTACCATAGTAGCTTTCTTGAAACTGATCTGTTTCATGAATTAACATCTGCAGAAGTCAATTTGAAACTGAAGTGCATTTTGCCCATCATGGCATACCCCAGGTCATGATGTCCAATAATGGTAGACAATTTGTGTCCCAAGAATTCAAGAGGTTTGCCAGAGACTGGGGATTCAAGTCCAATATACCCCCAGTAAAATGAATTAGTTGAAAAGACTATCCAGACTTGCAAGAGCATCATGACCAAGGCAAGTGAAATTGGATTGGACCCATACCTTGGAATTCTAGAATTCTGTAACACACCAATAGATGGTTTAGCTGCCCCCTCACAAATACTCATGAGCCGCCAGCTCTGCTCAAAACTGGCACAGAAAAGTACATGGAGAAGAGAGTGGTACAGACTTCTGAATTCTTGGCGAGCAGAGAGATGGCTCAACACAGACAGAAATCCTACCATGACCGGTATGCTAGAGAACATCCTAAACTCAGAGGAGGTGACCAGGTCTTCTTCAGTGAACAGCCAGAAGCACCGTGGAAAAGCAGGGAAATAATTAAAGAGGCAGATGAGCATAGATTGTACTACCTATCAACTAAAGATGACCTCTCAACTCACACCTGATGATAGACCTGTAGCCTCCAAACTCACACCTGATGATAGACCTGCCATGAAGTACCCCTCTAGGGCTGTATCATGGTCACTAAACCTGGGTCAGGTTGCAGATTGTCTAGACACTACTGCAAGCATGAGTCTGCACAGATCATTGCAGAGATTCCTGACTACCACCACTGAGCCCAGTATGGTCATAGCTGAGCCCTACCTGCCAGCAAGTGAACCCTCTAGCACAATTCCAGAACAAGCAACAGCTGTTCAGGCCACAGGATCCAGCAGAGTGGTGAAGCCACCAGAGACTAAACCTATAATGAATAACGAAGTGACAATGAGGCATTGGTGTCTAGTGTAGGTCTGCCAAAATCCATTGGCAGCTGATGGGAGTGAGCCTTGTGCCTCCGGGTGTAGTGTTCTGTTGTGTCCTGTAGTGAGTGATAATTTCCCAAGTTATTAATAGTTAACAGAGCAAGCCTAGCACCTCCATACCTAGAGTTAGAAGGAGCTCATCTCTTGGAAATAGCTGAAGGGGGATGTAGCATTATGTGATGCATTGCTTTATGCTTGTGGTCGTGCACCAGTATAGGTGCCTGGGTTTTAAAAAAGATTTATCTACCAAACATTACAATTCATATATTTAAAAAAGGCCAAAGGACCTTGCTGAAAATTATTGACCCATTAGCATAACATCTGCAGTTGTTAAAACCTCTATTTCCTTTGGATGATTTCCTTTATTTGCAATCTCAATGTGTCCAGTTATTTGATGACTCTGGTAATTGTATTCTTTCCTCCTCTAAGCAAGCTCTGAGTGGAGTTCCTCGGGGAAGTGGTTTGGGTCCTACACTATTTAATATCTTCATCAAAAATGCTCCTTCCTTTATCAGCAGTAAATCAACTCTTTATGCATACAACCTGAAGCTTCTTGGACCAGCTTTGTCCTGTGAAGATCATACCTTTCTACAAAATAATCTTCAACTACTGGTTTAATGGGCTGAGGCCTGGCTTCTTGAATTCAATGTTGTCAAGTGCCATACATTCACATTGGCAAACTGAATCCTTGTCACTCTTATTTTTTCTTAGGACACCCACAAATGTGCAAGATTTACTGGTAAGTCTCAAAACTTACTCTTAACGAATAAGTTACCAGTAACTTTGGTAAGTTACTGCACAAGTAGTAATTTTCAAAAACTCTTGAATTTAAAAGAAAATATTCTCTCTTCTCTGACGGATTGACAAAAAAAAATATGTTTTTGCGTCATTTTATTTGTTTATTTCCTACTCCATATTTCCTATTCCTACTCCATCTGTAAATTCATCACTAAATAAGAGCATGGAAAACAACTACAGACATTGAAGCAGACTTGGCTAAGATTCTAAAATAAGATAGAAAGTCAAAACGTTTCCAAAAGTCAGCACAAGTATCTATTTGAAAACCAAGATTCCGAAGAAAAGATTCAATTTGATTTTGTGGAGCCTCCTTATAACAACACTTCATCCAGAAACAATTAAGAATCTAGTGGGATGATGGGAAATATTTGTTTGGGCACTAGTTGCTTCTGTGTCACCATTGCAATGCTGGATTAGAAGAGATTGGACAGGAATATTTTTTACTGATAGGCCTTACCACCTGCATTATAGCCAGATATATAATTCACTGATTATTTATTCTATAGTTAAAGATAGCCAGTCAAAAAATTAGTCAAAAGTCAAAAACTCACCAAATTAAATTGATCTCTGCTATGAACATCTTATTTATTCAGACTGGCAATATCATTGTGTATTGTCTTTTTTTTACTCAGGCAGGCAATGACAAAAAGGTAGTCCAATAGAGCAATATCAGCATAAACTCAAAGGGGTATGACTCATGCATTGAATCTGATGAATGAAATTTTTTTTGTTCATCAAAACTTAAACTTACCACTTATGTAACTTACCAGTAAGTTTAAAGTAAAACTTACCATTACTGGGTAAGTTACCCAGTGGTAACTTATGTCTTGCACACTACCGCCCACTCTCCTCTGTAAATAATGAACAGGATCTTGGTGTCACTATTGACAATGAACTAAAGTTCAGCACTCATGCTAAGAGCTCTGCTGCTGGGGCTAGTTTAACCATGGGACTGATTAAGTGAACTATTTCTACTTGTTCCCTTAAAGTCATCAGTCTTCTATATAAGGGACTTGTGTGTCCTAAGCTTGAAGTTGGAATGCAAACTACGTTTCGACCGTTATCTTCTAGCATCCATTTACAACGCCACAGCCCTTCCACATCTGCTTTACATTGCTCCTTTCTGGAAATTCTTAACAGTTATAGATAAAAAGCACCTACGATCAATCTTCTTCAGATTTGTTAAATATCTTCTACATTTGTCCCCTTGGACAAGAAACCGTAAAATTATTCAGTTGTATAAGCTAGCTGACCCTAATATTAGCATTAATAAACCTCTATCCCGTTTTCAAAGTAAGTTTAATCATCCATGGTCACCAATTTGTTCTCAATAGTTTTTTTTGTATTAATGTAATGTATGTAATAATTTTTTTTTTCTCTCTCTCTCTATTTTTTTTTGTCATTTTAGTGATTATTCCGTATATGTACCTTTTTTTTACGGGTAATAAATGAATAAAAATAATAATAATAATATTAGCATTAATAAATCTCTCTCCCGTTTCAAAAGAAACTTTTATCATCCTTTCGTTATCATCATTGTTCGTATTAATGTAATAAAGAGTTTTTTTTTGTCATGTATCTGAATTTTCAATGTGTGTTTGTGTCCTTCTTTTTCTTCTTTTTTTTTGTTTTCTTTAGTGATTACTCCGTCTACTGTACCTTTTTCACCTTTTTTTTGACGGGCAATAAATGAATAATAATAATAATGATAGCAATGTCTCTTGCCTCCCCATATTTCAAAAATGACATAAAGTTCTTGAAGATGTGCAGAGACATGCCAGTAAAGGGATATCTGGCATGAAGGAACTTTCTTGCCCTGTAGGACTATCAAAGCTGAATCTCTCCACACTTTTTTACAGGAGAAATAAAGGGGATGCCATTTTAGCCAACAAGTTATTTTCCACTGGAGAAATTTCCATGAGGGAATTATCACCAGGATAAATTCTCCATGGAAAATTTCTGGAGGACAAGCTTTCCAGGGGGGGGGGGTATTTCCCACACACGGATATTCCCCAATGACCTTAAAAAGGATCAAAAACTAAATGAATACAAGTTTTTCTTCAAATAAAAGTATGGTAAGGAGTATTTTTCAGGCAGAATCGTAAGCAAAAACATTTCTGGGAAGGGTTTGCAGTAGGGATGGAATTGTCCGGGTGTAATTTCCCGGCGGAAGAATTTTACATGGGAAAAACTTTATAAAGAGGAATTTTTCGTGGGGAAATTTTCCACAGAGGGGGTGGATTTCCTACGTATCTGAAAAACGATTAGAAATAAATACAAAAACTAGTTTTTTTCTACCAAAAGTAAGGAGTGACATTAAAACTTAAAACGCACAGAAATTATTCTGTATATGAAGGGGGCTATTCCCTCCTCAATACCCCCCTCTCTACGCTAATGTTCGACCTTTTTTCTAATTTTTAAAGAACGATTCTTGAAACAAAAGGGCCATGCTACCCTTGGAGTAAGTCCCCCACCTCCACCCTTAGTGGAGAGGTGGGGCACTCAGCGTTTAAACAATCCATAAGCGCCTTGGGACAAGGGTTTTAAGTTACGCCCCAGGGGCATATTAGGTTTAATGTAATGGGTAGTCGTATAAACTTCAGATGGGACTCATTTGATTGAAATTTAGTGCTCTTTATAAGAGTCAAAAGTGATTTGAGGGCAACCCTTTTCCCGCACCTATCAGTTTGGAAAACCAGCATCTAATCAGAATTTGTAGACATCTATTTTGTTCAGAATTGTTCAAAGGTCCAGTAATTATGCCATTGGGGATGTCACCTCCTGATTGAAGTGCAACCCAGCTTACAAAGCGCTCCGCCATGTCGCTTGACTCCTGGATTGTACCCTATGAAATGCGCAAGAAATACTTTGATTGGCAAAAAGCTTCCAAAAGAAGTGAAAATGCTGAACCTCATGCCGACCATACCTGTCAAGGGGAACTCTCGCAGGAAGATGAGCCTTAAGCTCCGACAATTAGTTTTTTGTACTGTTTACATGTTCTTATGAATTTCGTGCTTTCACACTAGTTCATTTTTTATGGATGTACTAAATGAATATTTTTCATTATATTCGATGTTAATTGACCACTTTGAAAGAGGTTTACAGGTCGTAAAAAAACTAGTTTCTGCGATTTCAAGATGGACATATTATAGACAAAATATAGACATAATTTGGGTGAAAAGGATACAATTTTGGATGCTCAAGGTACATATTCATTGACTAAAAATTCGCCAACCTTGTGCTGAGCTAAGCAAGATATTTAAAATGAAGAATCATGACATCGTAAAGACCATCTATAGGCCAATAGAATATTAGTATATATTGCCTTTAAATTCAATTGCACCAGAGCTGGATGACTAAGAAATATATCCATCGATAGCACTGTATATAGGCCTCGTTAACAGCCTACATTGTTCATTGGGAATGTGTAATATCCTTATAGACTAATGTAGATCAGAACATCTAGTAAGCTAAGCAATTCTGCTTATCAAGTGGATTATCATAGGCTATTCTAAATTTGTATTTAAGTTTGTATTTAATTTGTATTTATATTTGTATTTAATTTTGTATAATTTGTATTTAATTTTGTATTTAATTTGTATACAATTTGTATTTAATTTTGTATAATTTAAATAAATTTGTATTTAATTTTGAAGAGCATTCTTGGAAATGGCTTTATTTAGTTGAAATATAGTAATTTCAAGTTCATTGCTGCTGTTTTACTTTTTCATCACGCTACCTGGTGTATACAATTTTAAAGTGGATAACCCCTCTCTAAAAGGTAGATATAAACTAAAAAGTAATAAAGCAACTACTAATCACTTTCGTCGGCAACAAGCAGTTTTGATTTATAATAAGTAAGGAAAAATAAAAATATATCATAAGACTCTACTGATAAAACCGAATGCCTGGATAAATAAAATAACAGAAAACTTGAACACAAGCCGAAATACAGAAAGTAAATAAAACAAAAAAAAATGAAAAACACCAGTAAATGACTAGACTAGAGACGCTAAGCAAACAAACAAAAAACTTTAAGTCAATCAATAACTAAAACACTGGAAAATGGCATTATTAAATTTAAATAAAGAATGTGGGAGGGAGTTATAAAAAATGGGGAAACAACTAATTTGATAAAAATTTCACATTGAAACCAATATCTTCAACCATAAGAGAGCCACCTATTTTAATTTTCAACAATTTGAGCTTTAACAGCATTGAGTTGAAACTTCTTGCAATGTTTATCAATTAAAAGAAGAATTGTTGTAAAATACGTTATTTGTAGAATGATTATGTAGTTATAAAGAAAAATAAGAAATAGCGTGGAAAATAAAGCAGCTCTCCATAAACAGTCACAATATTTCTTTAGAAAAGAAATAATCTTTTTAATTCAACGCCACTCTGTATAAGCAGATTCAGTCTATTTTTTGATATTTTTATTATGGAAAAAAAATTCCTTATGCATTCCATGTATGCTTTGCAGCACCTTCTTGTAAAAGATGCTGCAATGTTTTGTCCAAATATTGGCTAATATTTTATAAAATGCTCTTTACTTTCATGGGCTTTGGGACGGTCCACACAAACATTTGAAGATTTTTATAATATGAGAAACCTCATTACACTTTCCTTATGTATAAAGCTAATTCTAAAATCTTTCAAGTGCCTTAAATTCACAAGCTAAAGGTAGGAAATGGTAGAAGTGGAACGTCTTCTTCTTTCATACAACTCTTCTCATTTTTCCCCTCCGACTTCACACTTTTCGGCTGGAATGAAATAGCATCGCTTTTCACTGATCTATCCGAATGGCTGAATATTGTGTAGCTGTATGCATTAGGGCCACCAGAGAAAGTATAGCTGGTTGGAATGATATTCATTTCATATGTAGGAGGATAGTGGTGCCAGTTCTGTTCGCTTGTCTACTGATGGTAAGTCAAGTTACCAAGATTATTGAAAGTGTTCGCCATTCCTGACAACACTGCAGCTAAAAAAGAAAATTAGTAATCGAACCATTAATATAATTCATAACAATATTAACATTTTCAGGTATCAACCATGACTAGTTCAGCTTCATATTGTCCTTAAGGTAAAACTGAAAAGGATAATTGTCAGGGTTTAGCTTTTATACAGACTGTAATACCTGTCAATGAATTTCTAGAGTGCTCTCAAATGAACTAGTGTTCTCTTTTGAAGTATTTCATTTTAAATGGGGAAAGAATTATTTCTAAAGTCAGCCAGTTTTGTTTCGAATGTGTTTTTCTATTTGTACGATATATGTAATTCAGCTTAACTGCTCATTGTCGAGTCAGCTGTACTGAGGCCATTTGAATCATCTAACGTAAGTAGTAGGTTACTATTAGACGAATACTCCAAGATCTCAAGACCTTGGCCTCTTAAGTATGCAATATAAGCTTGAAGCTTATGGTTTTTTCATACAAATCGCAAAATACAGAAATTACATACAAGTGATTGCATCCAGAGTTGAACACAACCAGGTCAAAGCTCAAATGTGTTTCGGGAGCAACGTTTTGGTTTTATTTGGTATTTTTTCTTTCTATTTTTTTGTTTTCATTTAACTGTGAAATAGTTGTAATAATCAAACTTCTGCAACTCTATGGAAATATGGAACTCAGATCAGATTCATTAGTACTAAATTACACTCCTGATAGCTACGTGTAATGTGGTTAAAATGTGGTTAAACTTAGCCAAATAATGTTGCATGATATCAGAAGTAACCAACATCTATTGCTAGCACAGCACATCCAATACCAGACTGGAATATATCAAACCTCAAAGAAGCACAAAAAACAAGAACGGAACTCATTGTGAAAATGTGCTAAAAGGGCCAATGAGCGGTTAAACAGATAAAATGCAGTACTCCAATCTGCAAACTATGGATGCTAATAAATGGCATGATACGTATAGCACTTTGGTAATATCAGAAGGGCCAGTAAAGGACGAACCACGGCCCGAAGTAACCAAAAATTTCCCCTTTCTGTACAGACCAATTAGCCTTTGGGAGAATAGTGAAAATGTAATATTGTATGTTTATTTAATGATTAATAAATCTTATCGTAAATACCGAATAAAAAATTTCGATTTCAATTTGCTTATACTTACTGCCGACTGAGCCTTCTACTTTATTTTCATAAAAACAAAATTTAAAAAGTTATGAAATGATTATAACCGTTAGATTATTTATTATATTATTTGTCAGATTATCTTAACGAGTATGGTGGGCATTGTGAACCATGCTCAGCATATGGAACCGAAAACGATATTTTTAGAGTAGTATCTGACTAATTTAGAGTAGATCGCAAAATATTATGGATCCAGTGAGTTCACAGATTAAGTTTTTTGTGACAAACTGGCTATTGCTGTAAAAGACAATATAAACTCGTGAAATTTTGCTCACTGAAGGTAAAACACTAAGATTGATGCAAGCTACTCTGATCTACCGATCTGTGGAAAAAGTGAGATGAAAAAGTGAGATGAGTGGAAAAGTCAGTTGAATTTTTTATTACAAAATGAGCCTTCTGGAGTCAAACAAGAAATAAATGTCATGAAAAAATTATGTTACAGTCCTGGCTGCTGTTTTTGTTGCTAGGCATTGTAAGAGTCAGGTTTTTCTGGGAGTCATACACAAAATGCCTGTCCGAAGACACACGAAGATCTACAGGTCCTTTTGTGTATGTATAACTACCTTTCATGATAAATCCCAAATCTGTCTAGTTTGAACGAGCAACTGAGAGATCAATCCACAAGGAAAAAAATTTGCATGGACTGACATTCATGAGCAGGCACACTTTACTGTCCAGAAAGCTGATTATTCAAAATTGCCATATTTTGACCCAGGCTGCAGAAATGTCCAACTCATTATTGACCCCCCTCAGAATGGATGTGGTGCCCTGATATTTTTTGGAAAAAAAAGCGATCGCCTTCAGATCAAGACCATTCAGTGACTCGCAAAATGTTGCTATGGAATTGAAAAGGAGATTAACATACACGGGATGAAAGTACTTCTCACAAACTGATCATAGGCTATTAGAGACAATCTCGAAGATGTGAATTATCAGAGTACCATCTCGTCTGCAAGGAATGGTGCGTTTCATGCAAAGATAAGATATTTAAGTATCGTACTGTCAAGGACTAAAGATTCTAGTGGCTGCATTGGAATCAAACAAAAGAAAAAAAATCATGAAAAACAGTGCTTGTAGTACTGGCATTTTTTGGAACTCCTGTTCAAGAGAGTAAACAATATGAAAAGAAACCGAAACATACAAATCCTGGTAAACAGGGGCATCCTGATGGGGGGGGGGGTGCCACCCCTCCAACGTTTTTGGCATTCAGTAAAAGTTTCGCTGAAGGCGAAAATTTCGGCAGAAATTTTGCAAAATTGCCCGAAATTTAGCAAAATTCGTGATTTTTGCAGAAAACTCGGCGTAAATCAAGCAGCGATCCGGAAAAATTAATAAAGATTGCCCCCCCCCCAATGAAATGAGTCTTGGGACTCCCCTACTTTGGAGGACAATTACTTAAATACTAATTACTTTGAGTTGACTGCGTTATTTCAGGCTGAAAATTATTTTCTTTTCGAAAAGTCTCAAGTAACTAGTATGCATTTCTGGAAAATTTGAGTAGATGCTGTATAAACATAAAAGTGCATTTTTGGAACTGGAAAATGGAAGAAATGATGCAATAGTTTTTGTGGAAAAAATGATGCAATAGTACTAGGTTATTTTTGAAAATATTGCCACCAGAGAAAAGCACTACCCGTGGCAAGTGGCCTTCCTGACAGAAAGTCTAAAAGAGAGAATGAGAGACTAAAAGATTAATGTTTTCATATTGGAGACCCATTCATTTTATGGACTCAAACCAAGATATCTTTTCAAAGTTGCGAGAAACCACTCTAAAGCCTCTCAGTGTACTACTACTAGTGTGTCGAGCGAACATGCATTTCTGATTGCAGATTATTTTGTGCGGAAGCAGTATGCTTGGACAATGTCCAAACAAGGGAAAAGCACAATTTTTAAATGACATGCTATAAGGCTTGAACAACTGATGTTACGATTAGCTTTACGATAATAAGCCAAAACTTGTCATTTAGAACTTTTCTTTCTTTAATGTTTAGGTTTTCGAAAAATGGCTGTTTAAACAGCTGTTTTCTTAACAAAACAGCTGTTTTCTGTTTTTACAAAAAAACAGAGCAGAAATAGAAACAGGTCTTCGGTTTTTTTTTGGTGACCTGTTCTGTATCTGTTCTGTTTCATTCAAGCCCTGTGTATTTTTTTTCGGTTTCTTCAGAAAAACAGAACATTGCCCATGCTTAGTTTGAATCCGATTTATTGATTTTACTTATATTTGAACGCTGGAAAAGTCAAGAAAGGTAAAGGCACACGGTAGATATATGATTTTTATTCAAGTATAATATTATATAATTCACATTAAAAAAATATTTGTTAACACCAAAACATAATGACTCTCATTGAATCTTCAGGCATATACAAAATTAGTTCAAAGGAAGGGGAGGGGATGTTTGTAAAAATCGATACTTAATCAATTAAAAGTAAAGAATTTGGGATTTTACCAGGGAGGGATTTTCCTTGGAAAATTTTCCGACGGATTAGGGAACTTCTTTGGAAGGGGACGCCAGTTCCCTATCTAACTTGAAGATTCCAAAAATTGTCATAAATTCAGAGGATAAAGACAGGAGCTAGAATTTTTGTTCAGGAGGTGATGGAATTTCATGGGAGAGGGTGGGGGAAGAGGTTTTGCCCAACTTTCTACATTTTGCATTAGTGGCGAGAAAAAGGCTCCCCAGTTACAGAGAATAGTTCCTCACGAATAATGATCTAATGTACCCAAAATTTACTTCTGAGTGGCCTTCTCTGAAGAAATTATTTAAAAATTAAAAAAAACTTTTTAAGTACATATTTATTATTCCTAACAGTACTCCACTTAACTCCCCCGGAAATACGAAAATATATAGGCCTAACCAGAAATAACCCTGCTTATTTTCAGTGAATTTCCCATGCCTGATTTTTTTCTTTAAGTTTATTCAACGACTAAGGAGGAAAGCCTACGTCAATTTAACAATGAAGAAACTCATAGATAATATATAACTTGAGCTATAAATTTACACATTAAGTTAAGTAAAGGGAGGCAGTTTTAGGATTGATACAAACAAAAATAAACAATAAATTAAAAGAAGTTTTCAATTTTTCCAATTAGCCTACATAAGGGCTATTAATTAATCAACATGTTTAGAGAACAATTCTTTCTCCATAGTATGCAAAAAATATCCAATAAGAAATGAACTTACGGTATCTGTTTCAATTTTTTCAAAGGTTTCAATAACTGTAACTATTCTGTATAACTATATATAGAAACTTTGAGGAGACGTTACGACACATCAAAATACACTAATTAGAATTAGATAAAGAATTGGCTATACAACTACTCCCAGAAATTCTCTCAAACTGAAAAGCCTAAAACCTACTGCGTCATTGGCGCTTTACTGAAAACGAATTATATTACAAATTATTTCTTTTGCACTTAATATTGAAAATGAATATTAAAATTACAGTAAAATTTAAACTGAAAATGAATTATATTACAAATGTTTTCTTTTGTACATAATATTGAAATAAATATTAAAATTACAATAAAATTTTTAACTGATGAGCTTTCAGCCATTAATATCATTATACATCAAATATTAAGTTTAATTTATTAGTTCTTTCCAAGATTGTTCAAGACAAATATAGTTTCACTACACAAAAAAAAATTGGATACTGCCCCCTTCTCTAACTGTAAAAACCTAAAGCCTTCTGCGTCATTGGCGCTTCACTGAAAACGAATTACTCGTATATTACAAATTTATTCTTTTCCAGTTCTTACAGTATTGAAAATGAAAATAAAAATTACAGTGAAAAAATCTTGAACTGATGGATCTTTCAACAATTAATATCAATATATATCTAATATTCAATTTGATTTTGTTTATACTTTCCAAGACTGTTCAAAACTCATATAGTTTTCAGTAAAGCGACAATGGCGCAGAAGTTTTTAGGCTTCGGCAGTGAGGCGATACCCAAACTCTTGTTTGTAGTTATTTTCATTCGATTCAAGCTTGATTTGCATATTCACTTAAAGTTTCACTCGTTTTAAGATTTATTTATTCATTTACATTAATATCTATTGTATGTTTGCTCGCATTGATTGTTTATTTAATTTCTGTTCGTTTAAGTTTCATTTATACTTCAATAGTAAAATATTTTTTTTTCGTTTTAAGCTTGATTTTCCTATTCAATCTAACCATTATTCGCTTTAAGATCTATTTATTCATTTTTATTATTACTTTTTGTATGTTTTTTTCTATGATTTTTTATTTAATTTCTGATCGTTTTGGGTTTCATTTATTCTTTAATAGTAATTTCTGGTCGTTTTGAGTTTGAATTTTAACAGGTATTTGTATCTGCTGAGCTTAAGTTAATAATGGCATTTACTTTTCTTTGAAAAACTTATTTTTCAGCAAGTTTTTTTTATTAATTTACAGTTAAGGAAGGAGGCAGTATCTTAACTCCTGTTTGTAGTGAAATTATATTCGTCTTGAACAACTTTAGAAAAAACTAATAAATTAAACTGAATATTTGATGTATAATGATATTAATTGCTGAAAGCTGATCAGTTCAGAATTTTACTGTAATTTTAATGTTTATTTTCAATATTAAGTACAAAAGAAAATATTTGTAATAAAATTTGTTCTCAGTAAAGTGCCAATGAAGCAGTAGGTTTTAGACTTTTACAGTGAGAGAAGGAGCCGATACCCAAACTCCTGTTTTTAGTGATTATCGTTCGTTTCAAGCTTTATTTGCATATTCAGTTTAAGTTTCACTCGTTTTAATATTTATTTATTCATTTACATTAATATCTATTGTATCTTTGTTTGCATTGAGTGTTTATTTAATTTCTGCTCGTTTTAAGTTTCATTTATACTTCAATAGCAAAATATTTCTTTTCGTTTTAAGCTTGATTCTATATTCAATCCAAGAATTACTCGCTTTAAGATCTATTATTCATTTATATTACTACTTGTTGTATGTTTTTGCTATGATTGTTTATTTAATTTCTGTTTGTTTTGAGTTTCATTTATTCTTTAATAGTAATTTCTGGTCGTTTTAAGTTTGAATTTTAACAGGTATTTGTATCTGCTGAGATTTAGTTTAAAATCTCCTTTACTTTTTTTTGAAAAACTTGTTTTTCGGAAAGTTTTTTTTTAATTAATCTATATAAAAATTACTCTTTTCAAGGTTTAAGTTACTATTAGCCAGGATCAGTTTTTACTTCTAAGGTGTTGCTTCTTAATAATGTACTTTTTTAATTGTTTTATTGTCTAATTATCACTTTTTTGTGGAGAGGAGGAACCCATTTATTGTAAGTTCCGTTGTAGTAAAAAAAAAGCATTTATTGCAAATATAGTATTAGTCATAAAAATAGAAATTCCACTCCCACGATAAGAGGTTTCGTCTCGCCACCATCGACAAAATATAAATTTTCTTACTTTTTTTTTAAAGAAGAATGGTCACATTAATTTTTATCAAAACTACTCTTTTCAGAGTTTAAGTTACTATTAGCCAGGATCACTTTTTACTTTTAAGGTATTGCTTCTTAATCATGTACTTTTTTAGTCGTGTTATTGTCTTATTATCACTTTTTTTGTGGAGAGAAGAAACTCATTTATTGTACGTTCCATTGTATTAAAAAAAAACTTTTATTGCAAATATAGCATTAGTTATAAAAATAAAACTTTAATTCCCATGATAAGAGGTTCTGTCTTGGCACCATCGACAAAATATAATTTTTCTTACTTTTTTTTAAAGAAGAATGGTCAAGCAAGTCACGATTCGGAGTTTATAGTCCTAGATTGTCAAAAGAAGGTTCATTCGAATGAATTCTCATAGATCTAGTGCTCTTTTCAATGAATTACATTTATAAATCGAAGTGTTTTCAAATAAATTCCATCAGAAAAACAGGTTTTGCTCTTTTCTTTCATCGGAAAACGTTTTATTTTTTAATTGACATTAACTAGATTTAATGTAGCAACCACTGCTCTCAGTGGCACGAAAAGGGAGGGAGGTCAATGAATTTCAAACATTCAGAAAAATATCCATTTGTATATCCGTTAAAAATATTCCTTTTCTTCGTATTTTCGTTGGGAAAATAAAACAAAGATTGACAAAAATATTGGCAACACAAAAAAGTTTGTCCCTTAGATTTTGAATGATATATTTTAACCCTCCCTTCCTAAGTTTTATTTACAATAAGGACAGATTTTAATAGCTGCAGTGACAAGTTGGTTTTATTTGATTTACAAAGGGATGTTCAGTAAGTCTCAGGCATATTAAAAAAATTCTGAATTTGCTATTAGAATTTTAACAAATTCATTTACTTGCAATAAAGTATATAATCAATACTTTTAAATACGTTTGTTTATATAATAAAGTTTTTTTTATAATAAACAAAATGGTAAATAATGTAAATTTAATTATTTGCATGAATAACTATATTCTTGTGTATGGTTCATTTCATTGGCAATTTTTTTTTGAAGTAAAAGTATAGGTGACCGGGAATTCCTTTAATAAGATGAAGAAATTTTAAAGTTTCTCTAGTGATAACAATTTTTGAAGAGTTCCCATATTAGATCTGGCTAACGCCGGCATCTCTACCTTGGAGCTCAGAAACAACTCAAATTGTTTGAAAGCAGAACTATTCAGAATAGCAGGAGGAACCGGGGCTGCGAACTTACGCACTTTTCGTGTGAAATGCGCTTTTTACCTCAGAGGGGATGTGGGGAGAGAAAATCACTCTTTTTGTGTGTTACTTTTTATTCGCTTTCAACGTCTGTAGTTGGAATATTTATCAAAAGTGTATTTCACCCAAGGAACAGGGTTGCCAATTTGCACAATTTTCGTGTTAGGTGCACTCTTTTTTACCTCACAGGGGATGCGCAAATTTTTTGACTTGTTCTCTTTTCGAGCAATAATCAATCGTCTTGGCCTTGATTTGCACTCTTTTCAAACGTCGGCAGTTGGCAAAGCCGAGAGAAACCCTTTACTACCTAATCCTCCTAGTTAAACTTTTGAATAGAATTTGTTGGAGTTTTTTTAGTCAGACTTACGATTTTAGTAGGGGCTCCCGGTGGCATCCAAAAGAGATGTTAAAACCACCTGAAAGTTTGCCAGAACACATATAGGCCCACTCTCACCTGAGTATTCGCCAAAGATTTATAGAGAAGAGGCCAGATAAATGAACAAAATTATGCAGCGGTTCTAATCTGCTGAGCTTTAAGATTATATTTCTCAAAAATATTTGCATTTAAAAATACTTTGACCTATCTCTTTATTTATTGGGACTGAGGAGCATGTTTGATCCTGGGTTTCCGAAAAAGCTAAGGGTTTAAGATGAGAATTCTGGGGGATATTAAGGGAAATACTGAAATAAACCAAACGACAGTGTGAGCATCTAGGTTGTCAAAGCGGCGTATCTCTAGGATCTTATTACAGACTAAGGATATTAAGTTGAAACTTTGGGGACATGTTGAGGGGGGTGTTGAATTAAATCAAAAGACACTATATGTATTGTAACTGAAACAGTATAAGTAACTGAATAGTAAACAAAGGGCTTTGATCGTATTAAGTATATTACAAAAATAGGTTTTGTAACGCTGCTTGTTAATTGTTTATTATTTTGTTGTTTTTTTTTTCCAGTGGATGATAATACAGATTTAGTGGTCTTAAAATATTAATAAAAACAACGAGTTTTTTCAACAGAAAGTAAGGAGCAGCATTAAAACTTAAAACGAACAGAAATTGTTACGTATATGAGGGGGACCTCCCCCTCCCCAACATCTCGCTCTGTACGCTTAAGTTCGAATTGTGTTCCATTTCTTTAAGGGTGAACCCTGAATCACAATAGCCGTTTAATTAGAATAAATAGCTCTTTTGAAAGTACTAAAAAAAACTTTAGCGTAAAGAGCGAGGTATTGGACAGGAGGGGGAAAACCCCTCATATACGTAATATTTTCTGTTCGTTTTAATTTATGATGTTGCTCCTTACTTTCAGTTGAAAAAACTTATTTTTTTATTTAATTTCTTATCGTTTTTTAAATTATGCTGGGAAACCCGGCGACCCCTTCATGGAAAATTCCCCTTGGTAACCCAAAGTATACCCCGACCCCCACTACAAAAAAAATTTCCCCTGAAAACGTCTGTATATTTCACAATTGCCAATACTATATGTAAACAATGGGCGAGTTTCACAAATTGCGGATCTTCCTTCGGGGACTGTGGGGGATTAAGTCATCTTCAAAGACAGAGTTTTTAGGTTTTTCAACTATGCTACACAAAAGGGCTATCTCAAAATTTTGTTTAGGTAATTATGGGAAAAATTAGCGGGGGAGGGGGCCTAGTTAACCTCTATTTTTTGGGTCGCTTAAAAAAGGGTACTAGAACTTTTCATTTTCGTTTGAATGAGTCCTTTTGCGATATTCTATGACCACTGGGTCGATACGACTACCCCTGGGAAAAAAACGAACGGACAAATAAACACGCATCCTTGATCTTTCTTCTGGAGAAAAAAAATGCAAAATTCCACATTTTTGCAGATAGGAGCTTGAAAACTCTACAGTAAGATTCTCTGATAAGCTAAATCTGATGGTGTGATTTTCATTAACATTCTATGACTTTTAGGGGATGTTTCTTCTTTTTTTTAAAATAAAGCAAATTTTCTCAGGCTTGTAACTCTTAATTGGTAAGACCAAACTTGATGAAACTTATATATTTGAAATAAGCATGAAAATCAAATTCTTTTGATGTATCTATTGGTATCAAAATTCCGTTTTCTACAGTTTCGGTTACCATTGAGCCGGGTCGCTTCTTACCCCAAAGAAACATCCTCCACGGAAAGATTCTCCCGAGTAACCCCCTCCTCCAGCCCCCCCACCAGAAAAAAATCCTTCCTGAAAATGTCTGTATACTTCCCAATAACCAATACAATATGTAAGCAATGGGCAAAGTTCATATCTTGCATCCCTTCCCCTGGGAACTGTGGGGGATTAAGTCATCCTAAAAGACATATTTATTACATTTTTGACTATGCTGAACAAAATGGCTATCAAAATTTTGATCGGTTGACTTTGGGAAAAAATGAGCGTGGGAGGGTGCCTAGTTGCCCTCCATTTTTTTGATCACTTAAAAAGGGCACTAGAACTTTTAATTTTCATTCGAATGAGCCCTCCCACGATATTCTAGGACCACTGGGTCGATACGATCACCCCTGGAAAAAAAACAAACAAATAAACACGCACCCGTGATTTTTCTTCTGGCAAAAAATGCAAAATTCCACATTTTTGAAGATAGGAGCTTGAAACCTCCGTGGTAGGGTTCTCTGATACGCTGAATATGATGATGTGATTTTCATTAGTGCTCTATAACTTTTAAGGGGTCTTTTCCCTTTTTTCGAAAATCAGCCAAATTTTCTCAGGCGCGTAACTTTTGATAGGTAGGACTAAACTTGATGAAACTTATATATTTGAAATTAGCATTAAAATCGGATTCTTTTGATGTATCTATTGGTATCAAAATTCCGTTTTCTACAGTTTCGGTTACCATTGAGCCGGGTCGCTCCTTACTTACAGTTCGTTACCACGAACTGTTTGGTAAGCATTACTCGCTTTAAGATCTATTATTCATTTATATTACTACTTGTTGCATGATTTTTGCTATGATTATTTATTTAATTTCTGTTCGTTTTGGGTTTTATTTATTCTTTAATAGTAATTTCTGGTCGTTTTAAGTTTGAATTAAATAAAAAAAACAAGTTTTTTAAACTGAAAGTAAGGAGCGACACTAAAACTTAAAACAAACAGAAATTATTCCGTATATGAAAGGGGCTGTCCCCTCCTCAACGCATCGCTCTTTACGCTAAAGTTTTTTATTGTTTTAAAAAATAAAGTTGTAAGACAGAGTCAAACTTTAGCGTAAAGAGCGAGGCGTTGAGGAGCGGACAGCCCCTTTCATATACGGAATAATTTCTGTTCGTTTTAAGTTTTAGTGTCGCTCCTTACTTTCAGTTTAAAAAACTTGTTTTTTTTATTTAATTTATGATCGTTTTTTAGTTAATGCAGCTTTTATTTGCATAAAAATTTTACTTTTCTTTTGCTAAATGGATGTCTTTACAAATTAACTTACGTAACTAACTTCTATATTCGTATATTTTTCTTCTGGCAAAAAATACAAAGTTGCAGATTTTTGCATATATGAGCTTGAAACCTATGTAATAGGGTTTTCTGATACGCTGAATCTGACGGTGTGATTTTCATTAAAATTCTTTAACTTGTAGGGGATATTTCCCCCCTCTTTAAAAAATCGAGTAAATTTTCTCAGGTTCGTAGCCTTTGATGAGTAATACTAAACTTAATAAATTTTTATATTTAGAATCAGCATTATAAACGCATTCTTTTGATACATTTATTGACATCAAAATTCCGTTTTTAAAAGTTTCGATTACTATTGAGCCGTATCGCTTGTTTTTTTATTGTTTTTTTTTGTTACGTATATGTTATTACGTATATGAGGGGGTTCTCCCCTTAGTCAATACCACGCTCTTTACGTTAAATGTTAAAAAAAGAGTTTTGATTCACAAACCCCTGAATCACAAAGGCTGTTTAATTAGAATAAATAGCTCTTTTGAAAGCACTAAAAAAAACTGTAGCGTAAAGAGCGAGGTATTGACTTGGGGGAGAACCCCCTCACTTACGTTTAATTTCTGTTCGTTTTAAGTTCTAATATTCCTTCTTACATTTCAGTTGAAAAAACTTGATTTTTTTATTTAATTTCTGATCGTTTTTTAAATAATGCTTGGAAATCCGGCGCCCCCTTCATAGAAATGTCCCTTACCCCAAAGAAACCAATAACCAATAAATAATGCTGGCAAGTCTGGCGCCCCCTTCATGGCAATTTCCCTTCCCCCATGAAAACTTCCTTCATGAACAGATCCTCCAACATAACCCCCGACCCACCCTTCCCTCCCACTACCAGAAAAAAAACTCCTGAAAACTTCTGTATACTTCCCAATAACCAATGCTATATGTTAACATTGGGTAAAGTTCATAACTTTTAGCCCTCCCTCTGGGAACTTCGGGGGATTAAGTCATTCTAAAAGACATATTTATCATATTTTCGACCATGCTGAACAAAATGGCTATCTCAAAATTTTGATCGGGTGACTTTGGGAAAAAATAAGCGTGGGAGGGGGCCTAGTTGCCCTCCATTTTTTTTGGTCACTTAAAAAGGGCACTAGAACTTTTAATTTCCGTTCCAATGAGCCCTCCCACGATATTCTAGGACCACTGGGTCGATACGATTACCCCTGGGAAAAAAAAACAAACAAACAAACAAATAAACACGCATCCGTGATCTTTCTTCTGGCAAAAAATGTAAAATTCCACATTTTTGTAGATAGGAGCTTGAAACCTCTACAGTAGGGTTCTCTGATACGCTGAATATGATGGTGTGATTTTCATTAAGGTTCTATAACTTTTAGGGGGTCTTTCCCCCTTTTTTTGAAAATCAGCCAAATTTTCTCAGGCACGTAACTTTTGATGGGTAGCACTAAACTTAATGAAAGTTATATATTTGACATCAGCATTGAAATTTGATTCTTTTGATATATCTATTGGTATCAAAAACCCGTTTTCTAGAGTTTCGGTTACCATTGAGCCGGGTAACTCCTTACTTACAGTTCGTTACCACGAACTGTTTGATTTTAACAGGTATTTGTATCTACTGAGGTTTAGTTTAAAATGTCCTTTACTTTTTTTTGAAAAACTTATTTTTCGGAAAGTTTTTTTAATTAATTTACATAAAAAACTACTCTTTTCAAGGTTTAAGTTACTATTAGCCAGTGTCAATTTTTACTTCCAAGGCGTTGCTTCATAATAATGTACTTTTTTAATCGTTTTATTGTCTAATTATCGCTTTTTTGTGGAGAGGAGAAACCCATTTATCTTACGTTCCGTCGTATTCAAAAAAAGCATTTATTGCAAATATAGTATTAGTTATTAAAATAGAAATTTCACTCCCATGATAAGAGGTTCTGTCTTGCCACCATCGACAAAATATAATTCTTCTTACTTTTTTTTTAAAGAAGAATGGTCAAGCAAGTCACCATTCGAAGTCTATAGTCCTAGATTGTCATTAAATAAAAAAAACAAGTTTTTTAAACTGAAAGTAAGGAGCGACATTAAAACTTAAAACGAACAGAAATTATTCCGTATATGAAAGGGGCTGTCCCCTCCTCAACGCCTCGCTCTTTACGCTAAAGTTTGACTCTGTCTCACAACTTTATTTTTTAAAACAATAAAAAACTTTAGCGTAAAGAGCGAGGCGTTGAGGAGGGGACAGCCCCTTTCATATACGGAATAATTTCTGTTCGTTTTAAGTTTTAATGTCGCTCCTTACTTTCAGTTTAAAAAACTTGTTTTTTTTATTTAATTTCTGATCGTTTTTTAGTTAATGCAGGGGATGTTTCCCCCCTCTTTAAAAATCGAGTAAATTTTCTCAGGCTCGTAGCCTTTGATGAGTAATACTAAACTTAATAAAATTTATATATTTAGAATCAGCATTATAAACACATTCTTTTGATACATTTATTGACATCAAATTCCGTTTTTAAAAGTTTCGATTACTATTGAGCCGTATCGCTTGTTTTTTTATTGTTTTTTTTATTACGTATATGTTATTACGTATATGAGGGGATTCTCCCCTTAGTCAATACCACGCTCTTTACGTTAAAAGTTAAAAAAAAATTTGATTCACAAACCCCTGAATCACAAAGGCCGTTTAATTAGAATAGATAGCTCTTTTGAAAGCACTAAAAAAAACTGTAGCGTAAAGAGCGAGGTATTGACTGGGGGGAGAACCCCCTCACATACGTTATAATTTCTGTTCGTTTTAAGTTCTAATATTCCTTCTTACATTTCAGTTGAAAAAACTTGTTTTTTTTTATTTAATTTCTTATCGTTTTTTAAATAATGCTTGGAAATCCGGCGCCCCCTTCATAGAAATTTCCTTTACCCCAAAGAAACATCCTCCACGGAAATATTCTCTGGATTAACCCCCTCGTCTAGCCCCCCCCCCTCCAAAAAAAATCCTTCCTGAAAATGGTTGTATACTTCCCAATAACCAATAAATAATGCTGGCAAGTCCTGCGCCCCCTTCATGGCAATTTCCCTTCCCCCATGAAAACTTCCTTCATGACAGATCCTCCAACATAACCACCGACCCACCCTTCCCTCCCACTACCAGAAAAAAAAAACCTCCTGAAAACTTCTGTATACTTCCCAATAACCAATACTATATGTTAACATTGGGTAAAGTTCATAACTTTTAGCCCTCCCTCTGGGAACTTCGGGGGATTAAGTCATCCTAAAAGACATATTTATCATATTTTCGACCATTCTGAACAAAATGGCTATCTAAGAATTTTGATCGGGTGACTTTGGGAAAAAAATAAGCGTGGGAGGGGGCCTAGTTGCCCTCCATTTTTTTTGGTCACTTAAAAAGGGCACTAGAACTTTTAATTTCCGTTCCAATGAGCCCTCCCACGATATTCTAGGACCACTGGGTCGATACGATCACCCCTGGGGAAAAAAAAAACAAACAAACAAACAAACAAATAAACACGCATCCGTGATCTTTCTTCTGGCAAAAAATGTAAAATTCCACATTTTCAAACAGTTCGTGGTAACGAACTGTAAGTAAGGAGCGACCCGGCTCAATGGTAACCGAAACTCTAGAAAACGGGTTTTTGATACCAATAGATATATCAAATGAATCAGATTTCAATGCTGATTTCAAATATATAACTTTCATCAAGTTTAGAGCTACCCATCAAAAGTTACGCGCCTGAGAAAATTTGGCTGATTTTCAAAAAAAGGGGGAAAGACCCCCTAAAAGTTATAGAACCTTAATGAAAATCACACCATCATATTCAGCGTATCAGAGAACCCTACTGTAGAGGTTTCAAGCTCCTATCTACAAAAATGTGGATTTTTGCATTTTTTGCCAGAAGAAAGATCACGGATGCGTGTTTATTTGTTTGTTTGTTTGTTTGTTTGTTTGTTTTTTTTTTTTCCCAGGGGTGATCGTATCGACCCAGTGGTCCTAGAATATCGTGGGAGGGCTCATTGGAACGGAAATTAAAAGTTCTAGTGCCCTTTTTAAGTGACCAAAAAAAATGGAGGGCAACTAGGCCCCCTCCCACGCTTATTTTTTTACCAAAGTCACCCGATCAAAATTTTGAGATAGCCATTTTGTTCAGCATGGTCGAAAATATGATAAATATGTCTTTTGGGATGACTTAATCCCCCGAAGAACCCAGAGGGAGGGCTAAAATATATGAACTTTACCCAATGTTAACATATAGTATTGGTTATTCGGAAGTATACAGAAGTTTTCAGGAGGTTTTTTTTCTGCTAGTGGGAGGGAAGGGTGGGTCGAGGGTTATGTTGGAAGATCTGTTCATGAAGGAAGTTTTCATGGGGGAGGGGAAATCGCCATGAAGGGGGCGCCGGACTTGCCAGCATTATTTATTGGTTATTGGGAAGTATACAACCATTTTCAGGAAGGATTTTTTCTGGAGGGGGGCTAGAGGAGGGAGTTACTCTGGAGAATATTTCCGTGGAGGATGTTTCTTGGGGGTAAGGGACATTTCTATGAAGGGGGCGCCGGATTTCCAAGCATTATTTAAAAAACGATCAGAAATTAAATAAAAAAAAACCAAGTTTTTTCAACTGAAATGTAAGAAGGAATATTAGAACTTAAAATGAACAGAAATTATAACGTATGTGAGGGGGTTCTCCCCCAAGTCAATACCTCGCTCTTTACGCTACAGTTTTTTTTTAGTGCTTTCAAAAGAGCTATCTATTCTAATTAAACGGCCTTTGTGATTCAGGGGTTTGTGAATCAATTTTTTTTTTAACTTTTAACGTAAAGAGCGTGGTATTGACTAAGGGCAGAACCCCCTCATATACGTAATAACATATACGTAATAAAAAAACAATAAAAAAACAAGCGATACGGCTCAATAGTAATCGAAACTTTTAAAAACGTAATTTTGATGTCAATAAATGTATCAAAAGAATGTGTTTATTTTGCTGATTCTAAATATATAAATTTTATTAAGTTTAGTATCAAACAGTTCGTGGTAACGAACTGTAAGTAAGGAGCGACCCGGCTCAATGGTAACCGAAACTCTAGAAAACGGTATTTTGATACAAATAGATACATCAAAAGAATCGTATTGTAATGATGATTTCAAATATATAAGTTTCATCAAGTTTAATCCTTTCCATCAAAAGTTAGGCGCCTGAGAAAATTTGGCTGATTTTCGAAAAAGGGGGGAAAGACCCCCTAAAAGTCATAGAACCTTAATGAAAATCACACCATCATATTCCGCGTATCAGAGAACCCTACTGTAGAGGTTTCAAGCTCCCATCTACAAAAATGTGGAATTTTGCATTTTTTGCCAGAAGAAAGATCACGGGTGCGTGTTTATTTGTTTGTTTGTTTGTTTGTTTTTTTTTTTTCCCCAGGGGTGATCGTATCGAACCAGTTGTCCTAGAATATCGTGAAAGGGCTCATTGGAATGGAAATTGAAAGTTCTAGTGCCCTTTTTAAGTGACCAAAAAAATGGAGGGCAACTAGGCCCCCTCCCACGCTCATTTTTTTCCCAAAGTCACCTGATCAAAATTTTGAGATAGCCATTTTGTTCAGCATGTTCGAAAATATTATAAGTATGTCTTTTAGGATGACTTAATCCCCCGAACTTCCCGGGGGGAGGGCTGAAAGTTATGAACTTTACCCAATGTTAACATATAGTATTGGTTATTTGGAAGTATACAGACGTTTTCAGGGGAGATTTTTCCTGGTAGTGGGGGGGGAGGGGGGGTGGGTCAGGGGTTATGTGGGAGGAGTCTTTCCATGAAGGAAGTTTTCATGGGGGAAGGGACATTGCTATGAAGGGGACGCCGGACTTCCCAGCATTATTTAAAAAAAGATCATAAATTTAATATAAAAAAACAAGTATTTCAACTACAACAGCAGCAACATCGAAACTTTAAACGAACAGAAAATATTACATATATAATTGGGTTCACCCCGTAGTCAATGCCTCGCTCTTTAAGCCAAAGATTTTTTAGTACTTTCATAAGAGCTATTTATTCTAATTAACGGCCTTTGTGATTAAGCGGTCATTTCTAAAGAATTGGAACAAGATTTGAACTTTCGCTTAAAGAGCAAGGTATTGACTAGGGGGCGAACCCCCTAATAAATGTATTAAAAATATATGAATATAGAAGTTCGTTACGTAAGTTAATTCGTAAGTTACGTATATTTATTACTAATAAAAACGTTCGTAAATAAAATTAAACAAGTTTCGAGAAAGCCATTTAACTAAATAAAAGTAAATTAATATGAAAATTTTGTTTTAATTATTCATGTACGGTGAGCCAAGATCAAAACCTGCATTTATTCAAAAACGTTCAAAAATTAAAAAAAAAAACAAGTTTTTTAAACTGAAAGTAAGGAGCGACATTAAAACTTAAAACGAACAGAAATTATTCTGTATATGAAAGAGACTGTCCCCTCCTCAACGCCTCGCTCTTTACGCTAAAGTTTGACTCTGTCTCACAACTTTATTTTTTAAAACAATAAAAAACTTTAGCGTAAAGAGCGAGGCGTTGAGGAGGGGACAGTCTCTTTCATATACAGAATAATTTCTGTTCGTTTTAAGTTTTAATGTCGCTCCTTACTTTCAGTTTAAAAAACTTGTTTTTTTTTTTAATTGTAGATAGGAGCTTGAAACCTCTACAGTAGGGTTCTCTGATACGCTGAATATGATGGTGTGATTTTCATTAAGGTTCTATAACTTTTAGGGGGTCTTTCCCCCTTTTTTTGAAAATCAGCCAAATTTTCTTAGGCTCGTAACTATTGATGGGTAGCACTAGACTTGATGAAAGTTATATATTTTAAATCAGCATTGAAATCTGATTCTTTTGATATATCTATTGGTATCAAAAACCCGTTTTCTAGAGTTTCGGTTACCATTGAGCCGGGTCGCTCCTTACTTACAGTTCGTTACCACGAACTGTTTGAAAAGAAGGTTCATTCGAATGAATCCTCATAGATCTAGTGCTCTTTTCAATGAATCAAACAGTTCGTGGTAACGAACTGTAAGTAAGGAGCGACCCGGCTAAATAGTAATCAAAACTCTAAAAAACGGAATTTTGATACCAATACATATATCAGCAGAATCAGATTTTTATGCTGATTTCAAAAACATACGTTTCATCAAGTGTCTTACCCATCAAAAGTTACGTGCCTGAGAAAATTTGCAGCATCGTGAATCAAAAGAAGATTCATTCGAATGAATCCTCATAGATCTAGTGCTCTTTTCAATGAATCAAACAGTTCGTGGTAACGAACTGTAAGTAAGGAGCGACCCGGCTAAATAGTAATCAAAACTCTAAAAAACGGAATTTTGATACCAATACATATATCAGCAGAATCAGATTTTTATGCTGATTTCAAAAACATACGTTTCATCAAGTGTCTTACCCATCAAAAGTTACGTGCCTGAGAAAATTTGCAGCATCGTGAAAATTACAGCATCAAATTCATTGTCTCAGAGAACCCTACTATAGAGGTTTCAAGCTCCTATCTGCAAAAATGTGGAATTTTGTATTTTTTGTCAAACAGTTCGTGGTAACGAACTGTAAGTAAGGAGCGACCCGGCTCAATGGTAACCGAAACTCTAAAAAACGGGATTTTGATACCAATAGATACATCAAAAGAATCAGATTTTAATTCTGATTTCAAATATATAAGTTTCATTAAGTTTAATCTTACCCATCAAAAGTTACGTGCCTGAGAAAATTTGGCTGATTTTCGAAAAAAGGGGGAAAGACCCCCTAAAAGCTATAGAACCTTAATGAAAATCACACCATCAGATTCAGCGTATCAGAGAACCCTACTGTAGAGGTTTCAAGCTCCTATCTACAAAAATGTGGAATTTTCCATTTTTTGCCAGAAGAAAGATCACGGATGCGTGTTTATTTGTTTGTTTGTTTGTTTGTTTGTTTGTTTTTTTTTTTTTTCCCAGGGGTGATCGTATCGACCCAGTGGTCCTAGAATATCGTGGGAGGGCTCATTGGAATGGAAATTAAAAGTTCTAGTGCCCTTTTTAAGTGACCAAGAAAAATGGAGGGCAACTAGGCCCCCTCCCACGCTCATTTTTTTCCCAAAGTCACCCGATCAAAATTTTGAGATAGCCATTTTGTTCACCATGGTCGAAAATATGATAAAAATGTCTTTTAGGATGACTTGATCCCCCAAAGTCCCCAGGGGGAGGGCTGAAAGTTATGAACTTTACTCAATGTTAACATATAGTATTGGTTATTGGGAAGTATACAGACTTTTTCAGAGGAGATTTTTTCTGGTAGGTGGGGGAAGGAGAGGGTCGGGGGCTATATGGAAGGATCTTTCCATGAAGAAAGTTTTCATGGGGGAAGGGACATTGCTATGAAGGGGGCGCCGGATTTCCCAGCATTATTAAAGAAAAAGATCAGGAATTAAATAAAAAAAACAAGTTTTTCAACTGATCAACTGATTGTGATTAAGAGGTTATTTTAAAGAACTGGAAAAAAAATTCGAACTATAGTTTAAAGAGCAGGGTATTGACTAGGGGGCGAACCCCCTAATATACGTGTTAAAAATTTATGAATATAGAAGTTCGTTACGTAAGTTAATTCTAAGTTACGTATATTTATTACTAATAAAAACGTTCGTAAATAAAATTAAACAAGTTTCGAGAAAGCCATTTAACCAAATATAATATGCAAATTTTGTTTTAATTATTCATGTACGGTGAGCCAAAATCAAAACCTGCATTAATTCAAAAACGTTCAAAAATTAAATAAAAAAAACAAGTTTTTTTAACTGAAAGTAAGGAACGACGTTAAAACTTAAAACGAACAGAAATTATTCCGTATATGAAGGGGGCTGTCCCCTCCTCAACGCCTCGCTCTTTACACTATTAAATAAAAAAAACAAGTCTTTTAAACTGAAAGTAAGGTGCGACATTGAAACTTAAAACGAACAGAAATTATTCCGTGTATGAAAGGGGCTGTCCCCTCCTCAACGCCTCGCTCTTTATTCCGTATATGAAATGGGCTGTCCCCTCCTCAACGCCTCGCTCTTTACGCTAAAGTTTGACTCTGTCTCACAACTTTATTTTTTAAAACAATAAAAAACTTTAGCGTAAAGAGCTAGGCGTTGAGGAGGGGACAGCCCATTTCATATACGGAATAAAGAGCGAGGCGTTGAGGAGGGGACAGCCCCTTTCATATACGGAATAATTTCTGTTCGTTTTAAGTTTCAATGTCGCACCTTACTTTCAGTTTAAAAAACTTGTTTTTTTTTATTTAATTTCTGATCGTTTTTTAGTTAATGCAGCTTTTATTTGCATAAAAATTTTACTTTTCTTTTGCTAAATGAATGTCTTTACAAATTAACTTACGTAACTAACTTCTATATTCGTATATTTTTCTTCTGGCAAAAATTCAAAGTTGCAGATTTTTGCAGATATGAGCTTGAAACCTATGTAATAGGGTTTTCTGATACGCTGAATCTGACGTTGTGATTTTCATTAAAATTCTTTCACTTGTAGGGGATGTTTCCCCCCTCTTTAAAAAATCGAGTAAATTTCCTCAGGCTTGTAGCCTTTGATGAGTAATACTAAACTTAATAAAATTTATATATTTAGAATCAGCATTATAAACACATTCTTTTGATACATTTATTGACATCAAAATTCCGTTTTTAAAAGTTTCGATTACTATTGAGCCGTATCGCTTGTTTTTTTATTGTTTTTTTTATTACGTATATGTTATTACGTATATGAGGGGGTTCTGCCCTTAGTCAATACCACGCTCTTTACGTTAAAAGTTAAAAAAAAATTTGATTCACAAACCCCTGAATCACAAAGGCCGTTTAATTAGAATAGATAGCTCTTTTGAAAGCACTAAAAAAAAACTGTAGCGTAAAGAGCGAGGTATTGACTTGGGGAGAACCCCCTCACATACGTTATAATTTCTGTTCGTTTTAAGTTCTAATATTCCTTCTTACATTTCAGTTGAAAAAACTTGTTTTTTTTTTATTTAATTTCTGATCGTTTTTTAAATAATGCTTGGAAATCCGGCACCCCCTTCATAGAAATGTCCCTTACCCCAAAGGAACATCCTCCACGGAAATATTCTCCAGAGTAACTCCCTCCTCTAGCCCCCCCCCCTCCAGAAAAAATCCTTCCTGAAAATGGTTGTATACTTCCCAATAACCAATAAATAATGCTGGCAAGTCCGGCGCCCCCTTCATGGCGATTTCCCTTCCCCCATGAAAACTTCCTTCATGAACAGATCCTCCAACATAACCCCCGACCCACCCTTCCCTCCCACTAGCAGAAAAAAACCTCCTGAAAACTTCTGTATACTTCCGAATAACCAATACTATATGTTAACATTGGGTAAAGTTCATATCTTTTAGCCCTCCCTCTGGGTACTTCGGGGGATTAAGTCATCCCAAAAGACATATTTATCATATTTTCGACCATGCTGAACAAAATGGCTATCTCAAAATTTTGATCGGGTGACTTTGGTAAAAAATAAGCGTGGGAGGGGGCCTAGTTGCCCTCCATTTTTTTGGTCACTTAAAAAGGGCACTAGAACTTTTAATTTCCGTTCCAATGAGCCCTCCCACGATATTCTAGGACCACTGGGTCGATACGATCACCCCTGGGAAAAAAACAAAAAAACAAACAAACAAACAAACAAACAAATAAACACGCATCCGTGATCTTTCTTCTGGCAAAAAATGCAAAAATCCACATTTTTGTAGATAGGAGCTTGAAACCTCTACAGTAGGGTTCTCTGATACGCTGAATATGATGGTGTGATTTTCATTAAGGTTCTATAACTTTTAGGGGGTCTTTCCCCCTTTTTTTGAAAATCAGCCAAATTTTCTCAGGCGCGTAACTTTTGATGGGTAGCTCTAAACTTGATGAAAGTTATATATTTGAAATCAGCATTGAAATCTGATTCTTTTGATATATCTATTGGTATCAAAAACCCGTTTTCTAGAGTTTCGGTTACCATTGAGCCGGGTCGCTCCTTACTTACAGTTCGTTACCACGAACTGTTTGAAAGTTTGACTTTCTCACAACTCTATTTTTTTAAACAATAAAAAAACTTTAGCGTAAAGAGCGAGGCGTTGAGGAGGGGACAGCCCCCTTCATATACGGAATAATTTCTGTTCGTTTTAAGTTTTAACGTCGTTCCTTACTTTCAGTTAAAAAAACTTGTTTTTTTTATTTAATCAGAAGAAAGATCACGGATGCGCATTAATTTGTTTGTTTTTTTTTGTTTTTTTTTTCCAGGGGTGATCGTATCAATCCAGTAGTCCTAGAATAGCATGAGAGGGCTCATTCGAACGGAAATTCAAAGTTCTAGTGCCCGTTTTAAGTGATAAAAAAAATTGGAGGGCAACTTGGCCCCCTCCCACGCTCATTTTTTTCCCGAAGTCACCCAATCAAAATTTTGAGATAACCATTTTGTTCAGCATAGTCAAAAATCTAATTAATATGTCTTTGAGGATGACTTAATCCCCCACAGTTTCCAGGGGAAGGGCCGCAAGTTATAAACTTTGCCCATTGTTTACATATAGTATTGGTTATACAAGCATTATACAGGCGGGAAATATACAGGCGTTTTCAGGAGGATTTTTTCTAGTGGGGGGTAAGGGTTGGAATAGGGGTTACGGGGGAGGATCTTTCCATGGAGGATATTTCATAGGGCGATGGGACATTTCCATGAAGGGGGTGCTAGATTTCCCAGCATTATTTAAAAAACGATCAGAAATTTAATAAAAAAACAAGTTTATTTCAACTGAAAGTAAGGAGCAATATTGAAACTTAAAACGAACGGAAATTATTACGTTTATGAGATGGTTTGCCCCCTAGTCAATACCTCGTTCTTTACGCTAAAGTTTTTTAGTACTTTCAAAAGAGCTATCTATTCTAATTAACCGGCCTTTGTGACTCAGGGGTTTGTGATTCGAACAAAATTCGAACTTTGGTGTAAAGAGCGAGGTATTGACTAGGGAGTGAACTCCCTAATATACGTAATAAAAATAAATGTATATAGAAATTCGTTACGTAAGTTAATTTGTAAGTTACGTCAGAACAAAATTTCGAGAAAACCAATTAGCCAAAAAAAGGAAAATTAATAAGCCAATTTCGTTTTAATTATTCATGTACGGTGAGCCAAAATCAAAGCTGCCTTAATTCAAAAACGTTCAGAAATTAACTAAAAAAACAAGCTTTTTAACTGAAAGTAAGGAGCGACATTAAAAGTTAAAACGAACAGAAATTATTCCGTGTATGAAAGGCGCTGTCCCTCCTCAACGCCTCGCTCTTTACGCTAAAGTTTTTTATTGTTTAAAAAAATAAAGTTGTAAGACAGAGTCCTGACAAAAATATTGGCAACACAAAAAAGTTTGTCCCTTAGATTTTGAATTATATATTTTAGCCACCCCCTCCCTTCCTCAGTTTTATTTACAATAAGGATAGATTTTAATAGTTGCAGTGACAAGTTAGTTTTATTTGATTTACTAAGGGTTGTTCACTAAGCCTCAGGCATAATAAGAAAAGTCTGAATTTGCTATTAAAATTTTAGCAAATTCATTTACTTGCTATACAATATATAATCAAAACTTTTAAATACGTTTATTTCTATAATAAAGTTAAATAATAAAGTTTTTTTCAATAAAAAAAGTTAAATAATGTAAGTTTAATTATTTGCATGAATAACTAAATTCTTGTGTATGGTTCATTTCTTTAGCAATTTGTTTTGAGAAAAAGTATAGATTGTCGGGAATTCCTTTAATAAGTTGAAAAAATTTTAAAGTTTCACTAATGATAACACTTTTTGAAGAGCTCCCATATTAGATCTGGCTAATGCCGGTATCTCTATCTTGGAGCTCAGAGAGAGCTCAAATTGTTTGAAAGCAAAACTATTCAGAATAGGAGGAGGAACAGGGGTTGCGAACTTACACACTTTTCGTGTGAAATGCGCTCTTTTTACCTCAGAGGGGATGTGGAAGAGAGAAAATCATTCTTTCTGTGTGTTACTTTTTATTCGCTTTCAAAGTCTGTAGTTGGAGTATTTATCAAAAGTACATTTAACCCAAGGAACAGGGTTGCCAACTTGCACAATTTTCGTGTTAATTGCACTCTTTTTTACCTCACAGGTGATGCGCAAATTTTTTGACTTGAACTCATTTTGAGCAACAATCAATCGGCTTGGCCTTGATTTGCACTCTTTTCAAACGTCGGCAGTTGGCAACGCCGAGAGAAACCCTTTAATACCTAACCCTCCTAGTTAAACTTTTGAATAGAATTTGTTCGATTTTTTTTTTTTTTTTTGTTTTGTCAGACTAGTTAAGATTTTAGTAGGGGCTCCTGGTGGCATCCAAAAGAGATATTAAAACCACCAGAAAGTTCACCAGAGAAGATATAGGCCCACTCTCACCTGAGTGTTCGCCAGAGATTCATAGAGAAGAGGCCAGATAAATGAAACAAAATTATATAGTGGTTCTAATCTGCTGAGATTCAAGATAATATTTCTCAAAAATATTTGTATTTAAAAAATATTTTGACCTATCTTTTTATTTTTCTTTCCTTAGGTTAAAAAAAAAACAAAATAAAGGATGTTTGATTTCTATAGTCTGAGTTAAAAAAATTGTTTTTGGAATGATTTTAAAATTTCCGACTTTCATCAAGACTGTTTGCATCACATTTTATGTCTCTAAGGTAACTGTGAAAAATTGTTTTTTAAAGCTTTTTGTGTATGTAGCAGTAACTAGCTTCGGGGTAACCAATAACAAAATATAGATATCAGAAATATTTTTGAAAATAAGAACTCTCCAAAACATCTCTATTCTGCAAGTTTTTTTTGAGTGGTTCAATCTTATAAATCGCATACACTTACATCTTGAACTAAAAAATTAAGAAATTAAGCTCCCTCAAGCAAGTTTTCCCTTCATTTAGAGTCTTTAAACTTTCTATCTTTTTCATTTTGGAACGAAAGGACTTGGGAAAATGCCAAGCAGCTCAATATTTAGAAAACGTTTTTTTATAAACCCTTAGATGGCTCATAAACCTTTGTTCGACAAAAATGTCACCTAATGAAATATCCCTGTAGCTGAAGTGTTCATAAGAATCACCCACCTTAAAAATTTTATATACCATAACGGACATGGTTATGTTTAATATAGAAATATTGTATATATATATATATATATATATATATATATATATATATATATATATATATATATATATATATATATATATAATATATATATATATATATATATATATATATATCAAAAAATAACAACCAAACATTATTAAGTTCAAATTTTGAGAATAAGGCACAATGGTAGCCAAAGTAAACTAAGATTCTTTTCTAATAAATTGAATACTAACTACAGATCTAAGGAACTCACAATATTTAAAGTTTTACTCACAGATGAAGTCAGTCTCAGAGCCAAAATAAATAACTTTTTGGGGAGACAGAATCCTGCGTTCTTCTCTTTTTTCAAAGGGGACAAGCTATCCGTGGAGCGGGTTCAGAAATAGGTTATCATTGTGTCTTCTAAAAATACTAGATAATGACACAATTCAAATTTTTCTGCATATTAAGAGAGTAAAGGGAGTATACTCTTGGTCAGTGGCGGATCCCGAGGGGGGCGAGGGGGGACGTGCCCCCTTAGCGTAGTCTATAGAAGTCTTTTTTTTACTTAATTAACTCAAGTTTGCGTTAATTAAACTTGCTCCTAACGAAAGTTTATCGGATCAACCCATTTTGCCCCCCCCCCTGAAAATGTTTTTCCGGATCAACCTATTTTGCCCCCCCCCTTCCTAAAAATCCTGGATCCGCCCCTGCTCTTGGTTCAGCCATTTGTGTAGAGGGGTAAAAATTGGTATTATCTAAGCTTCAGAAACAGCAATAATAAGGTAATTAATAATTAGGAATAAATCAATTATAATAATGACAATATAATATTGAAGAGTATTCTTGGAAATGGCTTTATTTAGTTGAAATAGAGTAATTCTAAACCCACAGCTGCTGTTTTACTTTTTCATCACGCTACCTGGTGTATACAATTCTTAAAGTGGATAACCCCTCTCTAAAAGGTAGATATAAACTAAAAAGTAATAAAGAAACTTCTAATCACTTTCGTCGGCAACAAGCAGTTTTGATTTAAAATAAGTAAGGAAAAATAAAAATATATCATAAGACTCTACTGATATGTGCAATATAACCGACTGTATGGATAAATAAAATAACAGAAAACATGAACACAGGCCGAAATACAGAAAGTAAATAAAACAAAAAAAAATGAAAAAGACCAGTAAATGACTAGACTAGAGACGCTAAGCAAACACACAAAAAACCTTAAGTCAATCAATAACTAAAACACTGGAAAATGGCATTTTTAAATATAAATAAAGACTGTGGGAGGAAGTTATAAAAAAAAGGGAAAACAACTAATTTGATAAGGATTTCACATTGAAACCAATATCTTCAACCATAAGAGAGCCACCTATTTTAATTTTCAACAATTTGAGCTTTAACAGCATTGAGTTGAAATTTCTTGCAATGTTTATCAATTAAAAGAAGAATTGTTGTAAAATACGTTATTTGTAGAATGATTGTGTAGTTATAAAGAAGAATAAGAAATAGCTTGGAAAATTAAGCAATTCTCCATAAACATTCACAATATTTCGTTAGAAAAGAAATAATCTTTCTAATTTAACGCCGCTCTGTTTAAGCACATTCAGTCTATTTTTTGATATTTTTATTATGGAACAAAAAATTTTTTTTGCATTCCATGTATTTTTTTTTTTTTTTTTTTACATTTTCTGAAAAACTAGATAAAATTCAAAGTCTGTAAATATTAATGTGCAGCTATGTAAAATAGATTTATTGTTGTAAGCAATTAATGAAAAAGTTATGTAAAGTAACGTAAAAAGTGCTTTTCACGGTACTTTGCAGCACCTTTATGTAAAAGGTGCTGCAATGTTTTGTCCAAATATTGGCTAATATTTTATAAAATGCTCTTTACTTTCATGGGCTTTGGGACGGTCCACACAAACATTTGAAGATTTTTATAATATGAGGAGCCTAATTACACTTTCCTTATGTATAAAGCTAATTCTAAAATATTTCAAGTGCCTTAAATTCACAGGCTAAAGGTAAAAAATGGTGGAAGTGGAACATCTTCTTCTTTCATACAACTCTTCTCATTTTTCCCCTCCGATTTCACACTTTTTGGCTGGAATGAAATAGCATCGCTTTTCACTGATCCATCTGAATGACTGAATATTGGGTAGCTGTATGCATTAGGGCCACCAGAGAAAGTATAGCTGGTTGGAATGATATTCATATCATATGTAGGAGGATAGTGGTGCCAGTTCTGTTCACTTGTCTGCTGATGGTAAGTCAAGTTACCAAGATTATTGAAAGTGTTCGCCATTAACACTGCAGCTAAAAAAGAAAATTAGTAATCGAACCATTAATATAATTCATAACAATATTAACATTTTCAGGTATCAACCATGACAAGTTCAGCTTCAGATTGTCCTTAAGGTAAAACTGAAAAGGGTAATTGTCAGGGTTTAGCTTTTATACAGACTGTATTACCTGTCAAAGAATTTCTAGAGTGCTCTCAAATGAACTAGTGTTCTCTTTTGAAGTATTTCATTTTAAATGGGGAAAAAACTATTTCTAAAGTCAGCCAATTTTGTTTCGAATGTGTTTTTCTATTTGTACGATATATGTAATTCAGCTTAACTGCTCATTGTCGAGTCAGCTGTAGTGAGGCCATATGTATCATCTAACGTAAGTAGTAGATGACTACTAGATGAATACTCCAAGATCTCAAGACCTTGACCTCTTAAGTATGCAGTATAAGCTTGAAGCTTACGGTTTTTTCATGCAAATCGCAAAACACAGAAATTACTTACAAGTGATTGCATCCAGAGTTGAACACAACCAGGTCAAACCTCAAATCAATCAACCATTTATTACCCACAACTACAAGACAATAAGTAGTACAAGTGGAGTATAAACATAATAATAAAAAAGAAAAACAAAAAAGAACATCAACAAACACTAGCAATTAAATTAAACTAAGAAAAGAACTGTAAAATACCGTGGTCAGGGCCAATATTACAAAATGCATCTGCAGAAAGCTTTTTGTGTAGGTCACCGAGCTTTTTAGTTACATCCGTAACATTAGAAATTTTTAACTAGATACCGATTTCTAGTCCATGGCGGCAGGGAAAGAAGAAATTTGCAAAATTTGAAATGTGTAACTTTAATCTTTTTTAAATCCTTTAGCTTAAGAACAGAATGGACACCCGAAAAATAAAGCACAGAATAATCAGAAAAAGTCGAGAATAAGTGCCCAAGAGCTCTTCTGTTATATTTTCCACGGTTTGCTACAATTTTTGAATAACTGAACTGAATTTTTCTTACTGAATCAGCAACAATCTGTTTACGAAAGAGAGCTAGAGAATTAGAAACAGTATTACCAAGCCACCGAAAGGAAGAGACAGAAAGTACAGAAGACTCATTACATACCAGAGGAGTATACGAAGACAGATTATAAGATAAGAATTCACACTTGTCAAGATTCAGGGATAGACCAGTATTTAGGAAAGACTGAGAAACTAAGGAAACCATCGCAGAAAGAGCAGACTTAGTACGACTAATCAACAGAATGTCATCAGCATAGGCAATGTAAGAAATATCAGTAGAACCAGAAAAATAAGTGCCTGAGATATTTTCCAGAACAGTAGAAATACAGATTTTGAAAAGCGTTGGTGATAAAACACCTCCCTGCCTAACACCACGAAGCACTTTAATAGTTTTTTCTGGAGAAGATTTCAGGCGGAGGTAAGAATTAGAATACCAAAACCGTAAAAGGTAAATAACCGAACAATTAACACCAGAAGAAGCCAAAGAAAAGAAAAGCTGGTTATGAACAACAGAATCAAAAGTCTTTGAAAGATCAAGTGTACAGAGATATACGCCGTTACCCTTAGAAGAATTAGAAAGTAGAATAGAAGAAAGGACACGATGAGCATTTTGGCACCCCACACCAGGTCTGAAACCAAGTTGATTTTCACCAAAGAAAGAAATATTTCAAGTTAAATTAGGTAAAAGAATATACACTAAGACCTTGCTAATATTGCAAGAAACAGAAACTGGACGGTAAGAACGGCAATCTGTTGGCGGTTTACCTCTTTTTAAAATTGAAGTCACGCTGCCACACAAAAAGCTTTCCGGGACGAAAGAAGACGCCAAGCACATTTGAAACAAAAGCGCAAGATGTGACACAAGTTCAGCACATTGAGGAGTTAGATGCATTTTAGAGATACCATCAGCATCAATAGATTTCGACTTAAGATTTATCAAAGCATTCAAAACTTCACAACGCGATATAGGCAAAACACAGCGCTGACTTAGAAATCTAGGGAAAATTTTAACAAACGCTTCACCAAACTTTCTATGAACAGAATAATTCAAAACGGAGAAAATCTTCTAATAATATGCATACCAAGAACTTGGTGGAATAGCATTACTACTTACATCAGAATCGTCTGTTTTACTTGAATTAATTACTTTCCTCCAATCTTTAGGCGAAGATGGAAAATCAAGCCCTCAATATCGGATACTTTTTAGATACTTCTTAAACTCTAATTTAGTTTTCTGTTTAATAAGAAAAATATTACCAGACCTAGGCCGACCACAATCTATCCAAATTTTTAGCCAAAATTTAGCTTTATTTTTACAGGCCTTAAGGATAGGGTCAAGTGACCAAAGAGGCTTTTGAGTATTCTTTCGGATTCGCTTTACTGGGACAGAAATTTTTTCAGCTTCTTTCATAGCAGAGAGGATACAATGATAATATCGGTCTATTTCATATTTAGCATAAATAAAATTCTGACTACACTGCAAAAGCTGATAAGGAACATAAATCTTACTTAGAAGTGAAGCCAATGTTATAAGATAAACAGAAAAATTCGCATCATTCCAATCAGGCTTATAAAACCATTTAGAGCGTACACCACGACTCTTAGACATACTCCCAGAAAAAACAACAGACCTTGATAAACAAAAAGACAGCGGAAGGTGATCAAGATCATTCTCGTCAAAATGAACCGTAACTGGCGAGCAGACAAGAGCTGCAGAACAAATAACGTGATGAATGTCTGATTTACTACCTGAATAGTGAATATACGTATAATCATGGGACTTCCGAAAAATTTTATAAGCCAGGAGAGAATCAAAAAGCTGACCATTCCTTACATTATCAGAAACCAGATCGGTATTAAAATCACCAGCAATAACAAAATGCAACCCGTTATCCGATATCTTTTGAATTAAAGTTTTAAGACCATTACAAGCACAAGAGAAATTCTGAAGTGAACAAATGGAACGATCAATATATGGCAGATACACATTAATTAATACAATATTACCAAGACGCACCGCAAGAAAAGTGTCATCTGATTGGAAAAGCATAGGACTCGCACCAGAAATATTTTTCTTAAAAACACATGCTAAGCCGCCAAAAGGGCGGCCACGCGTAATTTCAGCTGGACGCACAAAAACAACGTGATCACTGCTTCGTCTCAGAAAATTTTCGCTAAAGGCGGTCAGTAAATGTTCTTGGAGACAAACAACGTCGTAATTAACATACAGATCATCAATAAAAAAGTCCTTGCCTCTCGTTCCATTAATATTAAATGAGACTATACTTATGTCCGGATTCATTTCTGAGAATAGACCTTATCAGTGATCTTCTTAATCACAGGGCATCGTAGGCTGCAAGAAGGATGAGATCCTCCACAATTGGCACATTTTGGAGATTCCGTACAACGATCACTGTTCGTAGATAAATGCGGTCCAGCACAACGAGCGCACTTGGGAGTGCTACTAGTACATGCACTTTCCAAGTGTCCAGGGGAACGACACTTGAAGCAACACTTTGGCAATTGCTTGAACTCGTAAACACGGAAGTTTTCATACCCAATCTTCACACCGTTTCACAGAAATGACCCTTTAGTAATCGCGTCTGCAAATTCAAGCTTAACCGATTTGCTTGTTCCAAATCGACTAGACCCGATTATATCAAGCTGGTTCCGTAATGTGTTTTGGGAGCAATGTTTTCTTTTTATTTCGTATTTTTCTGACTACTGTTTTCATTGAACTGTGAAATAGTTTTAATTATCAAGCTTCTGCAATTCTATGGAAATATGGAACCCAGATCAGATTCATTAATAATAAATTATATTCTTGATAGCTGCGTGTAATGTTTGCCTGGGACTATAAAGGATGATTTAGGACAGCCGTAGCAACATGTTAAGTATGTGATTGACATAGCAGAGCTTATTGTGAATTGCCTTGCCATTTGCTTTGTGTTTAATTTCCTTAATTCTCTTTATTCTGTAGGTGCTTGAGTTTTGAACCAAATGGTTAAACTTAGCCAAAAAATATTGCATGGTGTCAGAAGTAACCAACATCTATTGCTAACACAGCACATCTAATAAAGGGCATGATATCTATAGCACTTTGGCAATATCAGAAGGGCCAGTAAAGGACAAACCACGGCCCATATTAACCAAAAATTTGCCACTTCTTTACAGACCAATGAGCCTTTGGGAGAATAGTAAAATGTAATATTATATGTGTATTTAATGATTAGTAAATCTTATCGTAAATACTGAATAAAAAATTTCGATTTCAATTTGCTTATACTTACTGCCGACTGAGCCTTCTACTTTATTTTCATAAAAATTAAATTTAAAAAGTTACAAAATGATTATAACCGTTAGATTATTTATTATATTATTCGTCAGATTATCTGAACAAGTTTGGTGGACATTTTGAACCATTCTCAGCATATTCCCAATGGTCAGAATATTCAGATACTACAAAAGGAACCGAAAACAATGTTTGTAGAGTAGTATCTGACTAATCTGGAGTAGATCGCAAAAGACTATGGATCCAGTACGTTCATTAAATAAAAAAAACAAGTTTTTTTAACTGAAAGTAAGGAACGACGTTAAAACTTAAAACGAACAGAAATTATTCCGTATATGAAGGGGGCTGTCCCCTCCTCAACGCCTCGCTCTTTACGCTAAAGTTTTTTTATTGTTTAAAAAATAGAGTTGTGAGAAAGTCAAACTTTAGCGTAAAGAGCGAGGCGTTGAGGAGGGGACAGCCCCCTTCATATACGGAATAATTTCTGTTCGTTTTAAGTTTTAACGTCGTTCCTTACTTTCAGTTAAAAAACTTGTTTTTTTTATTTAATTTTTGAACGTTTTTGAATTAATGCAGGTTTTGATTTTGGCTCACCGTTCATGAATAATTAAAACAAAATTTGCATATTATATTTGGTTAAATGGCTTTCTCGAAACTTGTTTAATTTTATTTACGAGCGTTTTTATTAGTAATAAATATACGTAACTTAGAACTAACTTACGTAACGAACTTCTATATTCATAAATTTTTAACACGTATATTAGGGGGTTCGCCCCCTAGTCAATACCCTGCTCTTTAAACTATAGTTCGAATTTTTTTCCAGTTCTTTAAAAATGACCTCTTAATCACAATCAGTTGATCAGTTGAAAAACTTGTTTTTTTTTATTTAATTCCTGATCTTTTTCTTTAATAATGCTGGGAAATCCGGCGCCCCCTTCATAGCAATGTCCCTTCCCCCATGAAAACTTCCTTCATGGAAAGATCCTTCCATATAGCCCCCGACCCTCTCCTTCCCCCACCTACCAGAAAAAATCTCCTCTGAAAAAGTCTGTATACTTCCCAATAACCAATACTATATGTTAACATTGAGTAAAGTTCATAACTTTCAGCCCTCCCCCTGGGGACTTTGGGGGATCAAGTCATCCTAAAAGACATTTTTATCATATTTTCGACCATGCTGAACAAAATGGCTATCTCAAAATTTTGATCGGGTGACTTTGGGAAAAAAATGAGCGTGGGAGGGGGCCTAGTTGCCCTCCATTTTTTTTTGGTCACTTAAAAAGGGCACTAGAACTTTTAATTTTCGTTCCAATGAGCCCTCCCACGATATTCTAGGACCACTGGGTCGATACGATCACCCCTGGGGAAAAAAAAAAACAAAAACAAACAAACAAATAAACACGCACCCGTGATCTTTCTTCTGGCAAAAAATGGAAAATTCCACATTTTTGTAGATAGGAGCTTGAAACCTCTACAGTAGGGTTCTCTGATACGCTGAATATGATGGTGTGATTTTCAATAAGGTTCTATAACTTTTAGGGGGTCTTTCCCCCTTTTTTCGAAAATCAGCCAAATTTTCTCAGGCACGTAACTTTTGATGGAGAAGATTAAACTTAATGAAACTTATATATTTGAAATTAGAATTAAAATCTGATTCTTTTGATGTATCTATTGGTATCAAAATCCCGTTTTTTAGAGTTTCGGTTACCATTGAGCCGGGTCGCTCCTTACTTACAGTTCGTTACCACGAACTGTTTGACAAATTAAGTGTCTTGTGACAAACTGGTTATTGCTGTAAAAGACAATATAAACTCGTGAAATGTTGCTCGCTGAAGGTGAAACACTAAGATTGATGCAAGCTATTCTGATCTGCCGGTCTGTGGAAAAAGTAAGATGAAAAAGTGAGATGAGTGGAAAAGCCAGATGATTTGTTTACTACAAAATGAGCCTTCTGGAGTCAAACAAGAAATAAATGTCAAGAAAAAATCATATTACAGTCCTGGCTGCTATTTTTGCTGCATGGCATTGTTAGAGTCATGTTTTTCTGGGAGTCAATCTTTCATGATAAATCCCAAGTCTTTCCACTTTGAACAAGCAACTGAGAGATCAATCCAAAAGGAAAGAATTGGCATGGACTGGCATTCATGAGCAGGCACTTCTATTCCGATTATTCAAATTTACCATATTTTGACCCAGGCTGCAGAAATGTCGAACTCATTATTGACCCCCGTCAGAATGGATGTGGTGCCCAGATATTTTTGGAAAAAAAGCGATTGCCTTCAAATCAAGGGCATTCAGTGACTCGTAAAAATGGTGCTATGAAATTGATAAGGAGATTAACATACAAGGGATGAAAATACTTATCACAAACTGATCACAGGTATTAGAGACAATCTCGAAGATGCGAATTATCAGAGTAGCCTACGATCTCGTCTGCAAAGAATGGTGCGTGCCATGCAAAGATAAGATACTTAAGTGTCGTACTGTCAAGGGCTAGAGATTCCGGTGGCCGCATTTGAATCAAACAAATGAAAAAAAAATCATAAAGAATCAGTGATTGTAGTACTGGTATTTTTTGGAACTCCTGTTGAAGAGAAACCAATATGAAAAGAAACCGAAACAGACCTGGAAATACAAGTCCTGGTAAACAGGGGCGTCCCGAGGGTGGGGGCGGGGAGAGGCACGCCGCCCCTCCAACGGTTTTGATATTCAGTAAAATTTTCCCTGAAGGCGAAAATTTCGGCAGAAATTTTGCAAAATTGCCCGAAATTTAGCAAAATTCTTGATTTCTGCACAAAAATTGGCATCAATCAGGTAGCGGTTCGGTAAAATTTACGAAGATCGCCCCCCCTCCCCCAATGAAATGAATTTTGGGACGCCCCTGCTGGTAAATATGACGACCAGAGGACGGTGTTGGGTGTCATAATTGTCATCCATTCTTTACGAGGTAAATGTCCTTTCTCCTTTTATATAGCTTTGTTTTTCTCTTTTTTCTTTTGCTCTTTTAAATTACTTGATTTTTAAAACCTTAAACCTGTTGAAATAAATCGGCTTTTGTAGTAATTAAATAAAAAAAACAAGTTTTTTTAACTGAAAGTAAGGAACGACGTTAAAACTTAAAACGAACAGAAATTATTTCGTATATGAAGGGGGCTGTCCCCTCCTCAACGCCTCGCTCTTTACGCTAAAGTTTTTTTATTGTTTAAAAAAATAGAGTTGTGAGAAAGTCAAACTTTAGCGTAAAGAGCGAGGCGTTGAGGAGGGGACAGCCCCCTTCATATATGAAATAATTTCTGTTCGTTTTAAGTTTTAACGTCGTTCCTTACTTTCAGTTAAAAAAACTTGTTTTTTTTATTTAATTTTTGAACGTTTTTGAATTAATGCAGGTTTTGATTTTGGCTCACCGTTCATGAATAATTAAAACAAAATTTGCATATTATATTTGGTTAAATGGCTTTCTCGAAACTTGTTTAATTTTATTTACGAACGTTTTTATTAGTAATAAATATACGTAACTTAGAATTAACTTACGTAACGAACTTCTATATTCATAAATTTTTAAGGGGGGTTCGCCCCCTAGTCAATACCCTGCTCTTTAAACTATAGTTCGAATTTTTTTTCCAGTTCTTTAAAAATGACCTCTTAATCACAATCAGTTGATCAGTTGAAAAACTTGTTTTTTTTTATTTAATTCCTGATCTTTTTCTTTAATAACGCTGGGAAATCCGGCGCCCCCTTCATAGTAATGTCCCTTCCCCCATGAAAACTTCCTTCATGGAAAGATCCTTCCATATAGCCCCCGACCCTCTCCTTCCCCCACCTACCAGAAAAAATCTCCTCTGAAAAAGTCTGTATACTTCCCAATAACCAATACTATATGTTAACATTGAGTAAAGTTCATAACTTTCAGCCCTCCCCCTGGGGACTTTGGGGGATCAAGTCATCCTAAAAGACATTTTTATCATATTTTCGACCATGCTGAACAAAATGGCTATCTCAAAATTTTGATCGGGTGACTTTGGGAAAAAAATAAGCGTGAGAGGGGGCCTAGTTGCCCTCCATTTTTTTTGGTCACTTAAAAAGGGCACTAGAACTTTTAATTTCCGTTCCAATGAGCCCTCTCACGATATTCTAGGACCACTTGGTCGATACGATCACCCCTGGGGGAAAAAAAAAAACAAAAACAAACAAACAAATAAACACGCATCCGTGATCTTTCTTCTGGCAAAAAATGGAAAATTCCACATTTTTGTAGATAGGAGCTTGAAACCTCTACAGTAGGGTTCTCTGATACGCTGAATATGATGGTGTGATTTTCAATAAGGTTCTATAACTTTTAGGGGGTCTTTCCCCCTTTTTTCGAAAATCAGCCAAATTTTCTCAGGCACGTAACTTTTGATGGAGAAGATTAAACTTAATGAAACTTATATATTTGAAATTAGAATTAAAATCTGATTCTTTTGATGTATCTATTGGTATCAAAATCCCGTTTTTTAGAGTTTCGGTTACCATTGAGCCGGGTCGCTCCTTACTTACAGTTCGTTACCACGAACTGTTTGACAAATTAAGTGTCTTGTGACAAACTGGTTATTGCTGTAAAAGACAATATAAACTCGTGAAATGTTGCTCGCTGAAGGTGAAACACTAAGATTGATGCAAGCTATTCTGATCTGCCGGTCTGTGGAAAAAGTAAGATGAAAAAGTGAGATGAGTGGAAAAGCCAGATGATTTGTTTACTACAAAATGAGCCTTCTGGAGTCAAACAAGAAATAAATGTCAAGAAAAAATCATATTACAGTCCTGGCTGCTATTTTTGCTGCATGGCATTGTTAGAGTCATGTTTTTCTGGGAGTCAATCTTTCATGATAAATCCCAAGTCTTTCCACTTTGAACAAGCAACTGAGAGATCAATCCAAAAGGAAAGAATTGGCATGGACTGGCATTCATGAGCAGGCACTTCTATTCCGATTATTCAAATTTACCATATTTTGACCCAGGCTGCAGAAATGTCGAACTCATTATTGACCCCCGTCAGAATGGATGTGGTGCCCAGATATTTTTGGAAAAAAAGCGATTGCCTTCAAATCAAGGGCATTCAGTGACTCGTAAAAATGGTGCTATGAAATTGATAAGGAGATTAACATACAAGGGATGAAAATACTTATCACAAACTGATCACAGGTATTAGAGACAATCTCGAAGATGCGAATTATCAGAGTAGCCTACCATCTCGTCTGCAAAGAATGGTGCGTGCCATGCAAAGATAAGATACTTAAGTGTCGTACTGTCAAGGGCTAGAGATTCCGGTGGCCGCATTTGAATCAAACAAATGAAAAAAAAAATCATAAAGAATCAGTGATTGTAGTACTGGTATTTTTTGGAACTCCTGTTGAAGAGAAACCAATATGAAAAGAAACCGAAACAGACCTGGAAATACAAGTCCTGGTAAACAGGGGCGTCCCGAGGGTGGGGGCGGGGAGAGGCACGCCGCCCCTCCAACGGTTTTGGTATTCAGTAAAATTTTCCCTGAAGGCGAAAATTTCGGCAGAAATTTTGCAAAATTGCCCGAAATTTAGCAAAATTCTTGATTTCTGCACAAAAATTGGCATCAATCAGGTAGCGGTTCGGTAAAATTTACGAAGATCGCCCCCCCTCCCCCAATGAAATGAATTTTGGGACGCCCCTGCTGGTAAATATGACGACCAGAGGACGGTGTTGGGTGTCATAATTGTCATCCATTCTTTACGAGGTAAATGTCCTTTCTCCTTTTATATAGCTTTGTTTTTCTCTTTTTTCTTTTGCTCTTTTAAATTACTTGATTTTTAAAACCTTAAACCTGTTGAAATAAATCGGCTTTTGTAGTAATTAAATAAAAAAAACAAGTTTTTTTAACTGAAAGTAAGGAACGACGTTAAAACTTAAAACGAACAGAAATTATTTCGTATATGAAGGGGGCTGTCCCCTCCTCAACGCCTCGCTCTTTACGCTAAAGTTTTTTTATTGTTTAAAAAAATAGAGTTGTGAGAAAGTCAAACTTTAGCGTAAAGAGCGAGGCGTTGAGGAGGGGACAGCCCCCTTCATATATGAAATAATTTCTGTTCGTTTTAAGTTTTAACGTCGTTCCTTACTTTCAGTTAAAAAAACTTGTTTTTTTTATTTAATTTTTGAGCGTTTTTGAATTAATGCAGGTTTTGATTTTGGCTCACCGTACATGAATAATTAAAACAAAATTTGCATATTATATTTGGTTAAATGGCTTTCTCGAAACTTGTTTAATTTTATTTACGAACGTTTTTATTAGTAATAAATATACGTAACTTAGAATTAACTTACGTAACGAACTTCTATATTCATAAATTTTTAAGGGGGGTTCGCCCCCTTGTCAATACCCTGCTCTTTAAACTATAGTTCGAATTTTTTTTCCAGTTCTTTAAAAATGACCTCTTAATCACAATCAGTTGATCAGTTGAAAAACTTGTTTTTTTTTATTTAATTCCTGATCTTTTTCTTTAATAATGCTGGGAAATCCGGCGCCCCCTTCATAGTAATGTCCCTTCCCCCATGAAAACTTCCTTCATGGAAAGATCCTTCCATATAGCCCCCGACCCTCTCCTTCCCCCACCTACCAGAAAAAATCTCCTCTGAAAAAGTCTGTATACTTCCCAATAACCAATACTATATGTTAACATTGAGTAAAGTTCATAACTTTCAGCCCTCCCCCTGGGGACTTTGGGGGATCAAGTCATCCTAAAAGACATTTTTATCATATTTTCGACCATGCTGAACAAAATGGCTATCTCAAAATTTTGATCGGGTGACTTTGGGAAAAAAATGAGCGTGGGAGGGGGCCTAGTTGCCCTCCATTTTTTTTGGTCACTTAAAAAGGGCACTAGAACTTTTAATTTCCGTTCCAATGAGCCCTCCCACGATATTCTAGGACCACTGAGTCGATACGATCACCCCTGGGAAAAAAAAAACAAACAAACAAACAAACAAACAAACAAATAAACACGCATCCGTGATCTTTCTTCTGGCAAAAAATGGAAAATTCCACATTTTTGTAGATAGGAGCTTGAAACCTCTACAGTAGGGTTCTCTGATACGCTGAATATGACGGTGTGATTTTCATTAAGATTCTATAACTTTTAGGGGGTCTTTCCCCCTTTTTTCGAAAATCAGCCAAATTTTCTCAGGCACGTAACTTTTGATGGGTAAGATTAAACTTAAAGAAACTTATATATTTGAAATCAGAATTGAAATCTGATTCTTTTGATGTATATATTGGTATCAAAATCCCGTTTTTTAGAGTTTCGGTTACCATTGAGCCGGGTCGCTCCTTACTTACAGTTCGTTACCACGAACTGTTTGATATTCTCCTTCAATATTTTTAAAGTATAAATGAACATATTAACTCTCTTGACTGTATCTCATTCATTCAATTAACAATTTGGTAAATTTACCAAGTTGGTAAATTGACTTACAAAAAATGATGGTTTCTTTGTTCTTATTTGTTTGTATCCCCTTGGCTTATAAAAGAGGCGACTTAACTCATTTTGCGCTAATATGCTATTTAGTTTACTTTAATTTGAGATGTTGTGCTTGTTTGTGCTTAGACAATAAAAAGTGAGTTTACCTATATATTACGAGTAACTAATTCTTAGCCCAAGTTGATTGGGAAAGGTTGTCAGAAGTATATACCATCTATTGAATTCTACAAGGCCCCTGTACCAAACAGGTTTTTCTGGTAGGTAAACAGGTCATTACACCTTTGCCAAGAGATTAAACCAGTATTGTCTATAACTTAATTTACGTTGGTTAAACTTCCAATGGTTAAGAAAGCGTAACAGGTAATTAAAGTAGGAGAAATGGGATGCTATAATTAGAATGATTTTAAGTTGAAACATTGTGACGTAAAAATAACTCAGTTATTTGCTTGCGTGTATAGGAATTCCCATGTTATTTGCTTGCTTGTATTTTGTGTTAAAATAAGTAGTTTTTATATCTTTTAAAAGAGTTTTAAGGGATTTGAGAGACTCAGTTGCCTAATTCCGTGTGATGTTAAACTTCCGATGGTTAAGAAAGCGTAACAGGTAATTAAAGTAGGAGAAATGGGATGCTATAATTAGAATGATTTTAAGTTGAAACATTGTGACGTAAAAATAACTCAGTTATTTGCTTGCGTGTATAGGAATTCCCATGTTATTTGCTTGCTTGTATTTTGTGTTAAAATAAGTAGTTTTTATATCTTTTAAAAGAGCTTTAAGGGGTTTGAGAGACTCAGTTGCCTAATTCCGTGTGATTTTTCTTTACTTGATGGTCATTAAAAACGAAATTTTTGTGTTAAATAAGTAGTTTTTATATCTTTTAAAAGAGCTTTAAGGGGTTTGAGAGACTCAGTTGCCTAATTCCGTGTGATTTTTCTTTACTTGATGGTCATTAAAAACGAAATTTTTGTGTTAAATAAGTAGTTTTTGTATCTTTTAAAAGAGCTTTAAGGGGTTTGAGAGACTCAGTTGCCTAATTCCGTGTGGTTTTCCTTTACTTGATGGTCATTAAAAACGAAATTTTTGTGTTAAATAAGTAGTTTTTGTATCTTTTAAAAGAGCTTTACAGGGTTTGAGAGACTCAGTTGCCTAATTCCGTGTGATTTTTCTTTACTTGATGGTCATTAAAAACGAAATTTTTGTGTTAAATAAGTAGTTTTTTGTATCTTTTAAAATAGCTTTACAGGGTTTGAGAGACTCAGTTGCCTAATTCCGTGTGATTTTTCTTTACTTGATGGTCATTAAAAACGAAATTTTTGTGTTAAATAAGTAGTTTTTGTATCTTTTAAAAGAGCTTTACGGGGATTGAGAGACTCAGTTGCCGGATTCCATGTGATTTTTCTTTACTTGGTGGTCATTTGTTGTATCTTTTAAAAGAGCTTTACAAGGTTTGAGAGACTCAGTTGCCTAATTCCGTGTGATTTTTCTTTACTTGATGGTCATTAAAAACGAAATTTTTGTGTTAAATAAGTAGTTTTTGTATCTTTTAAAAGAGCTTTAAGGGGTTTGAGAGACTCAGTTGCCTGATTCCGTGTGGTTTTTCTTTACTTGATGGTCATTAAAAACGAAATTTTTGTGTTAAATAAGTAGTTTTTGTATCTTTTAAAAGAGCTTTAAGGGGTTTGAGAGACTCAGTTGCCTGATTCCGTGTGGTTTTTCTTTACTTGGTGGTCATTAAAAACGAAATTTTTGTGTTAAATAAGTAGTTTTTGTATCTTTTAAAAGAGCTTTACGGGGATTGAGAGACTCAGTTACCGGATTCCATGTGGTTTTTCTTTACTTGGTGGTCATTAAAAACGAAATTTTTGTGTTAAATAAGTAGTTTTTGTATCTTTTAAAAGAGCTTTACGGGGATTGAGAGACTCAGTTGCCTAATTCCGTGTGGTTTTTCTTTACTTGATGGTCATTAAAAACGAAATTTTTGTGTTAAATAAGTAGTTTTTGTATCTTTTAAAAGAGCTTTACAGGGTTTGAGAGACTCAGTTGCCTAATTCCGTGTGGTTTTTCTTTACTTGGTGGTCATTAAAAACGAAATTTTTGTGTTAAATAAGTAGTTTTTGTATCTTTTAAAAGAGCTTTACGGGGATTGAGAGACTCAGTTGCCGGATTCCGTGTGGTTTCTCTTTACTTGATGGTCATTAAAAACTAAATTTTTGTGTTAAATAAGTAGTTTTTGTATCTTTTAAAAGAGCTTTACTGGGATTGAGAGACTCAGTTACCGGATTCCGTGTGGTTTTCCTTTACTTGGTGGTCATTAAAAACGAAATTTTTGTGGTAAATAAGTAGTTTTTGTATCTTTTAAAAGAGCTTTACGGATATTGAGAGACTCAGTTGCCGGATTCCGTGTGGTTTTTCTTTACTTGATGGTCATTAAAAACGAAATTTTTGTGTTAAATAAGTAGTTTTTATATCTTTTAAAAGAGCTTTAAGGGGTTTGAGAGACTCAGTTGCCTAATTCCGTGTGATTTTTCTTTACTTGATGGTCATTAAAAACGAAATTTTTGTGTTAAATAAGTAGTTTTTGTATCTTTTAAAAGAGCTTTAAGGGGTTTGAGAGACTCAGTTGCCTAATTCCGTGTGGTTTTTTCTTTACTTGGTGATCATTAAAAACGAAATTTTTTGTGTTAAATAAGTAGTTTTTGTATCTTTTAAAAGAGCTTTACGGGGATTGAGAGACTCAGTTTTACCTTGTCACAGTTACATTTTCTTGATTTTTCAAAGTTCATTTTGAATTTCTTTCGTTGAAATGCAAGAGTTGGAATATTTCAGTAGTGTTTGGTTGTGGTTTACCTTGTCACAGTTACATTTTCTTGATTTTTCAAAGTTCATTTTGAATTTCTTTCGTTGAAATACAAGAGTTGGAATATTTCAGTAGTGTTTGGTTGTGGTTTACCTTGTCACAGTTACATTTTCTTGATTTTTCAAAGTTCATTTTGAATTTCTTTCATTGAAATGCAAGAGTTGGAATATTTCAGTAGTGTTTGGTTGTGGTTTACCTTGTCACAGTTACATTTTCTTGATTTTTTCAAAGTTCATTTTGAATTTCTTTCGTTGAAATGCAAGAGTTGGAATATTTCAGTAGTGTTTGGTTGTGGTTTACCTTGTCACAGTTACATTTTCTTGATTTTTCAAAGTTCATTTTGAATTTCTTTCGTTGAAATTCAAGAGTTGGAATATTTCAGTAGTGTTTGGTTGTGTTTTACCTTGTCACAGTTACATTTTCTTGATTTTTCAAAGTTCATTTTGAATTTCTTTCGTTGAAATGCAAGAGTTGGAATATTTCAGTAATGTTTGGTTGTGATTTACCTTGTCACAATTACATTTTCTTGATTTTTCAAAGTTCATTTTGAATTTCTTTCGTTGAAATGCAAGAGTTGGAATATTTCAGTAGTGTTTGGTTGTGGTTTACCTTGTCACAGTTACATTTTCTTGATTTTTCAAAGTTCATTTTGAATTTCTTTCGTTGAAATGCAAGAGTTGGAATATTTCAGTAGTGTTTGGTTGTGGTTTACCTTGTCACAGTTACATTTTCTTGATGTTACATTTTCTTGATTTTCAAAGTTCATTTTGAATTTCTTTCGTTGAAATGGAAGAGTTGGGATATTTCAGTAGTGTTTGGTTGTGGTTTACCTTGTCACAGTTACATTTTCTTGATTTTTTCAAAGTTCATTTTGAATTTCTTTCGCTGAAATGCAAGAGTTGGAATAGTTCAGTAGTGTTTGGTTGTGGTTTACCTTGTCACAGTTACATTTTCTTGATTTTTCAAAGTTCATTTTGAATTTCTTTCGTTGAAATGCAAGAGTTGGAATATTTCAGTAGTGTTTGGTTGTGGTTTACCTTGTCACAGTTACATTTTCTTGATTTTTCAAAGTTCATTTTGAATTTCTTTCGCTGAAATGCAAGAGTTGGAATATTTCAGTAGTGTTTGGTTGTGGTTTACCTTGTCACAGTTACATTTTCTTGATTTTTCAAAGTTCATTTTGAATTTCAGTAGTGTTTGGTTGTGGTTTACCATGTCACAGTTACATTTTCTTGATTTTTCAAAGTTCATTTTGAATTTCTTTCGCTGAAATGCAAGAGTTGGAATATTTCAGTAGTGTTTGGTTGTGGTTTACCTTGTCACAGTTACATTTTCTTGATTTTTCAAAGTTCATTTTGAATTTCTTTCGCTGAAATGCAAAAGTTGGAATATTTCAGTAGTGTTTGGTTGTGGTTTACCTTGTCACAGTTACATTTTCTTGATTTTTCAAAGTTCATTTTGAATTTCTTTCGTTGAAATGCAAGAGTTGGAATATTTCAGTAGTGTTTGGTTGTGGTTTACCTTGTCACAGTTACATTTTCTTGATTTTTCAAAGTTCATTTTGAATTTCTTTCGCTGAAATGCAAGAGTTGGAATACATCAGTGTCACAGTTACATTTTCTTGATTTTTCAAAGTTCATTTTGAATTTCTTTCGTTGAAGTGCAAGAGTTGGAATATTTCAGTAGTGTTTGGTTGTGGTTTACCTTGTCACAGTTACATTTTCTTGATTTTTCAAAGTTCATTTTGAATTTCTTTCGTTGAAATGCAAGAGTTGGAATATTTCAGTAGTGTTTGGTTATGGTTTACCTTGTCACAGTTACATTTTCTTGATTTTTCAAAGTTCATTTTGAATTTCTTTCGTTGAAATGCAAGAGTTGGAATATTTCAGTAGTGTTTGGTTGTGGTTTACCTTGTCACAGTTACATTTTCTTGATTTTTCAAAGTTCATTTTGAATTTCTTTCATTGAAATGCAAGAGTTGGAATATTTCAGTAGTGTTTGGTTGTGGTTTACCTTGTCACAGTTACATTTTCTTGATTTTTCAAAGTTCATTTTGAATTTCTTTCGTTGAAATGCAAGAGTTGGAATATTTCAGTAGTGTTTGGTTGTGGTTTACCTTGTCACAGTTACATTTTCTTGATTTTTCAAAGTTCATTTTGAATTTTTTTCGTTGAAATGCAAGAGTTGGAATATTTCAGTAGTGTTTGGTTGTGGTTTACCTTGTCACAGCTACATTTTCTTGATTTTTCAAAGTTCATTTTGAATTTCTTTCGTTGAAATGCAAGAGTTTGAATATTTCAGTAGTGTTTGGTTGTGGTTTACCTTGTCACAGTTACATTTTCTTGATTTTTCAAAGTTCATTTTGAATTTCTTTCGTTGAAATGCAAGAGTTGGAATATTTCAGTAGTGTTTGCTTGTGGTTTACCCTGTCACAGTTACATTTTCTTGATTTTTCAAAGTTCATTTTGAATCATTCAAGAAACGTGATTAAACACGTTTTTAAACTACATGCTATTTGCATGCCTTTCCTTGGCACCTTTCCAAACGAGCGGGGATTCCCCGCTGGTTCCTACACATTGACAAAAAGTGAGCAGTACGAAAACTCCACATTTTCAACCAGACTGGTTTTTTAGACAACACACCCACAGAGATGACACACACACATAGAAACGAGACACGCACAGACACGACACACAAACAGAGTCATAGTGAGAGAGATATCCAAAAAGTTGGGTTGACCTAGGTTCACTTAGAGTGGCGCGCCACATGAAAATGTGGAGTTTTCGTACTGCTCACTTTTTGTCAATGTGTAGGAACCAGCGGGGAATCCCCGCTCGTTTGGAAAGGTGCCAAGGAAAGGCATGCAAATAGCATGTAGTTTAAAAACGTGTTTAATCACGTTTCTTGAATGATTCAAAATGAACTTTGAAAAATCAAGAAAATGTAACTGTGACAGGGTAAACCACAAGCAAACACTACTGAAATATTCCAACTCTTGCATTTCAACGAAAGAAATTCAAAATGAACTTTGAAAAATCAAGAAAATGTAACTGTGACAAGGTAAACCACAACCAAACACTACTGAAATATTCAAACTCTTGCATTTCAACGAAAGAAATTCAAAATGAACTTTGAAAAATCAAGAAAATGTAGCTGTGACAAGGTAAACCACAACCAAACACTACTGAAATATTCCAACTCTTGCATTTCAACGAAAAAAATTCAAAATGAACTTTGAAAAATCAAGAAAATGTAACTGTGACAAGGTAAACCACAACCAAACACTACTGAAATATTCCAACTCTTGCATTTCAACGAAAGAAATTCAAAATGAACTTTGAAAAATCAAGAAAATGTAACTGTGACAAGGTAAACCACAACCAAACACTACTGAAATATTCCAACTCTTGCATTTCAACGAAAGAAATTCAAAATGAACTTTGAAAAATCAAGAAAATGTAACTGTGACAAGGTAAACCACAACCAAACACTACTGAAATATTCCAACTCTTGCATTTCAATGAAAGAAATTCAAAATGAACTTTGAAAAATCAAGAAAATGTAACTGTGACAAGGTAAACCACAACCAAACACTACTGAAATATTCCAACTCTTGCATTTCAACGAAAAAAATTCAAAATGAACTTTGAATAATCAAGAAAATGTAACTGTGACAAGGTAAACCATAACCAAACACTACTGAAATATTCCAACTCTTGCATTTCAACGAAAGAAATTCAAAATGAACTTTGAAAAATCAAGAAAATGTAACTGTGACAAGGTAAACCACAACCAAACACTACTGAAATATTCCAACTCTTGCACTTCAACGAAAGAAATTCAAAATGAACTTTGAAAAATCAAAAAAATGTAACTGTGACACTGAAGTATTCCAACTCTTGCATTTCAGCGAAAGAAATTCAAAATGAACTTTGAAAAATCAAGAAAATGTAACTGTGACAAGGTAAACCACAACCAAACACTACTGAAATATTCCAACTCTTGCATTTCAACGAAAGAAATTCAAAATGAACTTTGAAAAATCAAGAAAATGTAACTGTGACAAGGTAAACCACAACCAAACACTACTGAAATATTCCAACTTTTGCATTTCAGCGAAAGAAATTCAAAATGAACTTTGAAAAATCAAGAAAATGTAACTGTGACAAGGTAAACCACAACCAAACACTACTGAAATATTCCAACTCTTGCATTTCAGCGAAAGAAATTCAAAATGAACTTTGAAAAATCAAGAAAATGTAACTGTGACAAGGTAAACCACAACCAAACACTACTGAAATATTCCAACTCTTGCATTTCAACGAAAGAAATTCAAAATGAACTTTGAAAAATCAAGAAAATGTAACTGTGACAAGGTAAACCACAACCAAACACTACTGAAATATTCCAACTCTTGCATTTCAACGAAAGAAATTCAAAATGAACTTTGAAAAATCAAGAAAATGTAACTGTGACAAGGTAAACCACAACCAAACACTACTGAAATATTCCAACTCTTGCATTTCAATGAAAGAAATTCAAAATGAACTTTGAAAAATCAAGAAAATGTAACTGTGACAAGGTAAACCACAACCAAACACTACTGAAATATTCCAACTCTTGCATTTCAACGAAAAAAATTCAAAATGAACTTTGAATAATCAAGAAAATGTAACTGTGACAAGGTAAACCATAACCAAACACTACTGAAATATTCCAACTCTTGCATTTCAACGAAAGAAATTCAAAATGAACTTTGAAAAATCAAGAAAATGTAACTGTGACAAGGTAAACCACAACCAAACACTACTGAAATATTCCAACTCTTGCACTTCAACGAAAGAAATTCAAAATGAACTTTGAAAAATCAAAAAAATGTAACTGTGACACTGAAGTATTCCAACTCTTGCATTTCAGCGAAAGAAATTCAAAATGAACTTTGAAAAATCAAGAAAATGTAACTGTGACAAGGTAAACCACAACCAAACACTACTGAAATATTCCAACTCTTGCATTTCAACGAAAGAAATTCAAAATGAACTTTGAAAAATCAAGAAAATGTAACTGTGACAAGGTAAACCACAACCAAACACTACTGAAATATTCCAACTTTTGCATTTCAGCGAAAGAAATTCAAATGAACTTTGAAAAATCAAGAAAATGTAACTGTGACAAGGTAAACCACAACCAAACACTACTGAAATATTCCAACTCTTGCATTTCAGCGAAAGAAATTCAAAATGAACTTTGAAAAATCAAGAAAATGTAACTGTGACATGGTAAACCACAACCAAACACTACTGAAATTCAAAATGAACTTTGAAAAATCAAGAAAATGTAACTGTGACAAGGTAAACCACAACCAAACACTACTGAAATATTCCAACTCTTGCATTTCAACGAAAGAAATTCAAAATGAACTTTGAAAAATCAAGAAAATGTAACTGTGACAAGGTAAACCACAACCAAACACTACTGAACTATTCCAACTCTTGCATTTCAGCGAAAGAAATTCAAAATGAACTTTGAAAAAATCAAGAAAATGTAACTGTGACAAGGTAAACCACAACCAAACACTACTGAAATATTCCAACTCTTCCATTTCAACGAAAGAAATTCAAAATGAACTTTGAAAAATCAAGAAAATGTAACATCAAGAAAATGTAACTGTGACAAGGTAAACCACAACCAAACACTACTGAAATATTCCAACTCTTGCGTTTCAACGAAAGAAATTCAAAATGAAATTTGAAAAATCAATAAAATGTAACTGTGACAAGGTAAACCACAACCAAACACTACTGAAATATTCCAACTCTTGCATTTCAACGAAAGAAATTCAAAATGAACTTTGAAAAATCAAGAAAATGTAATTGTGACAAGGTAAATCACAACCAAACATTACTGAAATATTCCAACTCTTGCATTTCAACGAAAGAAATTCAAAATGAACTTTGAAAAATCAAGAAAATGTAACTGTGACAAGGTAAAACACAACCAAACACTACTGAAATATTCCAACTCTTGAATTTCAACGAAAGAAATTCAAAATGAACTTTGAAAAATCAAGAAAATGTAACTGTGACAAGGTAAACCACAACCAAACACTACTGAAATATTCCAACTTTTGCATTTCAGCGAAAGAAATTCAAAATGAACTTTGAAAAATCAAGAAAATGTAACTGTGACAAGGTAAACCACAACCAAACACTACTGAAATATTCCAACTCTTGCATTTCAGCGAAAGAAATTCAAAATGAACTTTGAAAAATCAAGAAAATGTAACTGTGACATGGTAAACCACAACCAAACACTACTGAAATTCAAAATGAACTTTGAAAAATCAAGAAAATGTAACTGTGACAAGGTAAACCACAACCAAACACTACTGAAATATTCCAACTCTTGCATTACAACGAAAGAAATTCAAAATGAACTTTGAAAAATCAAGAAAATGTAACTGTGACAAGGTAAACCACAACCAAACACTACTGAACTATTCCAACTCTTGCATTTCAGCGAAAGAAATTCAAAATGAACTTTGAAAAAATCAAGAAAATGTAACTGTGACAAGGTAAACCACAACCAAACACTACTGAAATATTCCAACTCTTCCATTTCAACGAAAGAAATTCAAAATGAACTTTGAAAAATCAAGAAAATGTAACATCAAGAAAATGTAACTGTGACAAGGTAAACCACAACCAAACACTACTGAAATATTCCAACTCTTGCGTTTCAACGAAAGAAATTCAAAATGAACTTTGAAAAATCAATAAAATGTAACTGTGACAAGGTAAACCACAACCAAACACTACTGAAATATTCCAACTCTTGCATTTCAACGAAAGAAATTCAAAATGAACTTTGAAAAATCAAGAAAATGTAATTGTGACAAGGTAAATCACAACCAAACATTACTGAAATATTCCAACTCTTGCATTTCAACGAAAGAAATTCAAAATGAACTTTGAAAAATCAAGAAAATGTAACTGTGACAAGGTAAAACACAACCAAACACTACTGAAATATTCCAACTCTTGAATTTCAACGAAAGAAATTCAAAATGAACTTTGAAAAATCAAGAAAATGTAACTGTGACAAGGTAAACCACAACCAAACACTACTGAAATATTCCAACTCTTGCATTTCAACGAAAGAAATTCAAAATGAACTTTGAAAAAATCAAGAAAATGTAACTGTGACAAGGTAAACCACAACCAAACACTACTGAAATATTCCAACTCTTGCATTTCAACGAAAGAAATTCAAAATGAACTTTGAAAATCAAGAAAATGTAACTGTGACAAGGTAAACCACAACCAAACACTACTGAAATATTCCAACTCTTGCATTTCAATGAAAGAAATTCAAAATGAACTTTGAAAAATCAAGAAAATGTAACTGTGACAAGGTAAACCACAACCAAACACTACTGAAATATTCCAACTCTTGTATTTCAACGAAAGAAATTCAAAATGAACTTTGAAAAATCAAGAAAATGTAACTGTGACAAGGTAAACCACAACCAAACACTACTGAAATATTCCAACTCTTGCATTTCAGCGAAAGAAATTCAAAATGAAATTTGAAAAATCAAGAAAATGTAACTGTGACAAGGTAAACCACAACCAAACACTACTGAATATTCCAACTCTTGCATTTCAACGAAAGAAATTCAAAATGAACTTTGAAAAATCAAGAAAATGTAACTGTGACAAGGTAAACCACAACCAAACACTACTGAAATATTCAAACTCTTGCATTTCAACGAAAGAAATTCAAAATGAACTTTGAAAAATCAAGAAAATGTAACTGTGACAAGGTAAACCACAACCAAACACTACTGAAATATTCCAACTCTTGCATTTCAGCGAAAGAAATTCAAAATGAACTTTGAAAAATCAAGAAAATGTAACTGTGACAAGGTAAACCACAACCAAACACTACTGAAATATTCCAACTCTTGCATTTCAACGAAAGAAATTCAAAATGAACTTTGAAAAATCAAGAAAATGTAACTGTGACAAGGTAAAACTGAGTCTCTCAATCCCCGTAAAGCTCTTTTAAAAGATACAAAAACTACTTATTTAACACAAAAAATTTCGTTTTTAATGACCACCAAGTAAAGAAAAAACCACACGGAATTAGGCAACTGAGTCTCTCAAACCCCTTAAAGCTCTTTTAAAAGATACAAAAACTACTTATTTAACACAAAAATTTCGTTTTTAATGACCATCAAGTAAAGAAAAATCACACGGAATTAGGCAACTGAGTCTCTCAAACCCCTTAAAGCTCTTTTAAAAGATATAAAAACTACTTATTTAACACAAAAATTTCGTTTTTAATGACCATCAAGTAAAAAAAAACCACACGGAATCCGGCAACTGAGTCTCTCAATATCCGTAAAGCTCTTTTAAAAGATACAAAAACTACTTATTTACCACAAAAATTTCGTTTTTAATGACCACCAAGTAAAGGAAAACCACACGGAATCCGGTAACTGAGTCTCTCAATCCCAGTAAAGCTCTTTTAAAAGATACAAAACTACTTATTTAACACAAAAATTTCGTTTTTAATGACCATCAAGTAAAGAAAAACCACACGGAATCCGGCAACTGAGTCTCTCAATCCCCGTAAAGCTCTTTTAAAAGATACAAAAACTACTTATTTAACACAAAAATTTCGTTTTTAATGACCACCAAGTAAAGGAAAACCATACGGAATTAGGCAACTGAGTCTCTCAAACCCTGTAAAGCTCTTTTAAAAGATACAAAAACTACTTATTTAACACAAAAATTTCGTTTTTAATGACCATCAAGTAAAGAAAAACCACACGGAATTAGGCAACTGAGTCTCTCAATCCCCGTAAAGCTCTTTTAAAAGATACAAAAACTACTTATTTAACACAAAAATTTCGTTTTTAATGACCACCAAGTAAAGAAAAACCACATGGAATCCGGTAACTGAGTCTCTCAATCCCCGTAAAGCTCTTTTAAAAGATACAAAAACTACTTATTTAACACAAAAATTTCGTTTTTAATGACCACCAAGTAAAGAAAAACCACACGGAATCAGGCAACTGAGTCTCTCAAACCCTGTAAAGCTCTTTTAAAAGATACAAAAACTACTTATTTAACACAAAAATTTCGTTTTTAATGACCATCAAGTAAAGAAAAACCACACGGAATTAGGCAACTGAGTCTCTCAATCCCCGTAAAGCTCTTTTAAAAGATACAAAAACTACTTATTTAACACAAAAATTTCGTTTTTAATGACCACCAAGTAAAGAAAAACCACATGGAATCCGGTAACTGAGTCTCTCAATCCCCGTAAAGCTCTTTTAAAAGATACAAAAACTACTTATTTAACACAAAAATTTCGTTTTTAATGACCACCAAGTAAAGAAAAACCACACGGAATCAGGCAACTGAGTCTCTCAAACCCCTTAAAGCTCTTTTAAAAGATACAAAAACTACTTATTTAACACAAAAATTTCGTTTTTAATGACCATCAAGTAAAGAAAAACCACACGGAATCAGGCAACTGAGTCTCTCAAACCCCTTAAAGCTCTTTTAAAAGATACAAAAACTACTTATTTAACACAAAAATTTCGTTTTTAATGACCATCAAGTAAAGAAAAATCACACGGAATTAGGCAACTGAGTCTCTCAAACCTTGTAAAGCTCTTTTAAAAGATACAACAAATGACCACCAAGTAAAGAAAAATCACATGGAATCCGGCAACTGAGTCTCTCAATCCCCGTAAAGCTCTTTTAAAAGATACAAAAACTACTTATTTAACACAAAAATTTCGTTTTTAATGACCATCAAGTAAAGAAAAATCCCACGGAATTAGGCGACTGAGTCTCTCAAACCCTGTAAAGCTCTTTTAAAAGATACAAAAAACTACTTATTTAACACAAAAATTTCGTTTTTAATGACCATCAAGTAAAGAAAAATCACACGGAATTAGGCAACTGAGTCTCTCAAACCCTGTAAAGCTCTTTTAAAAGATACAAAAACTACTTATTTAACACAAAAATTTCGTTTTTAATGACCATCAAGTAAAGGAAAACCACACGGAATTAGGCAACTGAGTCTCTCAAACCCCTTAAAGCTCTTTTAAAAGATACAAAAACTACTTATTTAACACAAAAATTTCGTTTTTAATGACCATCAAGTAAAGAAAAACCACACGGAATCCGGCAACTGAGTCTCTCAATCCCCGTAAAGCTCTTTTAAAAGATACAAAAACTACTTATTTAACACAAAAATTTCGTTTTTAATGACCACCAAGTAAAGGAAAACCATACGGAATTAGGCAACTGAGTCTCTCAAACCCTGTAAAGCTCTTTTAAAAGATACAAAAACTACTTATTTAACACAAAAATTTCGTTTTTAATGACCATCAAGTAAAGAAAAACCACACGGAATTAGGCAACTGAGTCTCTCAATCCCCGTAAAGCTCTTTTAAAAGATACAAAAACTACTTATTTAACACAAAAATTTCGTTTTTAATGACCACCAAGTAAAGAAAAACCACATGGAATCCGGTAACTGAGTCTCTCAATCCCCGTAAAGCTCTTTTAAAAGATACAAAAACTACTTATTTAACACAAAAATTTCGTTTTTAATGACCACCAAGTAAAGAAAAACCACACGGAATCAGGCAACTGAGTCTCTCAAACCCTGTAAAGCTCTTTTAAAAGATACAAAAACTACTTATTTAACACAAAAATTTCGTTTTTAATGACCATCAAGTAAAGAAAAACCACACGGAATTAGGCAACTGAGTCTCTCAATCCCCGTAAAGCTCTTTTAAAAGATACAAAAACTACTTATTTAACACAAAAATTTCGTTTTTAATGACCACCAAGTAAAGAAAAACCACATGGAATCCGGTAACTGAGTCTCTCAATCCCCGTAAAGCTCTTTTAAAAGATACAAAAACTACTTATTTAACACAAAAATTTCGTTTTTAATGACCACCAAGTAAAGAAAAACCACACGGAATCAGGCAACTGAGTCTCTCAAACCCCTTAAAGCTCTTTTAAAAGATACAAAAACTACTTATTTAACACAAAAATTTCGTTTTTAATGACCATCAAGTAAAGAAAAACCACACGGAATCAGGCAACTGAGTCTCTCAAACCCCTTAAAGCTCTTTTAAAAGATACAAAAACTACTTATTTAACACAAAAATTTCGTTTTTAATGACCATCAAGTAAAGAAAAATCACACGGAATTAGGCAACTGAGTCTCTCAAACCTTGTAAAGCTCTTTTAAAAGATACAACAAATGACCACCAAGTAAAGAAAAATCACATGGAATCCGGCAACTGAGTCTCTCAATCCCCGTAAAGCTCTTTTAAAAGATACAAAAACTACTTATTTAACACAAAAATTTCGTTTTTAATGACCATCAAGTAAAGAAAAATCACACGGAATTAGGCAACTGAGTCTCTCAAACCCTGTAAAGCTCTTTTAAAAGATACAAAAAACTACTTATTTAACACAAAAATTTCGTTTTTAATGACCATCAAGTAAAGAAAAATCACACGGAATTAGGCAACTGAGTCTCTCAAACCCTGTAAAGCTCTTTTAAAAGATACAAAAACTACTTATTTAACACAAAAATTTCGTTTTTAATGACCATCAAGTAAAGGAAAACCACACGGAATTAGGCAACTGAGTCTCTCAAACCCCTTAAAGCTCTTTTAAAAGATACAAAAACTACTTATTTAACACAAAAATTTCGTTTTTAATGACCATCAAGTAAAGAAAAATCACACGGAATTAGGCAACTGAGTCTCTCAAACCCCTTAAAGCTCTTTTAAAAGATATAAAAACTACTTATTTAACACAAAAATTTCGTTTTTAATGACCATCAAGTAAAGAAAAATCACACGGAATTAGGCAACTGAGTCTCTCAAACCCCTTAAAGCTCTTTTAAAAGATATAAAAACTACTTATTTTAACACAAAATACAAGCAAGCAAATAACATGGGAATTCCTATACACGCAAGCAAATAACTGAGTTATTTTTACGTCACAATGTTTCAACTTAAAATCATTCTAATTATAGCATCCCATTTCTCCTACTTTAATTACCTGTTACGCTTTCTTAACCATCGGAAGTTTAACATCACACGGAATTAGGCAACTGAGTCTCTCAAACCCCTTAAAGCTCTTTTAAAAGATACAAAAACTACTTATTTTAACACAAAATACAAGCAAGCAAATAACATGGGAATTCCTATACACGCAAGCAAATAACTGAGTTATTTTTACGTCACAATGTTTCAACTTAAAATCATTCTAATTATAGCATCCCATTTCTCCTACTTTAATTACCTGTTACGCTTTCTTAACCATTGGAAGTTTAACCAACGTAAATTAAGTTATAGACAATACTGGTTTAATCTCTTGGCAAAGGTGTAATGACCTGTTTACCTACCAGAAAAACCTGTTTGGTACAGGGGCCTTGTAGAATTCAATAGATGGTATATACTGTCAGAACAGAGAGAGTCAACTTGGCTGAATATATTTTCCAAGAAAGGAGGAGAATATAATACCAATGATTTTTTTGCCGATGTATGGCGATCAAATTATAGACTTAGGACGTTGGCCTATAAGAAGATGTAGATTTCCGGTAAGTTCTTAACTACATCAATATTTTTACGTTTATAAATTTATTAAATCAAATAATATTAACATTTTGATTACTAAATATTAGTATATGTATATTAAACTGACAATGCACATTCATTTGTATTTTTTCAGTAAAGTGCAAATTTTGTTCTGGCCTTGGGAAGGCATAGGGTTTTTGCGCCCAACTTATGTTAATTTCTGCTCGTTTTGAGTTTGACTCGGTTATTTATCGTAATTTCTCTTCGTTTTGGGTTTCACTTATTTATCGATGCTGGTTTGTGGTAGTTTCACGCTTGGTAGATTATTTGATTTTATTTTTGCTCATTTTTTGCTTAATGGAGATCTTTATTTTTCTCCTCAACGCCTCGCTCGTTACGCTAAAGTTTTTTATTGTTTTAAAAAATAAAGTTGTAAGACAGAGTCCTGACAAAAATATTGGAAACACAAAAAATTTTGTCCCTTAGATTTTGAATTATATATTTTAACCACCCCCTCCCTTCCTCAGTTTTATTTACAATAAGGATAGATTTTAATAGTTGCAGTGACAAGTTGGTTTTGTTTGATTTACTAAGGGTTGTTCATTAAGCCTCAGGCAACCCACAGTGTTCTTCTATTTAAACTTTCTCATTTTGGCGTAAGAGGTAGTGCGTTTTGTTGGTTCAAGTCTTTCTTGTCTGGTAGAATAATTTCTGTTGATCCATTTTTTCGCTCGCCTTCAAGTGTTGACCAGGGGGTCCTTCAAGGGTCAGTTTTAGGGCCGGCACTGTTTTTAATTTATATAAATGACCTAATTTTTGCAGTTAGAAATAAAAATCCTCTTTATTGCTGTCGTCTATGTTATCCAACAGTCTCCCTTACCCATAACTATAGTTTGCATACCTCGGATTCTCTTGTTACTTTTGCCGATGATACCACCCTTATTACTTCTGGGAGAACAGAGGATGAGGTTCGTACAAAGTTAGTGGACCTCTTTGAGAGAGTTTCAATTTGGTTTGATGCTAACTCTTTTGCCTTAAATGTTTCTAAAACTAGTTTTTTAGTTTTTTCTCGTATATCCCAGGCTAGTCCTCAATTATCTGAAATTCATATATCCAAAGGCTTTATTAGTAGACCAAAGGATGGCCATGTTCGCTTCCTAGGTATCCTCCTAGATGAAAATTGATCTTTTAAACACCATATTGATTTGATTAAAATTAAGGTATGCAGAAACCTCGGTATTCTAAGAAAACTAAAACATATCTTTCCAGGACTAATTCTAAGAATCCTATTTCATAGCTTAATTCATTCTTATGTTTCCTATTGTTCAGTCATATGGATGTCTACTTTCCCTTCTTTTCTCAAACCGCTTTCGAATACTTATGATAAAGCTATAAGTCTTATCCAGGATGTAAATCGTTCGGCAACTAAACCGTTACTTGATATTAAAAAACTTTATATTGTTTCCTGTGCGTCTTTCGCTTTTCTTCAGCTCCATGGTGATATACCTAGGTCCCTTAGATTTACGTCTTCTTTTGTATCTGATTGATCAAATTATCAACTCCGTAGTTCTCTAAATATCCCAATTCCCCATACACCAACAATAAGATCCGATTTTAATCCTCTTGTTGCGTGTCATTTGACATGGAACACCCTTCCCGATTCGGCTCGAGAATGCCACTCGTTTGGCACCTTTAAAAGACTAGTAAAAACATTTGTTTTCATGTGATTAATTTTCTTTACTTTTGCCTGCTGCAAATAGTTGTTTTTTCACTTAATTTTTTTTTTTTTTTTTTTTTTTTTTTTTTTTTTTTTTTTTTTTTTTTTTTTTTTTTTTTTTGTTATAGATGTTGTGATTCACTGTAGTTTGATAAAGCTTATTTAGTGAAAATGCTTTACATGTTAAAATTTCAAATGCTTATGTTTATATGTTTAAATATTAATGTTATGAATGAATGAATTTTATTAATAACCTGTCTTACAATAAACAGAAAAAGACAGAGCACGAACTAGAAAAGAAAGAAAAAGCAAAAAACTGGCATGAAAAACAAATACAAACAGAAAGAACTACATAATAACACAACTATTTGAGAAGGTGGGCCCACTCGTGATCCAGGAGCTCTAGTTTTTTCACGTAATTCTGAATTACCTCCTCCACGGCACTCAGAGGCTCAACAATTCCATATTTCACAGCAATATGGCGGTTTCTAATAAAAGGCGGCACTTGAAGAAGATATCGGGCATACTTGAAAAATACCGACCTTATGTCTTTCTTGTTTCGTGCACTCAGGAGCTTCCAAAAAGGAGACAGGTACAAGACATGAGGCAAAGCTACTGCATTATAAAGACGAGCCAAATATTTACGGCTGGAATTGCAACGGCTAGTGACAACACCCGCATAGGCAATGCGCACTTATTTAGAAAGGTGTTCAATAAGCAAAGACTGGGTCTCTCGAAGATTACGACCAATCGGGAGGCCAAGGTACGTAATGTGACTAGACGGTGTTACGGTAATTCCACCAAGCCTGACTGTAGCATTATCTTCAGGGCAATTAAAAAACAAAACAGCAGACTTTTCTACATTAAGCTGCAAACCAATATCAGCATAACTTTTTTCAAGACGCGAGAAATTATTTTCTAATGAAGAAAGCAACCGAGACAGATTTAAAAGATCATCTGCAAAACCCAGAAGTGACAAGTCAATATGCTTGCAAATATAACTCGGAGAGATAACCTGTTGTGCATCATTAACACTGTTGTTATACAAAGTAGGAGACGTGATAGCCCCTTGCTTAATTCCCTTATGTACGGATATCTCCCCACTAAGCTCACCATCTTGCAAACGAACACGAAGCTTGAGGTTCCTATACATATCACGTAGTGACCTTACAATAGAAGAACGGACGCCTCGCTTACACAGCTCAACCAAAATCTGGGCATGAATCCCAGAGTCAAAAGCTCTCCTGACATCATACTGACCTAAGATCAAAGTTTCTTGCGAGAGATGAGCATCAAGTAATATGTTAGCAAGAAGATAAAGTACATGGGTGCACCCAAGGCCTTTTAGAAAACCAAACTGGTGTGGAAGCATCTCACACTTATCATAAATCTCATCAAACAAAACAATCTTGAATAGTTTACAAAATACTGAAGATATCGTTACTGGCCGATACGAAGAAGGCTGTTCGGCTGGCTTCCCCTTCTTTAATATCAGTATAACCATACCCAGACTAAAGCTACTCGGAACTATCCCTTGTGTCAAAATCATCTGAAACAGGAGGGCAATATGATGGTAAAGAACATAACCTCCTAAAGAAATATGTAGAGCACAAATACTATCGCAGCCTTTTGAGTATACCTTTTTCAGATTTTTAACGGCCCGGCAAATTGTGTCCGGTGACACTGAAAAATCGTCGAAGGTGTCGGTAAGCATAGAAATCAGCTCATTCTCGTAATTAGACTGCAGAACTGGATCAGGTGCTTTGAACTCGGACTCAAAGTAAGCACTCCACTGATTAGCAGAAATATTAGACGTAGGCTTGGCTTCTTCAGGCTTAGACCGAAGCGACCAAATAAGGTTCGGATTCTTACTGAGCTTTTGCACAAAATTTTCTTTGAGGGTTGCACGGTGGGCATCTAACGCTTTATTGAACTTTCGTTTAGTATGGATTCGAATCTCGTTCACTATTCCACTTCGTGGCTTCCCGCTATCATGCCAAACTTTCAGCCATAGCTCCGCTGACGCACAAGCCGCCTCTAGCTCCGGATTTCTAAACCACCCTTTCACCTGTGATCTATTACGGATACGCTTCAGAGGAACTGCTACACTCTCCGCGATACTCAGAGCATGTGATATTTCTGCACAGTACATGTTTATCTGCAGACGTATTTCACTTTCACTGCAATACGAGTTTGCACTACTCTGCAGCAGATGGAAGGGAACTTTTATTTTACTCAGGATATCCCCAGAAGTAGCTGCAAAGAGATCATTCGACACTTGTTTCCAGTCACTGTATACTCTCCATTGGGATTTGCACGGACCCGACAACTTTGGACAGTCCAGTGTTATTGACAATGACAAAGGCAAATGGTCAGAGTAAGAACCATCAGCTGCAACTTTTACTTCGTCACTCACCGGAAAGTTCGTTAACACATGGTCAAGATTTGAGACGGTATTGGCAACACTGATAAATGTGTAAGCTTTGTCCTTATCAACGACATTTAACTGATCAGGAAGGGAGCCTATAACGATTTGAGTCTTTTCAGATTCGGTATTAAGTAGGTCACAGTTGAAGTCCCCTATTAATAGAACTTTCGTATTCCCAGGAATTTGAGCCTTCACGAAACGGCTTAACTGAGTACATGCACCCGTGAACTTGCTGTCCGAGAGGCTAGATCTATAATTAGTAGGAAGATATACGTTTATTATCACAGTATCGCGAACTTTAACAGCGAGGAAGTGTTTACTTGATGCTAAAAGTTCAGCCTGAAGAGACTTTCTCACCAAAGTGGCTAAACCACCAGATGGCCGACCTCTGGATTTCACACGTTCAGCTGGCCGAATAAAACACTGGAGTGAACTTGAGAACTTGAGCAGGTTAGTATTGTCCTCGGAAAGCAGGTGCTCTTGTATACAAATTACTTCATTTGTTAGGCTCATAGTATCAAGCAGAACTGTTTTCTCAAATGCTTTCCCATTTATATTCCAAGACAGAATACTACACATTTTGGGAGCGTGATCCATCTTTCAAGTTTTTTCTGTTATCAGGACAGGCATAGTGATAACATGTGTGCCTAGTCGAATTGCAATTCAGGCACCGAGTAGGATTTTGACAAGGGTTCTCAGGGGAGCTTGTGTGGCCAGTTTCTCCACAGCGGCTACAAGTTTCAGCTTCCTTACAGTCCGCCGCTATGTGCCCCACATGATGACACCGATAACACCTTCGAGGCAAAAAGCAGAATTCTTCTAGACGGAATTGTTTGAAACCAATTTTAATCGGGTTCGTTAAGGCAGCAGACAATGCACTTTTAGAGGGGTAATACATTTTAAACGCTTGCGAATTGCCACACTTGATTGCTTTTTCACAGTCTTTTGACAGATTTTTCAGAAGGTCCTCCGTCACGTTGCTGGGGAGACGTTTCACTATACCGATGAACTGGGAATTAACAAGTCGATTGTCAATTTTATGGCTAATTTTGAGGGCAGCCGAGACTTTTTCGGCGGCCTGCTTCGAAGAGACTGACAGTTGCCATTCCTTATTTCTCCGCCTGAGCATTGCATCTGCTAATGTCGTATCACCCGGTGCCAAGCTTGTTATAAAGGCCTTACGCTTTCCTGGATCGTCTAACTCAGGAGGCATATTTTTCACGACAACCGTTTATATTGTTTAAATCTTAAGCGTTTAAATGTTTAATGTTTATTTGATCTTTTCATAATCCCCCTCCTACAGGCCATGGAGCCTTTGTGGGGATTTGTAGATTGTTATGTAATTATTTTACTGATGTATGGAAAATAAATCTATCTATCTATCTATCTATCTATCTAATAAGAAAAGTCTGAATTTGCTATTAGAATTTTAACAAATTCATTTACTTGCTATACAATATATAGTCAAAACTTTTAAATACGTTTGTTTCTATAATAAAGTTTTTTTCAATAAAAAAAAGTTAAATAATGTAAGTTTGATTATTTGCATGAACAACTAAGTTCTTGTGTATGGTTCATTTCTTTAGCAATTTGTTTTGAGTAAAAGTATAGATCGTCGGAAATTCCTTCAATAAGTTGAAAAAATTTTTAAGTTTCACTAATGATAACAATTTTTGAAGAGCTCCCATATTAGATCTGGCTAATGCCGGTATCTCTACCTTGGAGCCCAGAGAGAGCTCAAATTGTTTGAAAGCAGAACTATTCAGAATAGGAGGAGGAACAGGGGTTGCGAACTTACACACTTTTTGTGTGAAATGCGCTCTTTTTACCTCAGAGGGGATGTGGAAGAGAGAAAATCACTCTTTCTGTGTGTTACTTTTTATTCGCTTTCAAAGTCTGTAGTTGTAATATTTATCAAAAGTACATTTAACCCAAGGAACAGGGTTGCCAACTTGCACAATTTTCGTGTTAGTTGCACTCTTTTTTACCTCACAGGGGATGCGCAAATTTTTTGACTTGAACTCATTTTGAGCAACAATCAATCGGCTTGGCCATGATTCGCACTCTTTTCAAATGTCGGCAGTTAGCAACGCCGAGAGAAACCCTTTAATACCTAACCCTCCTAGTTAAACTTTTGAATAGAATTTGTTCGATTTTTTTTTGTCAGACTAGTTAAGATTTTAGTACGGGCTGCCGGTGGCATCCAAAAGAGATGCTAAAACCACCTGAAAGTTCGCCAGAGAAGATATAGGCCCACTCTCACCTGAGTGTTCGCCAGAGATTCATAGAGAAGAGGCCAGATAAATGAAACAAAATTATATAGTGGTTCCAATCTGCTGAGATTCAAGATAATATTTCTCAAAAATATTTGTATTTAAAAAATATTTTGACCTATCTTTTTATTTTTCTTTCCTTAGGTTAAAAAAAAACAAAATAAAGGATGTTTGATTTCTATAGTCTGAGTTTAAAAAAATTGTTTTTGGAATGATTTTAAAATTTCCGACTTTCATCAAGACTGTTTACATCACATTTTATGTCTCTAAGGTAACTGTGAAAAATTGTTTTTTAAAGCTTTTTGTGTATGTAGCAGTAACTAGCTTCGGGGTAACCAATAACAAAATATAGATATTAGAAATATTTTTGAAAATAAGAACTCTCCAAAACATCTCTATTCTGCAAGTTTTTTTGTGAGTGGTTCAATCTTATAAATCGCATACACTTACATCTTAAACTAAAAAATTAAGAAACTAAGCTCCCTCAAGCAAGTTTTCCCTTCATTTAGAGTCTTTAAACTTCATATCTTTTTCATTTTGGACCGAAAATACTTGGAAAAATGCCAAGCAGCTCAATATTTAGAAAACATTTTTTTATAAACCCTTAGATGGCTTATAAATCTTTGTTCGACAAAAATATCACCTAATGAAATGTCCCTGTAGCTGAAGTGTTCATAAAAATGACCCACCTTAAAAATTTTAGATACCATAACGGACATGGCTATGTTTAATATAGAAAATGTTATATATATATATATATATATATATATATATATATATATATATATATAATATATATATATATATATATATATATATATATATATATATATTATATATATATATATATATATATATATATATATATATATTATATATATATATATATATATATATATATATATATATATATATATATATATATATATATATATAAATATATATATATATTTATACATATATATATATATATATATATATATATATATATATACTATATATATATATATATATATATATATCTATATATATATATATATATATATATATATATATATATATATATATATATATATATATATATATATTGAATTTAGAAAAAATATAAGGCTAATTCAATTGGAAATTGAAAGTTTTAGGGTTGTTTTCAAATTCAAAGTGATTGGAGGGCAACCAGTCTCCTAACATGATTTGTGTGTAGCAGCCCTCCACCCCTCAAATCTGATAAAAATTTTGAGATGACGATTTTATTCAAAAATAAACGAAAGGTCCTACAACTCTGTCTCTAGATACATGACCCCCACCCCCAAAGCCTATGGGGCAAGGTCTGTAAATCATGCAAGTTACCGTTGTTTACATATAGATTTTTTTATTGGGACAGAGGAGCATGTCTGATCCTGGGTTTCCGAAAGGGCTAAGGGTTTAAGATGAGAATTGTAGGGGATATTAAGAGAAATGATGAAATAAACCAAATGACAGTATGAGTATCTAGGTTGTCAAAGGGGTGTATCTCTAGGATCTTATTACAGACTAAGGATATTAAGTTGAAACTTTGGGGACATGTTGAGGGGGATGTTGAATTAAATCAAAAGACACTATATGTATTGTAACTGAAACAGTATAAGTAACTGAATAGTAAACAAAGGGCTTTGATCGTATTAAGTATATTACAAGAATAGGTTTTATAGCGCTGCTTGTTAATTGTTTGTTGTTGTTTTTTCCCGTGGATGATAATACAGATTTAGCGGTCTTAAAATATTAAAAAAAACTATTTTTTTCAACTGAAAGGAAGGAGCAGCATTAAAACTTAAAACGAACAAAAATTATTACGTTGAGGAGCAGCATTAAAACTTAAAACGAAGTCATCTTCAAAGACATAGTTATTAGTTTTTTTCCACTATGCTGAAGAAAAGGGCCATCTCAGAATTTTGTTTAGGTGACTTTGGGAAAAAATAGCGGGGGAGGAGGACTAGTTAATCTTTATTTTTTTTTTTTTTTTTTTGGTCGCTTAAAAAGGGTACTAGAACTTTTCATTTCCGTTTGAATGAGTCCTATCGCGATATTATATGACCACTGGGTCGATACGATCACCCCTGGAAAAAAACGAACAGACAAATAAACACACATCCTTGATCTTCTTCTGGAAAAAAAATACAAAATTCCACATTTTTGCAGATAGGAGCTTGAAAACTCTACAGTAAGATTCTCTGATAAGCTAAATCTGATGGTGTGATTTTCATTAGCATTCTATGACTTTTAGGGGATGTTTCTTCTTTTTTTTAAAAATAAAGCATATTTTCTCAGGCTTGTAACTTTTAATTGGTAAGACCAAACTTGATGAAACTTATATATTTTAAATAAGCATAAAAATCCAATTCTTTTGATGTATCTATTGGTATCAAAATCTGTTTTTAGAGTTTTGTTTCCTATGGAGCCGGGTGGCTCCTTGCTTAGAGTTCGTCACCACGAATCAGGGATGCCACCCGGTAAGAAAAAAAATTTTCAAGACTTCTAACAGGAAGGGTTCGACAAAATCGCTTCGAAAACCAGAAGGTCTGTTTGTTTTACTAATGGCAGTATTTTTTTCCAAGTCGTAGCATTCCAGTAAAAATTAGGACCTATTGCTGCCTGTTCTCCAGTGAAGAAACATTCCAAGCTGTTTGAAAGATTAAAACTAAAAGCTGCCAACAAAACATTAAAGCAGCAATAAAGCAGCAGGTTGTAGATTTTTGCTCTGATTATCCAAGTTTTGCATGTTTTTTTTGTGGTTTATTCCTCCGGCCAAATTTTTGGGGTGCACCCCGGTGCACGTTCATATGTATCAAATACAAAACAAAGATATATGTATATATATATACATATATATATATAATACAAATTTATTTATAAACAAATCTTAAATAACAACCAAACATTATTAAGTTCAAATTTTGAGAATAAGGCACAATGGTAGCCAAAGTAAACTAAGAATCTTTTCTAATAAATTGTATACTAACTATAGATCTAAGGAACTCACAGTATTTACAAGTTTTACTCACAGATGCAGTCAGTATCAGAGTCAAAATAAATAACTTTTTGGGGAGACAGAATCCTGCGTTCTTTTCTTTTTTCAAAGGGAACAAGCTATCCGTGGAGCGGGTTCAGAAATAGGTTATCATTGTGTCTTCTAAAAATACTACATAACGACACAATTCAAATTTTTCTGCATATTAAGAGAGTAAAGGGAGTATACTCTTTGTCAGTGGCGGATCCCGAGGGGGGCGAGGGGGGCACGTGCCCCCTTAGCGTAGTCTATAGTAGTCTATTTTACCTAATTAACTCAAGTTTACGTTAATTAAACTTGCTCCTAATGCAAGTTTATCGGATCAACCCATTTTGCGCCCCCCAGAAAATTTTTTTCCGGATCAACCTATTTTGCCCCCCCCCCTAAAAAATCCTGGATCCACCCCTGCTCTTGGTTCAGCCACTTGTGTAGAGGGCTAAAAATTGGTATTATCTAAGCTTCAGAAACAGCAATAATAAGGTAATTAATAATTAGGAATAAATCAATTATAATAATGACAATATAGTTTTGAAGAGCATTCTTGGAAATGGCTTTATTTAGTTGAAATAGAGTAATTCTAAACTCATAGCTGCTGTTTTACTTTTTCATCAAGCTACCTGGTGTACACAATTCTTAAAGTGGATAACCCCTCTCTAAAAGGTAGATATCAACTAAAAAGTAATAAAGAAACTACTAATCACTTTCGTCGGCAACAAGCAGTTTAGATTTAAAATAAGTAAGGAAAAATAAAAATATATCATAAGACTCTAATGATATGTGCAATAAAAACGAATGTATGGATAAATAAAATAACAGAAAACTTGAACACAAGCCGAAATACAGAAAGTAAATAAAACAAAAAAATGAAAAAGACCAGTAAATGACTAGACTAGAGACGCTAAGCAAACAAACAAAAAACCTTAAGTCAATCAGTAACTTAAACATTGGAAAATGGCATTACTGAATTTAAATAAAGACTGTGGGAGGAAGTTATAAAAAATGGGAAAACAACTAATTTGATAAGGATTTCACATTGAAACCAATATCTTCAACCATAAGAGAGACACCTATTTTAATTTTCAACAATTTGAGCTTTAACAGCATTGAGTTGAAATTTCTTGCAATGTTTATCAGTTAAAAGAAGAATTGTTGTAAAATACGTTATTTGTAGAATGATTGTGTAGTTATAAAGAAGAATAAGAAATAGCTTGCAAAATTAAGCAATTCTCCATAAATATTCACAATATTTCGTTAGAAAAGAAATAATCTTTCTTATTCAACGCCACTCTGTTTAAGCATATTCAGTCTATCTTTTGATATTTTTATTATGGAACGAAAAATTTCTTGTGCATTCCAAGTATTTTTTTTTTACATTTTCTGAAAAACTAGATAAAATTCCAAGTCTGTAAATATTAATGTGCAGCTATGTAAAATAGATTTAATGTTGTAAACAATTGATGAAAAAGTAACGTAAAAAGTGCTTTTCACGGTGCTTTGCAGCACCTTTATTTAAAAGGTGCTGCAATGTTTTGTCCAAATATTGGATGATATTCTATAAAGGCTCTTTACTTTCATGGGCTTTGGGACGGTCCACACAAATATTTGAAGATTTTCATAACATGAGGAGCCTCATTACACTTTCCTTATGTATAAAGCTAATTCTAAGATATTTAAAGTGCCTTAAATTCACAGGCTAAAGGTAAAAATGGTGGAAGTGGAACGTCTTCTTCTTTCATACAACTCTTCTCATTTTTCCCCTCCGACTTCACACTTTTTGGCTGGAATGAAATAGCATCGCTTTTCACTGATCCATCTGAATGACTGAATATTGGGTAGCTGTATGCATTAGGGCCACCAGAGAAAGTATAGCTGGTTGGAATGATATTCATATCATATGTAGGAGGATAGTGGTGCCAGTTCTGTTCGCTTGTCTGCTGATGGTAAGTCAAGTTACCAAGATTATTGAAAGTGTTCGCCATTCCTGACAACACTGCAGCTAAAAAAGAAAATTAGTAATCGAACCATTAATATAATTCATAAAAATATTAACATTTTCAGGTATCAACCATGACTAGTTCAGCTTCAGAATGTCCTTAAGGTAAAACTGAAAAGGATAATTGTCAGGGTTTAGCTTTTATACAGACTGTATTACCTGTCAAAGAATTTCTAGAGTGCTCTCAAATGAACTAATGTTCTCTTTTGAAGTATTTCATTTTAAATGGGGAGAGAACTACTTCTAAAGTCAGCCAATTTTGTTTCGAATGTGTTTTTCTATTTGTACGATATATGTAATTCAGCTTAACTGCTCATTGTCGAGTCAGCTGTAGTGAGGCCATATGTATCATCTAACGTGAGTAGTAGGTGACTATTAGATGAATACTCCAAGATCTCAAGACCTTGACCTCTTAAGTATCCAGTATAAGCTTGAAGCTTACGGTTTTTTCATACAAATCGCAAAATACAGAAATTACATACAAGTGATTGCATCCAGAGTTGAACACAACCAGGTCAAAGCTCAAATATGTTTTGGGAGCAACGTTTTGGTTTTATTTGGTATTTTTCTTTCTAGACTACTGTTTTCATTTAACTGTGAAATAGTTGTAATTATCAAACTTCTGCAATTCTATGGAAATATGGAACTCAAATCAGATTCATTAGTACTAAATTACATTCTTGATAGCTGCGTGTAATGTTTGCCTGGGACTATACAGGATGATTTAGGCCTGCCCTTGCAACATGTTCAGTATGGGATGGACATAGCAGAGCTTATTGTGAATTGCTTTGCCATTTACTTTGTGTTTAATTTCCTTAATTTGCTTTATTCTGTAGGTGCTTGGGTTTTGAACCAAATGGTTAAACTTAGCCCAAAAATATTGCATGGTGTCAGAAGTAACCAACATCTATTTCTAGCACAGCATATCAAATACTAGACTGGAATGTATCAAACCTCAAAAAGCACAAAAAAACAAGAACAGAACTCACTGTGAATATGTGCTAACATGGCCAATGAGCGGTTAAACAGAGAAAATGCAGTACTCCCATCTGCAAACTATGACTGCTAATAAAGGGAATGATATCTATAGCACTTTGGCAATATCAGAAGGGCTAGTAAAGGACAAACCACGGCCCATATTAACCAAAAATTTTCCACTTCTTTTTTGTATCTAATGATTAATAAATCTTATCGTAAATACTGAATAAAAAATTTCGATTTCAATTTGCTTATCCTTACTGCCGACTGAGCCTTCTACTTTATTTTCATAAAAATTAAATTTAAAAAATTACAAAATGATTATAACCGTTAGATTATTTATTATATTATTCGTCAGATTATCTGAACAAGTTCGGTGGACATTTTGAACCATTCTCAGCATATTCCCAATGGTCAGAATATTCAGATACTACAAAAGGAACCGAAAACAATATTTGTAGAGTAGTATCTGACTAATCTAGAGTAGATCGCAAAAGACTATGGATCTAGTACGTTCACAAATTAAGTGTCTTGTGACAAACTGGTTATTGCTGTAAAAGACAATATAAACTTGTGAAATGTTGCTCGCTGAAGGTGAAACACTAAGATTGATGCAAACTACTCTGATCTGCCGGTCTATGGAAAAAGTAAGATGAAAAAGTGAGATGAGTGGAAAAGTCAAATGATTTTTTTACTACAAAATGAGCCTTCTGGAGTCAAACAAGAAATAAATGTCAAGAAAAAATCATATTACAGTCCTGGCTGCTATTTTTGCTGCATGGCATTGTTAGAGTCATATTTTTCTGGGAATCAATCTTTTATGATAAATCCCAAGTCTTTCCACTTTGAACAAGCAACTGAGAGATCAATCCAAAAGGAAAGAATTGACATGGACTGGCATTCATGAGCAGGCACTTCTTACTATCCAGAAAGCCGATTCTTCAAATTTACCATATTTTGACCCAGACTGCAGAAATGTCGAACTCATTACTGACCCCCGTCAGAATGGATGTGGTGCCCAGATTTTTTGAAACAAAAACGATTGCCTTCAAATCAAGGGCATTCAGTGATTCGTAAAAATGGTGCTATGAAATTGAAAAGGAGATTAACATACAAGGGATGAAAATACTTATCACAAACTGATCACAGGCTATTAGAGACAATCTCGAAGATGCGAATTATCAGAGTAGCCTACCATCTCGTCTGCAAAGAATGGTGCGTGCCATGCAAAGATAAGATATTTAAGTGTCGTACTGTCAAGGGCTAGAAATTCCGGTGGCTGCATTTGAATCAAACAAATGAAAAAAAAAAATCATAAAGAATCAGTGATTGTAGTACTGGCATTTTTTGGAACTGCTGTTGAAGAGAAAACAATATGAAAAGAAACCGAAACAGACCTGGAAATACAATTTCTGGTAAACTAGGGCGTCCCGAGGGTGGGGGCGGGGAGAGGTGCGCCGCCCCTCCAACGGTTTTGGCATTCAGTAAAATTTTCCCTGAAGGCGAAAATTTCGGCAGGAATTTTGCAAAATTGCCCGAAATTTAGCAAAATTCTTGATTTCTGCACAAAAATTTGCATCAATCAGGTAGCGGTTCGGTAAAATTTACAAAGATCACCCCCCTCCCCCAACGAAATGAATCTTGGGACGCTCCTGGTAAATATGACACCAGAGGACGGTGTTGGGTGTCATAATTGTCATCCATTCTTTACGAGGTAAATGTCCTTTCTCCTTTTATATAGATTTGTTTTTCTCTTTTTTCTTTTGCTCTTTTAAATTACTTGATTTTTAAAACCTTAAACCTGTTGAAATAAATCAGCTTTTGTAGTAATATTCTCCTTCAATTTTTTTAAAGTATAAATGACCATATTAACTCTCTTGACTGTATCTCATTCATTCAATTAACAATTTGGTAAATTTACCAAGTTGGTAAATTGACTTACAAAAACTGATGGTTTCTCTGTTCTTATTTGTTTGTATCCCCTTGGCTAATAAAAGAGGCGACTTAACTCATTTTGCGCTAATATGCTATTTAGTTTACTTTAATTTGAGATGTTGTGCTTGTTTGTGCTTAGACAATAAAAGGTGAGTTTACCTATATATTACGAGTGACTAATTCTTAGCCCAAGTTGATTGGGAAAGGTTGTCAGAAAAGAGAGAGTCAACTTGGCTGAATATATTTTCCAAGAAAGGAGGAGAATATAATACCAATGATTTTTTTGCCGATGTATGGCGATCAAATTATAGACTTAGGACGTTAGCCTATAAGAAGATGTAGATTCTTGGTAAGTTCTTAACTACATCAATGTTTTTACGTTTATAAATTTAATAAATCAAATAATATTAACATTTTGATTACTAAATATCAGCATATGTATATTAAACTTACAATGCATATTCATTTGTATTTTTGTCAGTAAAGTGCAAATTTTGTTCTGGCCTTGGGAAGGCATAGGGGTTTTGCGCCCAACTTATGTTAATTTCTGCTCGTTTTGAGTTTGACTCGGTTATTTATTGTAATTTCTGTTCGTTTTGGGTTTCACTTATTTATCGATGCTGTTTTGTGGTAGTTTCACGCTTGGTAGATTATTTGATTTGATTTTTGCTCATTTTTTGTTTAATGGAGATCTTTATTTTTCTTTGAAAAACTTATTTTGTGGAAAAAGTTTTTTCCAAAAACTTTTTTAAAAAGTTTTTTACCAAAGTTTTAAAAGTTTTTAAAAAGTTTTTTACCAAAAGTTGACCTGAAATGGAAAACTTGATACCATTCGCAAAAAAATCTGTTTACTTTCTTTGATAGCTTGGATACACTTACACTATTTTGATTTGGTCAAATTTTAAGAGCAGAAGTAGCCCCAAAAGTTTGAACAAGATACCCTCAGTTGTTCTTGGGATACTGCTGAGATGCCTTATTTGGAATTAGCAATATCAGAGTACATTTTGATTTAATCTTAAGGCAACATTTAGTTTTTAAACATAATGGGCAATCACTATCGACTATTAAAAAGGGCATCAGCCCTTTCTATTTTCAATCGAATTAGCCCCTTTCGAAGTTCCCACGAGAACTCCTTCGATACGAAGTGCCCTGGACTATACAACAACAACAAAAAAAAATATCACTAATCATTTTCGACTATTAAAAAGGGTACTAGCTCTTTGAATTTCAAATTAGCCCTTTTTCAAATTTCTACGACAAAGATTTCAATAAAAACCCTGTATGCTCCCAGGGCATAACTTAAAACCCTTGCCCTGAGGGTTGTGGGGGAGTGTCCTCCTCAAAAACATATTTTATATCCGGAAATCAACTACACTTAACAAAATGGCTATCTAAAAATTTTGATTGGATGTGTTTGGGGCAATGATGGGCGTGGGGGGCTAGTTGCCCTCCAATCACTTTCGACTATTAAAAAGGGCACTAGCCTTTTGAGTTTCCAATCAAATGAGCCTGTTTTGAAGTTTCTACGACAACACCTTCTATAAAAACCTTATTTACCCCCAGGGCATAACTTAAAACCCTTGCCCTGAGGGTTCTGGGGGAGTGTTCTCCTTAAAAACATATTTTCTATCTGGAAATCAACTAGCCTACGCTGAACAACATTGTTATCTCAAAATTTTGATTGGATGTGTTTGGGGAAAAGGTGGGCGTGAGAGGGAGGTTAGTTGTCCTCAAATCACTTTCGACTATTAAAAAGGGTACTAGCCCTTTGAATTTCAAATTGAATGAGTTCTTCTTCAAGTTTCTACAACAAAGATTTCAATAAAAACCTTATATGCCCCAGGGCATAACTTATAATCCTTGCCCTGTGGGTTGTGGGGTAGTGTCCTCCTCAAATATATGTTTTCTATATGGAAATCAACTACGCTGAACAAAATGGCTATCTCAAAATTTTTATTGGATGTGTTTGGGGGGATGATGGGTGTGGAGGGGGTGGGCTAGTTGCCCTCCAATGACTTTCGACTATTAAAAATGGCACTAGCCCTTTGAATTTACAATCGAATGAGCTTTTTTGAAATTTCTACGACAACGCCTTCTATAAAAACCATAAATGCCCCCAGACTACTACTACTACTAACAACTCATCGCAGCACCAAGCCGCCTGAGGCCAACACAGCTACGCACGCTCCTCCTCCACCCCAATCTATTCAAAGCCTCCCTTTTTACACCCGCCCACGAAGTTCCCATTTCCTTTAAATCTTTCTTTATGACGTCCTCCCAACCCAGACGGGGACAACCTGCTTTCCGTTTAGCCCTAGATGGTTGGCCGAAAAGAACAATCTTCGGCAATCTGTCATCCTTCATCCGAACAACATGTCCTAACCACCTCAACCTTTCTTTCATTATAGACCTAGAAAGCGGTATTGAACCACATTTTTCGTATAGCCTATTGTTTGAAATACGGTCAGTCAGCCGGGTACCCAGAACAATCCTTAAGCAATTTCTCTGGAAAACATCTAGCAAATCTTCATCCGCTTTTCAGAGCGTCCATGCTTCAGAGCCATATTTGGCCACTGTCATCACTGTAGCTTCTAAGATTCTAATCTTGGTTTGCAGACTTATCTTCCTATTCTTCCAGACATTTTTTAACTGTGAAAAAACACCCTGAGCCTTGGCTATTCTATTTTTAACATCTTCACTGCTCCCACCATCTTTACTAATAATACTACCAAGGTAAGTGAAACTGCCCACCTGATCAATCTTTTCATTACCCAACGTCACCTTTTCATCTTCACTTATTCCTAGCCTTAGTGACTTGGTCTTCCTAACATTAATTTTCAAACCAATACTAGCACCCTGAACTCGCAAAACCTCTAAAACTTCATTCATTTTGCTCACACTTTCATCTAGGATGCTTAAATCATCAGCATAATCCAAGTCCAGGAGACTTTTTCCTCCCCATTTGATTCCGTGGTCTCCCATTGCCTTTCCTGTGCTCCTTAAAACAAAGTCCATCAAAATAATCCATATAAAGGGGGATAGAACACAACCCTGCTTAACTCCTGATTTAATACAAAACCAGCTGCTAACCTCATTTCCTACCTTAACCGCAGCAGTGTTATTCTCGTACATAGCACTAATCACTTTAATGTATTTGTCTGGTATACCATACAAGGATAAAACCTTTACTAAAGCTCCTCTATCAACAGAATCGAACGCTTGCTCATAATCTATAAAACTGAGGACCAAAGGTGTTTGAAAACTTAGATACTTCTCAATTATTAACCTAAGAGTGAAAATTTGGTCAACACATCCTCTACCTTTTCTAAAACCGCACTGCTCTTCTCTTAAAACTTTGTCTACGGCATCTCTCAGTCTAAAAAGTATCATATTACTAAGCAATTTGCTACCTACAGAGACCAGACTAATGCCTCGATAATTACCACACTCACTTTTATCACCTTTCTTATAAAGTGGCTTAATTAAGGTTTTCCTAAAATCATTAGGTACTTCCCCTTTTTCAAAAATCATATTCATAATCTCCAATAACTTATTTCTAACCTCAGAGCCACCATATTTAAGAAACTCATTTACTACCCTATCAGCACCTGGAGCCTTATTATTCTTTAATCCTTTTAGTACTGTTTCTAATTCCTCCTCACAAAACAAATCTTCCTTCACATCCAAGGTATCACAAACTTTTTCATTTTCCTCTATATTTTTTCCTGCAACTCTATCTCGGTTAAGCAAATTCTCAAAATGTTCGGCCCATCTCGCTTTAGCTTTTGTCTTATCGCTAATTGCCACCCCATTCCTATCTTTAACTGGGACAAGTCCGGATTGACTACTACCTCTCAATTTGTTAACGTGCCAGTACAATATTTTACTATTATGCCGTCTAGCTGCATCTTCTAAATCCTCGGCAATTTTATCCATGGCCTCCACTTCACACCTCCTTAGTTCATATTTCAGTGCTTTCTCCACTTTCTTTACATTTCTTTTGTTTTCATGTGATCTATCACTCAGATAATTCTTGTACAAGTCCTTTCTCCTTTCTATTAAACTTAAAGCTTTTTCACTAATATTCTTAGCTGCAGTTCTAGCTTTCTTCCCTAATACACCTTCAGCAACTTCACAAATTATTTTTCTAAAATTATTCAAACCATCTTCCACATTATCAAATTTTAAACTCTCAAGTTTAGTATTCAACTGTTCCTGGAAAGTTTCTCTCAAATTCTCATCCTGGAGTCTACTAACATCATAACTTCCCGGGAGGTAATTACCCTTCCGATTTTTCAGCTTTAAATTAACCCTTGACACTACTAGATGGTGATCTTTACTTTTAACATCAATAACAGCACTCCTATATACCCTAGTATCTTGTATTGATCCTGCCAGTCTTCGATTTACTATAACATAATCAATAAGGTTTGCTGTCTTACCATCACGTGAATACCATGTTAGCTTATGAGCCATTTTATGACCAAACACCGTATTGGTTATAACTAGATTGTTATACCTACAAAATTGCAAAAGTCTGTATCCATTACTGTTTTCTTTTCCTACACCAAATTTACCTAAGCTGGGATACCATCTATCCTTATTTCTACCAACCTGGGCGTTAAAATCTCCCAGCAATAACATCATATTTCTACCTGGGACCTTGTCTATTTGCTCCTGTAACTGTAAGTAGAATTCATCTGAGTCACTAGTATCTCCATCAGTCGGTTCTACAGGGGCGTATACTACTATAACTGATACCTTGAACTTTCTAGTCATAAAATGAGCAATTAGTATTCTATTATTAATACCTTCCCAGCCTAAACAAGACTTAGCAGCTTCCTTATTCATCATGAGCCCTACTCCCTGTCTATGTAACCCATCCTTCCTGCCTGAGTAAACAAATTCTATATCACCTTATTTCATGCTTCCTACCCCTGGGATATGAGTTTCTGAAACTTCTAATAGATCCAGTTCGAATCGTCTGAATTCGTCAGTCAAAATGTCGATACGATAGTCATTTTTTAATGTCGTAACATTCCAAGTTCAACAAATGCCCGTAACAAATGCCCCCAGAGCATAACTTAAAACCCTTGCTCTGAGGGTTGTGGGGGAGTTTCCTCCTCAAAAGCATATTTTATATCTGGAAATCAACTACGCTGAACAAAATGGCTATCTCAAAATTTTGATTGGATGTTTTTGGGGAATGGTGGGTGTGGGGGGGGGGGCTAGTTGCCCTCCAATAACTTTCGACTATTAAAAAGGGCACTAGCTACTCCCATTTCCAATCGAATGAGCCCTTTTCGAAGTTTCTATGACAACTCCTTCGATACGAAGTCCCCGGGTATGGAGAAAAAAAAGCACATTGTGCCCACATCGTTCTTTACTTAGGCAGCGCTAGCGCACTGCTTATGATAATACCTTGTCCGTTGTTTGTGCAGTGTAGCTTTTGTTAATTTGGAAATAACCAGCCTTAGAGAGAGAAAAATAATTTATTAACCCAAATAACGCTTACACAATCTTTCAACAATTATCGGGGAAACCCATTGGGTTGTATATGATGGTTGTTTCCATCCTTATAATCTACTAACATATATTCACACTTTACCTATAAATCAAAATCACGAAAATAAAATAGTGAAAATATAACAAATTTTGACTATTAGCACATACTATTAAACAATATCGTCGATAAACCATAAACGACGTGAAAACGAAATACTAGCGAGACAATTTAAATCATTAACAACTTCCCAGAAGGAAACGTTTCAGCCCACTCTTGAACTGGCTAACATTATCTGTTAACTTTATACCCTCAGGGAGTGAATTCCACAGCTGTGGTCCAGCAAACCGTGGAAATAAAAATATGCGCATTGAGTGCTCCGAGCCTCAGACACTATCCCTGAAGAATCCCTAGTTCCATAACAATGATAAAACGAGTTAGACTTATAGTTCCCAAAAGCACTCCGATGAATAACGATTAAAACATTGATAAACAAAAATAGCTAGTTGATAATCTCTTACCTTATAAATGCTTAGAATTTTCATTTTAATGAAGCAACTCAAAGTACTACTTTCAAATCTCACTAAGACACGAACAACTTTATTTTGTAAAATTTGAACTCTTTTAAAATTTGACACAATATAACTAGTCCACAACAAAAAACCATAAGATAGATACGGACTGATAATAGGACGATAGACAATCATTAGTTTTCTTGGTAGGAGCTCATTCCTTAGCTTTTTTATAAGACCCAATCCTCTTGCCACTTTTGCTGCTACTGCATCACAGTATAATTTCCAACTCAAATTGCAATCAAGATAAAAACCTAAATGTTTTACACTAAAAGCTTGTTTTAAGAATACGAAATTCAGACATATTTATTATTTAAAATTATGGGAGTACCAATTCTGCAAAAAGTCATGAAATTCGTCTGAAAACCTTAACAGATTGACAGCTATATTTCGCAAAACATGCCAGTTCATTTAGGACCTTATTTGCCTTTTCAATCAAAAGATTTTCGCAAGATGATGTTACTGTAAACACAGTGTCATAAGCAAAGGACGTGATTAGTGTCCAAGAAAAATAAAATAAAAAAATTCTGAAACAAAAAGTGCTGCATCAACATACAACACCTCTTATGCAGCACATCAACATGCAACACTATATCGATGTGTAATTGATGCAAAGCGCACGCCCGCTCCTCCTCCATCCTAATATATTCAAAGCTTCCCTGTTTACACCCTCCCATGAATTTCCCATTACCCCTAAATCTTTCTTTACGATATCCTCCCACATCAACTGCGGTCGACCTGCTTTGATCTCTAGATAATTGGCCGAAAAAGCATAATCTTTGGCAATCTGTCATCTTTCATCCACGGAACGTGCCCTAATCATCTCAACCTTTCTCCCATTATAGCCCTAGAGCCTTGGCTATTTGAATTTTAACATCTTCATTGCTCCCACCATCTTTACTAGGCTACCAAGGTAAGTTAATCTGTCCACTTGATCGATGTTTTCTTTACCCATCGTCACCTTTTCATTTTTTATCACTTATTCAAAGCTTTAGCGACTTAGTCTTTTTAATACTAACTTCCAAACCTATTCTAACACCCTAAACTCCCAAAACCTCTAAAAGCTCATTCATTTTGCTCACAGTTTCATCTAGGATGCTTAAATCATCAGCATAATATTACTAGCCTCACTAATCTCATTAAATGTATATGGGACATAACTAAGAGAACACAAGGGATGGTCTGTGACAACAACCTACGACGCAAAGTTACATTTTGAAAAAAAAAAACTAGAATCGAGATCGGCTTTTCTAAAGCAGTAATCAAAATGTCGAAAGAGCAGAGTAGTACTTACTAGGGTTGTGATGATGCGCTAGATATCCAGTTTTTCTAGGTGGTTCTCGTTTCCGCCATTTTGCCCTACGATTTTGAAACCAAACCTAAAAAATGATATTTTAATTAAGCCATGCCTTTAGAACTTTAATAATTAGAATATGGAATGACGTAGCACTATTCATTAGGATCTATAACGTACTTGGGAAAATTAAGTGAACAACTGTTGAAATCGATTTTTTTTTGTTTTGTTAAAGAACAAATATCTATAACTAAAACATAGTTCTGGGTAGTTACCACTTCCACTTACCAGGGTAAACTGTTTAAAAACGAACATAAATTTTTCTGTATATTAGGTGGCTTTCTTATCCCCGTAACCCCCTTCCTGAATACAGCATTGCCCACTGACCTACGAAAATACAACCATATTTGCAACAACAAAATCACGCACTCCAAATTTTTTGCTGCCATCAAACCAACTATTTCAACTTTTATGTAGCAACATTATATGGAAATGCGAAGTTATTTTTTTTACCCAAGAATTAGAGATTCCACCATACATGGCATAAACGCAGGATACACATAATTTTTGGAAACCATTAACAATAATTATTGGTTGCCGTTAAAGAGTGGTTGCCGCTTTAGGTTACCAGGTTGTGCGGAAAGTATTAGCAAATATAGTATTTTGGAGAAAATTGCACAAAATTAAATATCTTCGCATAGGCTACACCACTTTCACGCCACCAATTTATATATCATGGTTAATAAATAAATGTAGTGTATCTAACTCCAAGCCTGTTTTACAGGAGATGTGCGCTCTGATTTTACAGAGCAGATATGTATTTCAGAGACAGATGCAAAATATAAAAAATAAGTAAATTATTTTGTTTACCAAAAGATTGGGAGCTTAACGTCCATAACAAATTTTGTTTGACAGGATACTGATCTTGTAGATTATCCGTTTCCTTAAATTTCCACCTATGTCTGAGCAACTCAAATCTCACTCGCTGCGTTTGTACGTTCATTTACTTTTCCCGCCTGTTCAGTAAGCTATCCGATTCATCTTCAACTTGTTTCCAACTGGAAACAGCTGGAAACATACCAGAGGTAGATTAAACAATGATGGTTTGAAGTTATCCCTGATCGAAACACTACCAGGAGCATCGAACCCCATGAACCTCCAAACCTTGTCCTGGACAAAGCAATCAGGAAATGAGTAATAATGCTAACGTTTGAAACCCTCTATGCTGGCGACGCACGTAAGAAAGAGCTCTAAGATATAATTTGGGTTTTGTATGATTTTTCAATTATATTTCTGTTAGTTATAATCTATGTTTTTACGTATGAATTAAAAAAAAATCTGAAATTTTGTTGGTAATAAACTGATTCGCTGAAATACACCCTAGGTTATAGGAGATGTATTTGAAGGACAACTGATTTTCTTTGAGTCTCCATGTCAAAAATAATTTTGTACTCAATAGGTAGGGAATAGGTAGGAAAGGTCCAAGGTTCAAGGTTCTTTCATGCAATAGCAATAAAATGCACAATTTTAAACATTTCTTCCGCTGGCTTGGAGCAAAGCTCGTATACCAACGAGAAAAACAAAAAAAAATATATGATATTACTGAAATAAACACAACTGTTCATGCTTATTTTTCTTATTAAAGAATTAACATTGACATGCCTCTTCAAACTACTGACAAACACACGTTCATTCGAGACAATACTAAATCACAGAATAATAAAAAGGATAAATACAACACACCGTCCTGCACCAAAATAATTTTTAAATTTTTAAAGCACTGAATGAGCAACGTTTGAGCCGACATCTAATAGCAGTAAGTGGCAACGTTACATCTATAGATGCAATAAACTTAGACCAAATCAAAGGAACCGAATTGTAAATCTTTACCTCTCACATATTTGGTAAAGGTATTAATAGACGAGGCCCAGACCGAGTGGAAATGGACATTTTGGGATATAAAGAACACAGGTTCATTTGATAAAAATATTTAAAAAGATCTCTACGGTCTAATTTAACTTTAAACAAAATAAAGGAGACTGGACACTAAGACTCACCGGGATAATATCTACAATATTAAATAATGATTTTGTAACTGATTTATTTAGCAAAAGGGAAGGAGACGGTAAGAATAACTTAAGGACACGAGCAGCTTTATTCTGTATCTTTTGAAGTGGAATAAGATTAGACCGAAACGTTTTTAGGTAAACCAATCCCACATAATCAAAATGAGATTTTACTAAAGTAAAATTAAGTGACTTAAGTGCTGAAGAAGGAATTAAATGTTTTAACCGGTTTATTATACCAACATCCCGTGATGCTTTCGCACGAACAACATTGATTTGATCCTTCCATGAAAGATTCTCGTCGATAACCACCCCTAAATAACGAATACTTCTCACTCTTTCAATAGACGATAAACTGTCTTCAAGCATAATACAAATTTTAGTTAATTTTGGAAACCTACACCCAACTCTACAATAAATAATGAGTTTAGTTTTTTTCTTATTAAGCACAAGTTTATTGTCATCAATCCATTTCGAGATACGACTGTATACATGGGAAATGTTTACTTGAAGCTCAGTTAAAGATTTACCACAGAAAGAAGCAGCTGCATCATCAGCAAACTGTGTATCTAGAGAATCTGAGGCCTTAGCAAAACACAGATCGTTAATATAAAGAAGAAAGAAAAGGGGTCCATAAAGGAACCCTGAGGGACACCAACCGATGACGATATTGGAAGGAAAGAAGAAGCAGAATTACTAATTACAGTAACTTGTGTTCTCTCAGAAAGATAAGATTTTACTAAATCCAATGCTCTCCCACCAACCCTCGAATCATTAAGCTTAGAAAATAAAATCAAATGAGGAATTGAGTCGAACGCTTTTTGAATGTCCAGGAAGAAGCTTGCAGGAATATCTCCTTTGTCAAGACAATCACTCAAAAACTGGTTAATAATGATCAGAGGATGCTCAGTCCCATGTCCCTTTCAAAAGCCAAATTGAAGGTTTGAAAATAATTCTGATTTAAATTTTACATTTTACAAAAACATTATATATTCGATTATATAACACTCTTTCTACAATTTCAGAAAAAGCAGAAGGTATTGAAATTGCGCGGTAATTAGACGGATTATTACGGTTATCCCCTTTATATAGAGCAATAACTTTTGAAACCTTAAAAGAAGTGGGAAAAACCTCAGTCCGAAATATTAAATTGATTATATGTGTAAATACAGTTGTAATACCAGGCATAACTACTTTCACAGGGTTAAAGAAAGAACCTTCTAACACTTAAGAATTACCATGTTTCATAAGCGTAATAATGTTCATCACCTCAGATTCTGTGACAGGAGACAGGAACATTGATTTGTCTAAAGGCGGTGGTAGGTGAGTAGGTACTAACGGTGGTAATGATAATCTGATAAACGTTATGATCAATTTGCTGTTATTTCACCTACACTAACAAAATGGTGATTTAAGACGTCGGCAATTTCATTTTCATCATATACCATAATCCCATGTTGGCCAATCAGTTCACTCGGTTGTGAAGACTTCTTATATTTCCCAACTTATGAATTAATTAACCTCCATGTATTTTTTTTTACTGCCTTGTGATTGCCAAAACTGAACCTCAAAATATAGCTTTTTTGCATTACTAATCAATCTTGATAATGTGTTATTATAACTGACAAAATTTGATTTACTATCCTGATTCGATTCTTATATATATTTTTTAAATAGCGAAATTTTTGCCGTTATTGATCTCAAAATACCATGCGAAATCCACGACTCATTAGGGGTATCATATTTTTTACACTTACGAGACACAAACGAACATTCTTCGTTTAAAGCATTTAGAAATCTTTTAAGGAACATCACTTAGCCTCTTCGGGCACTTTGATTCCAGAATATATTTCCAATCCATTCCTGACAACTTATTTTTACGATTAAAAATATTAACTTTACTAAAAGTCCTTTTTCTAATATTCATCACATTTTTAGGGCCATAATTTAAGCACTGATCAGACACTATAATACAGTGATTACTCTCATCATTTAGAAGAAATTGTGTTTGGAAAAGGTTAATTGAAGTTAAAATATTATCTAATAACGTTGCAGTTTGCTCTGCTATTCTTGTGGGAATTCTACATGACGGAACTAACGATTCCGCAAAATTTAAGCACAGAAAATCCCACGACTTTTCTTGAGTGTATTGATTTCACAGCTCGTAATTTATATTATTACAAGACATGATATTGAAATTAAAATCCCCCGTAATCACGACCTGATATCCAGTTTCACCAATCTTGTCTAAAACTGTTCATATACATCCAAAAATTCCGGGACAGACGCAGAGGGCGGCCGGTATATAGAAAAAAAAAAATTGTAATCTCAATCTACAGACTTTCAAAAATCATTTCCTTGTTCAGACTAGACAGGTCATTCTTAATTACCCATGGAATCCCATTTAAAAAAAAAATGCTAGCCTATGTTATTCTATTACTGTAAGTAAAATCATAACCAAAACACTTTACAGGGTTTTCAGTACCATTTATAGGAAAAGTTTCACTAAGACCTAAAATGGCAATTTTATCATAATGCAAAAGTGAAGTAATTGAATCAAAACTCCCAAATAAACCTCAGCAATTAGTTAAAGCTGTCTTCAGAGCACCGTCATAAATTCTACCAAACTTACCTACCGATGAATATAGATTAAACGGGAGGCTAGATAAGTATAAATCGTAGGCTTCATCTGTTAATGGAGCGTTATACTGGTAAAAATCCTTCAGATTAAGCTGATTTTTTTTTTAAATTTCTCGGCCTCCCCACCAATACTACTTCTACTACTAACAACTCATCGCAGCACCAAGCCGCCTGATGCCAACACAGCTACGCACGCTCCTCCTCCATCCCAATCTATTCAAAGCCTCCCTTTTTACACCCGCCCACGAAGTTCCCATTTCCTTTAAATCTTTCTTTATGACGTCCTCCCACCCCAGACGGGGGCGACCTGCTTTCCGTTTAGCCATTGATGGTTGGCCAAAAAGAATAATCTTCGGCAATCTGTCATCCTTCATCCGCACAACATGCCCTAACCACCTCAACCTTTCTTTCATTATAGACCTCCCCACCAATGGATCTCTAATACTCATTAAAAGTAAAAGAATCTTTTTTTTATCTGAAGCCTTGAACTCTATGTGCTGACAACTGGTTCGGGGTGACACGTAATCAATATGAAACGACAGAGATGACAGAATTGTACATGTCAAAGATACATATATTGTATTTTTGTTGGACCAATTCAGTTGCAACATGTCAAAATATACACAGCAAGAACAAAAAGGAAACCTTTAAAATAGTAAGCTTAGGTCTATAAGAATAAAATACTGGATGAAAAAACGCTGGTGACATTCCTCGTGAATAGACGGATCATTTCACGTTGCACTTTATTCTGACATTAGACCCATATGAACAGTTACATAAACAACGCACTACTGGATTAAAAAAGAATATTTGAACACTATTCATGTTTCTACCAGTTCAGGTTAGCTTCCTTTTTTTTACCTCTAGCCAGATTGCACATCTTTGTTTAACACGAGTTATTAAGGCATCACCTCTTTCACGTAACTCTCTCCCTTTAATTAGGAGACTACCGCGAAGGTTGTTTAGCACTGGTGGTAGGTCTGTAATAATACGTATTCCGGATCCTTACGTTTAGGAACAGATTTAAAAACGCATTGGATCTCAAGTTCATTACGTAATGAGATGAGGACAGATCTTACTTTGGGCCTTTTACGCAAAGTATTCCCGCTTGCGGGTTTGTCAGGAAGACTGTCATATGAACCCTATCAGCCGCTAAGCCAAGTGTTTTTCAAAAAGATTTTCAACATTAGACTTGGTGTTTTGACCTGGGTGTTCGGACCAGTAAACCATGAATGATTACGTTTAATAATCATTTCACTCTTTAGCTTCACTCTTTAACATTTAACATTAACTCTTTAATACTTTAACATTTCACTCTTTAACGTTTCCACTCTTTAACTTCAAAGTCCAGTAACTTTATTTCAAGCTCATCACAGCGAGCCTTTTGAAGAATAGAATCCTTCTCAAGAGATCTAATTTAACTCCCGTGCGAGAAAGCGTTGGTTTTCATCTCCATAGTCTCAGCGTTGATACAGTCCAGGTCCTTTGAAAGTTCAGACTGGGACCGGATGATTGAGTCCAGCTTTAAATTCAGACTCTTTGTAAAGGTATCAAAACTTACTTGTGTCACGGCTGACATCATTCGTTACAATGAATAATTGCCCTGATCTACCTTCATTAAATTAGAACTTCATTTGGTTCTTTTCTCTCTTAGTCAGTTAAAAGACAGCGCTTGCTATTAAAGCTAACTTTTCTTTGCATTAGATAGCGCTAAAACGGAAAATTGTAAGATTTCTGCATTAAAGGGCTGGGCACACGTAGCTGATTTCGGGAACCGATTTCAGCATCAGTGGACAAACGATAGCGGTAAGAAAAATTTGTTGAAAGAAAAATTTATTGCGCGAAAATTTCAAAACAAAAAATCATGGACACAAGTAGTCAACTTGAGTTTATTAATAGTTACATGATTGATCTCAGCTTAGTTCTCAGTTTAGTTCTCAGTTAGTCTTTCACAACAGACATCTCTGGCTGACTATTTATTTGTGTTCCTATTTTTTGTGATGATCATGATGAAAATCAGCACTGATTTTGTAAATCTGCGTCGAAAATTAGAAAACTTTTCAAGCTCAAATCAACGCCGATTTCTTTTAAAATCGGCGCTGCTTTGGAAATCAGTTCCCGAAATCAGCTACGTGTGCCCAGCCCTCAACCAAGGAAACTGGCTCCAAAAAATTAGCTTCAAACTCCTGCAAAGTCTATTGAAAATGTTCAAAAACCTACTTAATTCTGGTACATGTAAAATCATTAAGGATTTTCGATATTTTTAAGTGTTCACAGTTAGATAGGTGACGAGAAATATTTCCAAATATTTCTTTAGGTCTTTTTTAAATGCTGGATTATTGAAAGGATGAATGTTTAAGGACTTACCTGTACTCGAGACTCACTTAGGTTCAGTCGCAGTGCCAACTCTTCCCTACCAAAGACATCTGGATAGGGTGCTCTTTCAAAAGCTCTTTCTAACTCTTCTAGTTGATAAGGTGTAAAAGTGGTCCTGAAAATTTATAGTTGAGGTGTTATATAGTTGAGGCTCTCTATAATAGAGGTGTTATTGGAGAGAAAATGAGTTAATGTTCAGACACATTGACTTTTTGCACGCCTGAGCTGGTTATCCGGCTATGAATACGTAATCCCATTTCAGATATCATTACTCTCTACTCAGAATTTAGTTTGTTTTTTTTTGTTCTTATTACCGAGAAGACAAATGAAAGCAAATTCATATATACCAAACTAATTTTCTATTACGTTACCGTTTTTAGTCTAAAAATAAAGGCTTCTTCCCAATATTTTTTTTTTTAGGAGGCCATCGTCCTTTATCACCTGAACCTTTTAGTTTTATATCCCAAAGCGAAAAATAATCAAATACTACAAGCATCAACTGCATTAAGCTCTTAAGAAAGAAGCCATGAAAGAGCTTCAGAGTTTTTTCTCTGGGGGGGGGGGTTAAAAAAAGGAAAGATTAATTTACTGGGAGTCATTTTAGACAAAATCACATTAACTTAGAACTTATTCCAATTACAAGCTACCCCAAATTGCTCCTTTGTTTAAATATCCATTAATCCAAATAAATCATAGCTGATCCTGATAGGATGATCATAAGATAGCTGAATGCTTACAAATTTTGAAGTGGGTAAGCTCTTTTAATGTTAAGGCATACTACTGACTTCTGTTATTACTTACCTTGTTTTTTTCTTTTTTCCGTTGCAATCATCTTTCTTGTTTTTCGTTTCGTTCTTTTGTGCAATTGAAGCGTTCTGAAGATCAGATCCTAAAAAATGTTAGTCAATTGGAAAAAAGAGAAAAGAAATCCCTGTAGTTGCACTCTACCTTGTAAATTAACAATGTATTAGATCACCATTCCCATTCGAATCCATTTCACTTTTTATTTTTTCCCTCAAATTATTATTTTCTACACAGTTTTTTAATTAATTCGTATAATCAGAGATAAGATGCACGCATAACATTTCAAAAAGTGGCTTCTTATACAGACGAAGAATATTTTATTATTATTGTCTTTGCCATTACTTTGTTATTATTTGCCGTAGAGTTTTATATTTTTGTCCCTAAGCATTTGAAATTTTTAAGAATCTAAATGAAAAAGGGAAAACACCTAATTGAAGTGCATTTCTGGGTCCCCAAAATTTAGAATAAAACAGCAAGAACGGGAAAATTAGAAACATAACGAATTATAAGAAAAATTCTCTCACAAACATTATGTCGGTTGCAATTTTTAACAGCAATTTTTGGTTCCGTAAAAAATCTAAAAAGTGACTTTTAAGTTTATAAGCCAAATAATATTTTAAGTTAGAAAAATCATTCTATTACTTTGATATCGAACAGGAACAGTAGGCATCATGATCCCTCTACCTTCTCCCCAACACAATCTCAAGATTTGTTAGATGTTTCCGATGAATGTATGGATTAGTTTGCCGTATCTACCATAGATAATGTATAAATTCTTATTTTTAATACCATTTCGCTTCTACTTGGAGCCGTTTTTTTTAATACAACAAATTAAAAATTTCATAGAACCTAATTAAATTATATTTATCTCAAGATAATTCAAGCCAAACAGAGTTAAAGCAGGTTGGGGACTAGATTCAATCACTTCAAAGATCAGTGATGATATACAATATTAAGCGACAGTTATAATCCAATCGTAGATAAGCAATTTATTTTTGGATAAACTCTAAAACCTACTCTTTAAATAAGAAAGCAAAAAATTAACAAAAAAACAAGCAAAATGTTACTGCAGCAGTTAAAAATTGAAGTTAGAAATCCGGTTCTGGTAAAAAAAGGGAAAAAGAAAAAATCTCATATGCTACGTTTTTAGAAAAGAGGGAAATCACTTTTTTTTATTCCTGAGTTCATGGCACCAGATATAATTAAATATCCGATTTTTCACTAGTCTTTTTATTAAGCTTTTAGGTAGCTGTTGAATCTTCTAATTAAAGAATCAACAGAGAAATCTTTAAGGATAATTTCCCCAAGAAGATCATTCCAGCTTGAATTGCAACGTCGAATAAAGCTGTTTTTCAAATACTGTTCTCGGTTTGTCAGCCTCAAGATAATTGGATCGAGCTGTTTCCCTTCGTGTCTGTCTTGTCGCTTGGACAATTGGAGGTACAATACCAAAAAGATCTGGAAAGGAAGGTGAATTTACATGGTTGTAGAAAATAGCCATCGACAATACATCAAACCTCTTGCCCACAGACTGGAGAGAGTCATGGGGAACTACTCAACCTGCCCTCTTAGCCCTATTCTAGATCTTTTGGAGTGGTGCCAACAACATTTTCGGAGCACCAGTATTCTGCGGGCATCCATACTCAGCAAAGGGTCTGAGGCAAGACTTGTAAGGAGGGATAATTGACCTGAGCGGTATGTTTTTGCAATGAAGGGCGATCCCTAGCTTTCTTGCGCACCCAATCGAAGTGGGGTGGTCAAGAGATATCTGTTGACAATTCGATTCCAAGGAGACAAAGCTTGTCAACTTTCTTTATAGATTTGTTAGTGAAGATTAAATTGGGGTGTATGTTTGGATTTTTTGACCGGGAGATCATCAAGTCTTTTGTTTTCTACGCATTGAAACTTACCATCCAGGCTTAGAACAACTTTAAAATTTCTGACAGATATCTCTGTATGGGCAGGAAGGCTCGGATTGGGTCTTTAAGTTTTGGTACGACCATATGTATTGTGGTATTATCGGTAAAGTGATAGGGAGGGCTTACAATCTCCCATGTCATTTATATATAGAATGGACTGCGTAGATCCCAATATACTATTCTGGGTATGCCTGCCTTTATTCAATATTCGAGGGAAATGAACCCATCAAGAACAACCCACAGTGAACTATAAGAAAGAAACCTTTCAACCCCCTTTAACAGGTGTTCTCTGACACCGTACGAGTAAAGTTTCTTAAGTAGGCCACAATGCAATACTCTGTCAAAAGTCTTAGAAATGTCGAAAGACAATAAACTGATGTTGTATCCTTTTGCCAGAGGTTTGATCTACTTCTGGTGTTGGGCCGTTAAGGAGTCAAATATTGAACGCTCCTGGCAGAATCTATATTGTCAGCCAGCTAAAAGCCCACTGAACTCCAGGTACTGACAAAGTGAATGATTGAAAGCCTTTGATTGGAAGCGGGGAGGGAGGCTGATGAGCCTAAATGAGCACAGTCTCATTGAATCACCATCTGGCTTAAGCAGAGGAATGAAATTGGTGGAATTTTTATACGTCTTGAAAGGTTCCAGAAGGAAAACACAGCCGGAAAAGCGATGAGAAAAGTTCAGCCAATATAGCACTGCAGGTCTTCAAAGAAACATTCGATTTATTGTCAGGACCCGTGAATTTGGTCAGATCAAGACTATACAGAATACAAATGACCTTAGGAATGAAATATCTCACATGACCAAGAACAGTATCGGTTCTATCAAGTAAATCGATAAATTCTTTACCGTTGTCTGCCAAATTTGAGAATTCGGCGAACGACTTGGCAAGAGGTTTGATCTTTACCTGTGGGTCTTACATGTGGGTCTTAATCGTCATTAATTTTTAGGGAATAAATTGAAGTTCGTTTAGATGACGGTATGGCCTCTTTTTCAATTATCCACCAGCTCTTAGGAGCTCGGTAGCAAAATTTTCTTTGTGATGAGCCGAACTATGCCTTTACGGGCTTTTATCCTTTCCTCTCTTTAAGAGTAGCCATCGTTTGTGTAAATTTCGTATTGCTCACAGAGTCTTTTTGCAGTGGAAGCTGAACTAAGGTTTTTCCTTGCTAGATACCCAGGTCCACTACGATGAGATATAGCATGTAATACATGGCCTGCTAGTACTTTTATGTGGCTTTCTTGAGCCTTTCCAGGTGAAAGGCTCTCCATTAGTGAAAAGCAAGTGCATTTCTTAGGCTATCGCAATCTCCTCTTTTGTATTACCAGATTTGATGCTCATGCTTTATGGAAGGAGGAACACGAAGATTTGCATGCGCAATCATGACAACGTGATCACTTCTTAGGGCATGAGCCCTAAGATCACTTCTTAGGGCATGAGATATCAAATTCAACCAGTTGCTCAAGCCCATAGAAAGAGAAAAATCATACAAATCTGACCCCTCTTTATTGGTGCTTTTGCTAGGGAGCCATGCGCTAGGATAGAAGTTGAAATCTTTTCCATGGAAGATAATGGCAGACTTAGTGCATTTGCCCCGAATGTAATCAAAGTTGGATTCAATGTATCTAGTAACGGGACGGATTGGGGGATTATACATATTCCCAATGATTCCAAACTTATTTGAAAGGGTCACCTTAACCCATAGAACTTCTTCGCCTCCTGAGTTTGGGAGATCGATACATTAGTGTTGTACATGGCTAAGTGTATAAACGGAAACCCCTCCTCTTCCATATTTTGCACCTTCAGTGCGTACTCAGTTTCGCTTGAGGAGTATATACCCCTGTATAGAAACCTGATTGCTCGATATCCTGTGATTGAGATTTGTCTCAGTACTGCACATAACGGATGGTTTGACAGAGTTCACCAAATATAGAAGCTGATCAAATTTAGTTCCGAGACCTTTTACATTGCAGTGGGCTACCGTAAATAAGTCCTAACGGATTGTGCTTGGGCATGTCAAAGGTCATCGACGAGAGGTCAGTCTGGTCAGAGGCTTATTTTGATTAATTGTGTCCGAATAAAAGAAACCTCGTCGGGTGGTTAGCCCAACCAAGGCCAAAACATTGAAATTTGTCTTAGTGCCCCACCCCCTCAGTCCTGTTCCCCTCTCCTACATTTTTGCTATTGTCATTAACAGCACAACATTACCCAGTGAACTAAAAATAAGGTATACATTAAGGTTTGAATTTAGTTTATCAAAATATTGGCTCTTATGAAAATCCAAAACTGAAAAGTAAACGTAAAGCAAAGCAAAAATTTTAAAGACCCGAGTGAAGCAAAGAAGAAAAAGTTACAAAACGTGGGAAACGCTTCTTCTTCCCTTTCGGCAAAAATACGCCTTTTATCATCAGCTCAATATAAAGCAAAAGAGTATAAACTTGTCAGCATAAATTTTTTGATAAGTACAACAAATATTTTTATAGTTCAAAAACGTTGGGAGCCTCATCAAATCTGGCTGTAGACCACAGACTTGAGTGAGACGTTGTTAACAGTAGAATATTTGCAAATAGTGCCTTTGATAAACTAATGCATGGGTGTAAAGGTGCAGATTACTCCATGAAACTCGAACTCCAACTATTTTTTAATAATATCCTTTCCATGCTAATGTAGTTTATGGTTGTGAATCTTGGGTGCTGACTATGCAGCTAAAAAAACAAATCCAGGGGTTTGAGAACAACTGTCTTAGACATATTTTAAGCATCATATTGCTCTGATAAGACCACCGACACGCTTATTTCTGAAACGATTAAATAGCCAGACCAACAGCTCATAGAAAATTAGATAGTCAATGGTACTATTTGAATTATTTGGTATGGATGGGCAAAGGTCGTTTCCTTTATGATTAGTGATGCCGAGTTAATCTCAGTGCCAAATAAAGGGGCTAAGAGACAACAACGCTAGGGCTAAGTTTCGAGCAGATGCTCTGCTATTCAGGCTCTCCCGGGAAAATCTTGGTCTAGAAAGCTCGAGAAGTCTCTGTGAAGAGAAAGATTAAAATATTGGAAGCCACAGTGATGACAGTGGTCAAATATGGCTCTGAAGCAAGGGTGCTCCGAAAAGTGGATGAAGATTTGTTAGATGTTTTCCAGAGAAATTGCTTACGGATTGTTCTGGGTATCCGGCTGACTGACCGTATTTCAAACAGTAGGCTGTACGAAAAATGTGGTTCAATCCCGGTTTCTACGGTTTTGTTGAAAAAAAGGTTGAGATGGCTAGGGCAGATTCTGCGGATGAAAGATGATAGATTGCCAAAGATTGTCCTTTTCGGCCAACCGTCTAGAGCTAAACAGAAAGAAGGTCGTCCTCGTCTGAGGTGGGAGAATTTCATAATGAAAGATTTAAGGGAAATTGGAACTTCCTGGGAGAGTGTAAAGAGGGAGGCTTTGAATAGATTGGGATGGAGGAGGAGCGTGCGTAGCTGTGTTGGACTCAGGCGGCTTGGTGCTGCGGTTAGTTGTTAGTAGTAGTAGTAATTGTAGTAATAATGGGCAGTGGTGGATATTTTTACCCTCAAAGTTTCCATTCTCTCTCTTCAATATCCCATTCTTTTAGGACTTGTCAACCAAATTGCTAGTAATTAGTTAATTACCAAGACAATTGGAAATGCACTTAAGCAGGACGGGCTTCGAAATCTGGAAACGGTATAACGACTTTCCAATAATTCCTCGTGTTTATCAGTTAGCCCCCTTAGGGAATACAGTTTTTTTCCCGAATACTTTCCCCTCTAAATACCCAGCCCCCTCGTAAATAAACCCTTTTTACGTATCTATTAGTTTCGTATCTTAAGAAATTGTTGGGACATCAACTCTTGTTTCAAATTAACCTAGATTGAGCTTCTATCGATGTAAAAATGACTTGAGAAATCCCCCTTAGGAGGTTGGGAGATTTTGACACAAGACCATCGATGTTATTGTGATTTAGGTCTTACCTCTGTCAGTATTTTTGGGGCTTGAAGGATCTGAGAAGCAATATCCATGACTTGGAAGCATTGTATGCTGAAATTGCTGATGTGGAAGAGGGCTGAGTACTGGTGCTGATTCGTTGGAAAAACAGTCTGTTGAGGAAGAACTTCCAAAATTGTTGTTCATATTTCCTCCAAGCATGTCGGCATGTTGGAATCCAAGCATCACCTGTATCAAATGATGGTATACTAAAGCAGATTTCGACTTCAAAATAAAATATCTATTCCAACAGACTAGTAAATTCATATATAGAGGAGGCACTCGAAGTACTTTAAAGTACAAGGATAGATATATATATATAACTCATTTAAAAGTGACAATTCATACTCAAAATAAGCTAACAGTTGCGCAGCAAAATACCACCGGCACATTTTTAATTTGTTAGTTTGTTGGTTAGTTTGTTTTTAATAAGTAATACATTTATTGAATAGCAATAAAACATACTGGATTTTTGCATGGTTAAACTAAATAGAAACAGAAATTTTACTTGTCCAAATGTAGTGACTCAAAACTTTTTGTTCTTTAAACTGGTTTAAAATCACAGCATAAATATATAAATTAATAAACTTATATAAATAAATTTAAGTAAATGAATAAATAGCAGCATAGATTTATATATTTATGCTCTGCTTAAAATTCTTCACTAAAGAACGAGACAGGTTTAAGAGACGGAATTTTTTGTTTCTCCAAAAATTGTATTTGATTGTCTGTTTACATCTGTCGCTCAGAATTAGTTAACCCAATACATTAGCTAGCCTGGTTTTGAAAAGGAGGGGTTATTTTTCTCTCCAGAAATAAAGAATTTGGTTTATCAAAATAAGAAACGAAAATAATGCAATTGAACTGAAGTAGGCTAAACTTTTCAACGTGGAAGAATAGGACCTTAATCTCTCTTATCGTTAGTCCCTCAAGAAAGGCGCCAAAAAGGAATCTGGGATATGACACATAATCTAGATTATATTCCAGTTTATTCCCTTAATACAAACAGCATCGTCTGCTTTATATCATCTTAAAAACACGAAAAAAAGCGACAAGAACAAACTTTTTGAATCTTGGTGGTGAAATAAAATATTCTGTGAGCAAAAATTAGAACGAAATGGACTACTAATCGGAAACTCGTGCTGTAAGAAATACTTGTAAAAGTTCCAAGTCTTTACATTTTTAACACTGCTAATATCAGGGCAAGGCACAACTGAGAAACTCTAAATCATAATATATATTTTTAATCAGAGATTCTGGGGGGGGGGGATTGAAACTTGCGTAATTTAAATTTACTATACTTAATAATTGAATTTAATCTTGTGCAAATTCAACACTCAAAAAGAGCAAGCTATGAGGACATATTTTTTTTTTTTTACACCTTCACGTTTCTTGACACATTTAAAGGTTTGATAATCTCAGCCATTGGTTGGGTCAAGTTGTCCATACATTATTTATTTCCCTCCTAATTTTAAGACTTTGATTCCAACTAGCAATGAAAAGCCACAAGACCAATTCTTGCTATTTGTCAGAAATCCATTAGATTTTGTTAGTAACTTTTATTTTTTAAGAGATGGATTATCTCTCAGGTGATTCTTGTTGTCAACCCTTTCTCGGGTATGGGGTCGGGTATGGATCGGGTACCAGAAGTACACTCAGATCAGATAGAAGTTTATTGTAATAGGCTCAAGGGCATTTCCAGGATTTTTGTTTGGGAAGGGGAGAAGAGGCACGTAAAACTTTAAAAACGGAAAAAAATTGATTTAGGTTTGTTTTAATAGGCTTTTACGAGATGGACAAACTTTTTAGGGAGGGGTTCAAACCCTGAAACTCCGCTTAGATAAAGGCTTGTACATGCTATAAAAATCTGTCCAGAATTACGAGTCAGGTCAGCCAAAGAGCAAAAGAGTGACTATTGTCTATTCTTCTGTGTTAAAAACTTTGCTGCAATTCCATTAATTTATTTGCAACATATATCCAAAAGGCAATCACTACATTCCTTAAGCGCATGTAGGAAACTAAAGCAAAAACCTCGGTGTTTTATGCTCATGCCAATTGAGAAATACTTTTTAATTTCTATTTTCGTTAAGAAAATTGTTTAAAAAAAAGCCCCCACTTCCCTAAATTTTGCAATGTACAATTATTATAGAGGTAGCAAAGAAAATGCAATCATAGCGCCACATCTTTGTGCGGTGATACGTGATACGTGAATGCGGTGATAACACCCTTGGTGTTAGCATAGGTTTTGAGTTCTACGTGTAAATTACACTATGAAAAGTGGGTCAAATTCTTTTTGTTAAGACTGACTACCTGTATTGAATGGAAGTTTCCACGTGATTCGGCTTGGGCTTTAGCACTGACAACTGTAGAATTAAACCCACCATTTTGACAGCTATTACCTGAGTGGTGGCTCTGTGAAGTTGATCGCTGCATTTGAGGTCCTAAAAAAATAAGAGTTAATAATAAGTTGACTATCAATGCGTATTTTGTACCGCTTTCAAGCTGTGTTAATAATACGAAACACGGATTAACACCAATAATAATAAAATACAGTCAAAATTAAACAAAAAACTTTCGTTGACGCTGGAGAATCATTTTAAAGCAAAAAAAGATGATATTCAGAAAGTAGATGTGATGTGAAAATATATTCAGTATTTTAATTCCATTATTCTAATTACACGTCATAATACAGATATTCGGAAGGGGTATTTGGCATTTCACAGCCAATTTCAAGAAAACGCGCAGCTTTTCTCTAAGAAATTGAACAACTAGCGCAATCTAGTACTACCCATCAAAATCTTAAGATCAATTAAAACGCCAAAATAAACAAACAATTTTTTTTTAAATAATGACTACCTTTAAAAATAAGACTGTCGTAATATTTCTAAAAAATAAATGAAGTGTTGATTCACCGTTGATTTTCTATATATCAATTGGTTTTCAAAGAGCAAATTTAAAAGGAAGTCGGACAGATATATATATATATATATATATATATATATATATATATATATATATATATATATATATATATATATATATATATATATATATATATATATATATATATATATATTATATATATATATATATATATATATATATATATATATATATATATATATATATATATATATTATATATATATATATATATATATATATATATATATATATATATATATATATATATATATATATATATATATATATATATATATATATATATATATATATATATATATATACATATATATATGTATATATATATATATATATATATATATATATATATATATATATATATATATATATATATATATATATATATATATATATATATATATATATATATATATATATATATATATATATATATATATATATATACTATAAATACACTATTTATTTTTAAATATTTTCTACCTTTAAAAAATATACTATCGTAATATTTCTAAGAAATAAATGAAGAGTTGATACACCGTCAGGGTTGCCACCAGCTTAATAATAAAATCCCAATTTTTCTTCTAAAAAAATCCCGAAAAATGGCAGAACACTGTTTTTAGACTATACAACATAGGGCGGCACAGTGATGACGTAAAAATCAAAACGCGTGATTCGAAGTACGACGAAACGTGGTTTCTAATTGTAACTAACAACTGATTGTCAATATTCCTAGTATTATTTCTGTGAAAACGTTCTGGTGGATTAGTAGGATCTACGACAAATATTTTAGGCCAAAGCAATTCACCAAAGTTCCGAGAAAACGTGTCGACGCATCCACGTTTCATCGTTATTTGAATTTCCCACCAAAGAATTGACGTCACGCTTCGCAACCATATAACACGTCCAGACTATCCAATTTCTGGAAAATGGGACAGAAATCTGGAAAAAGGAATAGTCGTCCAGACTAGGCGGTTTTTTTTAAAAAACTTGGCGGTTTTTTTCAAAAGATATCTGTACAAATTTATCGGCGCTAATTTTATCAAATCTGTTTTTCTGAGTCAAAACCTATTTAGAGCCAAAAACAAATTTAGAGCCTCAGCTAGACAATTTACCTTTTTTCTATTCAAACCATCTTAGACAACTATTTTTATTTGTCACTTATTGTGTCTAATCGTCTCCTTCTTCTGGAATTTTTTCCAAATAGGCTGTCCACACTTCCACTTCCGTCCCATTTTTCCATTTTCTGACCCTCTGATTCTTCCTGCCCAGAAAATATAAAAATGGGACGGGAGACATGTCTTCATTCCAAGATTTCCGTCCCATTTTTCCAGAAAATGGTCAAATCCCGAACGAAAAAATCGCTGCCCCATTGTACAAGCGAAAATCTAGAGGGAACAAACAAAAACAGAGAGTATTCGTGATATCGTATAGAAAAAAAATAGTAGTCTATCAGTCAAAATCGTTGAAAATATCTTTTTAATCAAGAAATCTCGGTTTTTAGGAAAAATTCCCGGTTTTTTTGACAAAAAAATCCCGAAAATCCCGGACACAAAACATATCCCGGAATGCAAAAAAAAAATCCTGGGAAACCGGGATTAATCCCGGACGGTGGCAACCCTGTTCACCGTTGATTTTTATGTACCAATTGGTCTTCAAAGAGCAAATATAAAAGGAAGTCGAGCAGGCGTCACATTATCCTCCAGCGTAAGTACCCTCTTCAAAACTAATGCCATATTTTCTTGTATTTACTTATTGTTGAATTAGGAAAAAAAACTGCTGAGTGTTCAATCCATTATGCGACTAAAATATGCTACGAAAAATTTGTTATCTGTGGGACCTGAACCCGCCGTTTTCTATGTTAGTAAGCAGAATATATTGATATATTGAGCTATACCATATTGAATCATATGGTATGGTATATATTGAGCCATACCATACTGAGTCATATGGCATGGCTTAAATATATTGAGCAACACCGTCTACTGATGATATCTAGCTAAGGAGTTTAGTACAAGATATAGACTCTTTGGTACTGGTGCATTATATCTAACCCAGCGCTATAGACTGTACAAGGAAAAACCAGACAAACGAGTATTTGCTAGATAAATGGATTGCAAAGCGTGATTTCTTATAGCGTTTACAATATTTAAACTGTTGTTTTTAGTGTTTTAGGGGGGGAGGTACCTCCGTTAAGTTAGGCTACGTATTTAGTATATGCCATGATTTACCCCCCCCCCCCTAATGTGCAAATATATAGCCTAAATTTTTCTCTGAACTATTATTTTTTTCATCCTATTTTATTTTATTTCATTAGCATTAACCACACTTGACTTCTTTCGTGCATAGCGGTGGGTTGGATGTAATGCACAAGTACTGACTCTTTACAGTTAATTTCTTTTTGAGCGTAGGCCTAACTTTGCCGTTTGTTTTGTTCAATGGTAAACATTCCTTCGAATCAACTCAATAGGGACACATTTACATACTAGCAGCTCAAATAAACCTAGGGATAAATCAACATCGAAAAATTTTTCAAAGGAGTAACCCTGTAAAAGTAACCCAAATTATACTGGGAGGGGGGCTACAGTTATATAACTCAAGCCCCTCTACCCTTCCCGTCTGACGAAAGATATTTGTCAGAAAAACTCCAGTTTTTCTAGTGGTGCATTTATTCTATATTTTTGTTCTTCTAGAGATGGCTGAAGCTCCTAAGCCTCATGTTGACGTCTTAAACCTAATTTACTGTCCAATATACTGAACTATTTTGATTCTTATAATATATTAATTTAAAAAACACTTTTCGAAACCTAAGTTTTTCAAAGAAAAGTAAAGGCCATTTTAAACTTAAGCTCAGGAGATACAAATACCTGTTAAAATTTAAACTCAAAACGACCAGAAATTACTATTAAAGAATAAATGAAACCCAAAACGAACAGAAATTAAATAAACAATCATATCAAAAAAACATACAACAAGTAATAATATAAATGAATAAATAGATCTTAAAGCGAGTAATGCTTAGATTGAATATGAAAATCAAGCTTAAAACGAAAACAAATATTTTGCTATTAAAGTATAAATGAAACTTAAAAGTAACAGAAATTAAATAAACAATCAATGCGAACAAACATACAATATATATTAATGTAAATGAATGAATAAATCTTTAAACGAGTGAAACTTAAATTGAATATGAAAATCAAGTTTGAATCGAATAAAAATAACTACAAACAAGAGTTTGGGTATCGTCTCACTGCAGAAGCCTAAAACCTACTGCGTCATTGGCGCTTTACTGAAAACAATTCTTTGAAATATTTTCACTTTTGTAACTTTAAGAAATCAAAAATTAATTAAGATTTAAGATATCAGCATATGTATATCAAATTGACAATGCACATTTTTTTTTTCAGTAAACTCATTTGAATTTTTTTTCAGTAAAGTACAAATTATATTCCGGCTTTTAGAAAGCATAGGGGTTTTGAACCCTACTCACATTAATTTATGCTCGTTTTGAGTTTGACTCTAATATTTATTTTAATTTTTGTTCGTTTTGGGTTTCATTTATTTATTGATACTGATTTGGGGTAGTTGTATGCTTGGTAGATTATATGATAGTCCGGACGCCAGGTGTTGAAAATGTGAACCATACCACGACGGAATGGGGCTGCTACGAGAATTAGCCTACCCTCCACCCCCTAAATTGACTATGCAGATTCAAAAATACCAATGGCACTTGCTTACGAGTGGTGGAACACTCCAAACTTGACATTTTATTATATTTTGGTGTTTCATGCAAGAAAATGCATGTTCCACAAAGTTTGAGGTGCAGTTTTCCGCTCAAATAGAAATGCCTAGAAGCCATAGAATGTTTTCATAACAAACTAGCACGATTAGTTACAAAAAGGGCAGAGTTAAAAAAAAAATGGCAAAACTATATGAGTCTTGAACAGTCTAGGAAAGTATAAACAAAATCAAATTGAATATTATATATATAATGATATTAATTGTTGAAAGATCCATCAGTTCAAGATTTTTTTTCACTGTAATTTTTAATTTCATTTTCAATGCTGTAAGAACTGGAAAATAATAAATTTGTAATATACGAATAATTCGTTTTCAGTGAAGCACAAAATGACGCAGAAGGCTTTAGGTTTTTACACTTAAAGAAGGGGGCAGTATCCAAATTTTGCTTGTAGTGAAACTATATTTGTCTTGACCAATCTTGAAAAGAACTAATAAATTAAACTGAATATTTGATGCATAATGATATTAATTGCTAAAAGCTCATCAGTTCAAAATTTTACTGTAATTTTAATATTTATTTTCAATATTAAGTACAAAAGAAAACATTTGTAATATAATTCGTTTTCGGTAAAGCGCCAATGACGCAGTAGGTTTTAGGCTTCTGCAGTGAGACGATACCCAAACTCTTGTTTGTAGTTATTTTTATTCGATTCAAACTTGATTTGCATATTCAATCTAAGTTTCACTCGTTTTAAGATTTATTTATTCATTTACATTAACATATATTGTATGTTTGTTCGCTTTGATTGTTTATTTAATTTCTGTTCGTTTTAAGTTTCATTTATACTTTAATAGCAAAATATTTGTTTTCGTTTTAAGCTTGATTTTCATATTCAATCTAAGCATTACTCGCTTTAAGATCTATTTATTCATTTATATTATTACTTGTTGTATGTTTTTTTGTATGATTGTTTATTTAATTTCTGTTCGTCTTGGGTTTCATTTATTCTTTAATAGTAATTTTTGTTCGTTTTGAGTTTGAATTTTAACAGGTATTTGTATCTCCTGAGCTTAAGTTTAAAATGGCCTTTACTTTTCTTTGAAAAACTTATTTTTCGGAAAGTTTTTTTTTAATTAATTTTTGTTCGTTTTGATTGCAAAAAGTTTCAAGTTTTATGGCATGGGGGGGGGGGTGCTTACTGTCCGATTATCCTTGACTTTAACAAACGGATCTAGAACTTTCAATTTAAATCGAATGAGGCTTTTTTCAAAGTCTATACGATTACCTCTTTGATAAAAACCTTATATATGAACAATAGACAGCTTGCACAACTTGTGGACAGCGATTGACAACAATGAATGGATTGAAAAAATAGATCCAATAAGGGGGTTTAGACCATTTCACTTGCTGACACAAAGGGATCACGACTGTTTGGAATTGACCTTAATAGGAATTTGTCTGCCAAAGCAATTTTGCATCTATCACAGAGTATGTATTTTAACCTTATAATTGGATAATTATAATAGATTTCCTATGTGTTCTTCCCATACCCATAATCTATAAACACCCCTTAATAAGTTAAGCCCCAGGGCATAACTTACAACGCCTACCCCTGGGCCCTGGTGGGCTGTGTCGAAACCGGAGTTTTTTGTTATCAGAACTTTGAACTATTTTAACAAAATGCCTATCTCAAAATTTGTATCTGATGCATTTAGGGCGTGGAGGAGGAAGAGGGGCTAGTTGCCCTTCAATCTCTTTTGACTCTTCAAAAGTGAACAAGAACTTTCAATTTTCAATCAAATGAGCCCTCTCTAAATTTTATACGAGCATCCCTTCCATAAGAAATAATATGAAGGATTCAGAGAATCCTTAAAGGACAACCCTTGCCCTGAGGGCTTTGGGGGAGTTGTAATCCTCAAAGACCTAATTTCCAGAACTTGAAACTACGTTTAATAAAATGGCTGTCTTACAATTTTGATTGGATGTGTTTGGGGAAAAGGTGGGCGTGCGAGGGTGGTTAGTTGCCCTCAAATCACTTTTGACTATTACAAAGGGCACTAGCCCTCGGAATTTCCAATCGAATGAGCTTTTTTTGAAGTTTCTACGACACCGCCTTATATAAAAACCTTATATGCCCCCAGGGCATAACTTAAAACTCTTGCCCTGAGGGTTGTGGGGGATTGTCCTCCTCAAAAACATATTTTATGTCTGGAAATCAACTACGCTGAACAAAATGGCTATCTCAAAATTTTGATTGGATGTGTTTGGGGGAATGATGGGCGTAGGGGGGGGGGCTAGTTGCCCTCCAATCACTTTCGACTATTAAAAAGGGCACTAGCCCTTTTAATTTCCAATTGAATGTGCCTGTTTTGAAGTTTTTGCGACAACACCTTCTATAAAAACCTTATATGCCCCCAGGGCATATCTTAAAACCCTTGCCCTGAAGGTTTTGGGGGATTGTCCTCCTCAAAACATATTTTATATTTTCGATGTGTTTGGGGAAATGATGGGCGTGGGGGGGGGGGGGCTAGTTGCCCTCCAATCACTTTTGACTATTAAAAAGGGCACTATCCCTTTGAATTTCCAATCGAATGAGCCTTTTTTGAAGTTTCTATGATAACGCCTTCTATAAAAACCTTATATGCCCCCAAGGCCTAAATTAAAACCCTTGCCCTGAGGGTTGTGGGGGATTGTCCTCCTCAAAAACGTGTTTTCTATCTGAAAATCAACTACGCTGAACAAAATGGCTATCTCAAAATTTTGATTGGATGTGTTAAGGGGAATGATGGACGTGGGGGGGGGGAGGGGGCTAGTTTGCCCTCCAATCACTTTTTGACTATTAAAAAGGGCACTATCCCTTTGAATTTCCAATCGAATGAGCCTTTTTTGAAGTTTCTACGACAATGCCTTCTATAAAAACCTTACATGCCCCCAGGGCATATCTTAAAACCCTTGCCCTGAGGGTTGTGGGGGAGTATCCTCCTCAAAAATATATTTTCTATGTGGAAATCAACTACGCTGAACACAATGGCTATCTCAAAATTTTGATTGGATGTGTTAGGGGGAATGATGGGCGTGGGGGGGGGGGGCTAGTTGCCCTGCAATCATTTTCGACTATTAAAAAGGGCACTAGAACTCTTGATTTCCAATCGAATGAACCCCCTTTGAAGCTTCTACGACGACCCCTTTGATTGGATGTGTCAGGGAAAATGATGGGAGCGGGGGGGGGGCTAGTTGCACTAAATCACTTTCGACTATTAAAAAGCCCTTTAATTTCAAATCGAATGAGCCTGTTTTGAAGTTTCTACGACAACGCCTTCTATAGAAACCTTATATGCCCCCAGGGCATAACTTAAAAGCCTTGCCCTGAGGGTTGTGGGGGAGTATCCTCCTCAAAAATATATTTTCTATCTGGAAATCAACTACGCTGACCAAAATGGCTATCTCAAAATTTTGATTGGATGTGTTTGGGGGAATGATGGGCGTGAGGGGGGGGCTAGTTGCCCTCCAATCACTTTCGACTATTAAAAAGGGCACTAGCCCTTTAATTTCCAATCGAATGAGCCTGTTTTGAAGTTTCTACGACAACGCCTTCTATAAAAACCTTATATGCCCCCAGGGCATAACTTAAAACCCTTGCCCTGAGGGTTGTGGGGGAGTATCCTCCTCAAAAATATATTTTCTATGTGGAAATCAACTACGCTGAACACAATGGCTATCTCAAAATTTTTATTGGATGTGTTAGGGGGAATGATGGGCGTGAGGAGGGGCTAGTTGCCCTCCAATCACTTTCGACTATTAAAAAGGGCACTAGAACTCTTGATTTCCAATCGAAAGAGCCCCCTTTGAAGCTTCTACGACGACCCCTTCCATATGAAGTGCCTCTGGGGAAAAAAAATAAACATTGGAGCCGTATGGCCTTTACTATAGTTAACGCTGCAGTGTTGCCTCTGATCTAACAACCAATGTTATTTTGACATTTCTTGATCTTGCTACCCTGAACTTTTCAAGTTTCTCAAGTCGTCAGCCAAATTTTAAGGGTATCCGTGGTTCTGATCCGGTGGATAGGGGCCGCCTAGAAATTTGGTAGATGGAAGGAGATTTTGATAAACCAATCCAGAGATCAGGTACCCACATAAAGAGAAAATACTGTAATTATAATTGTATTTCAAGCCTGGTTTGATTGGAATCCTATGTCCCCTCTGAGTGGACGTAATGATGACGCTTTTCTCCTCTTCCTCTCCAAAAAAAAACATAACTAAGTCCTTAACGGTTGCTGTCAAATAAGGCTGATTAAGATTCAAAAATTTTTCTTTTTGCAGCTACCCTGATGACTAGAATTTAACCACTCCTAATCCTGGTCTCCCCAAAAGATCCCATATTGGTCCCGAACAAAGGACAATAGTTGTTAGCTCTTGTCAATTTGGACTGAGAGAGAATGACCTATTCTGCTATATGTCCTGATGAAAAAATTTTGGAACTAATTTTACCCACAGAAATGAATCCTCTTTGAGCCCCAAAAAGGCGCAATACAGAAAATAGTCCTCATGTCCCATCAAATTTGGCTGAAGCCTGACAAATATTTTTGGCATATGTCCTGACTGCAATTGTTTAATCCCCCTCCCTCTGGTAATGCTAATAGGTTTAAGAGCAGCTCTAGAGTTCAAAAGCACAAGTAGGGCACCAGATTGTAATTTTCACCAGGTTTTATGACATATCTGGCAACCCAATTTAGTAGACGGCCTCATGACGAGAATTTGGAGACACCGCAGAGATCAGATTTCCTTAACACACCAAAATGCATAATTGGGATTTTAACTACGATTTGGCTAGGATCTTACGTCTCTTTCAGGTAGATACACTAATTACCATATATTAGAGACTCCTCTTTCTTCTCTCCCTTACAGACCCGGACACAAACAGGCCAGGGTTCCTGAGGGGTAAAATTAATGTCACTAGCACTGACTCCTATGAAAAAACCAAAACTATATATATATTTATATAGAAATAGGGAGTTTTAGTGGACACAGTGACTAGAATAAAAACTAAGTGAATATCAGAACTTCATGTTTATCCGCTATACTCAGCTACAAATAGAAACTAAATAAAACACACATAAATTTAAGATTAAACAGAACCTTTCGAAAAAGAAAAAAAAATTAAAATGGGCCAGTTTTTCCCTCTTCTGTGATCATGGGAAACCCCATAATTAGCAAACTATTGGTTAGAACATTTTGTGTTTAATCAAATCAAATACATTTGATGCCTTTTCTTGGGAAGTAGCTACAGGAAAAGGCCAGAACAGTGGTGAAGGAGCTACACGGTGCTTAAATGTCAGGTAACGAATCTAGCCTCTTGACTGTTTTTTGCTATTTTTTCTTAGAGTGAGAGAGAGAGAGAGAGAGAGAGAGAGAGAGAGAGAGAGAGAGAGAGAGAGAGAGAGAGGAGAGAGAGAGAGAGAGAGAGAGAGAGAGAGAGAGAGAGAGAGAGAGAGAGAGAGAGAGAGAGAGAGAGAGAGAGAGAGAGAGAGAGAGAGAGAGAGAGAGAGAGAGAGAGAGAGAGAGAGAGAGAGAGAGAGAGAGATAGAGAGAGATAGAGAGAGAGAGAGAGAGAGAGAGATGAGAGAGAGAGAGAGAGAGAGAGTAGGAACAACAATTTCATCAAACAAGCACAAATTTAATTTTTATTTGTATTTGTAGTATTTAAAACAAATTGTTACTTTAAATTTTTTTTTCCCATACTGACAAATGGTCTGCGTTGTGCAGGTACCGATCTCCTTGTTTACTGCCTTCGACCGGGAGTGCAATGCGTGGTTGGGGGCAAATCATCCGACGCTTCCCATGCTTTCCCCTCTGATTTCCCCAGGTTCCCATTTAGAACTTCATTAACACTGGCTGAGCTTACAGAGTCACACCATTGACCCTCGTTGCAAACCAAATAACCAGGAATACCAGGGCTCGAACCTCTTTTCTCAGGATTTCCAGTTCAGTGCGCTAACCACTCGGCTAGGACGGTTTAAAACACAGTTCATATAATTATCCAGTATGATCATTCCCTATCTCACCCATTATAAAAACCCGAACCGGGGTGCGACCGCTCCGGAGAACGTTTTTGCAGATATAAACATAAGCGAAGTCAGATCTTTTCATGGGTAGACAAGTCAGACTGTGATCTAATCGAAAACAAGTACTAACCCGCTAATGCAGAAATAAGTGGGAGGAGCTTTTTGTTCGCACCGAGAACGAAGACCAGAAATGATCTGCGATAAGCTTACTGGTGTATTCTGTCTACTCTGATTTAAAACAATATAACTAAAATTCCGAAAATGTAGAGATTGTCGAGGCTCGCAATGATCACTTTCTCTATATGGATGCAAAAAGAGGAAGTACGTGACAAGCCTCATCCCCTGTGCATAAAGGCTGTCAATACCACCACCACCACCACCAACAACCCACCGCAGCACCAAGCCGCCCGAGGCCAACACAGCCACGCACGCTCCTCCTCCACCCCAATCTATTCAAAGCCTCCCTTTTTACACCCGCCCACGAAGTTCCCATTTCCTTTAAATCTTTCTTTATGACGTCCTCCCACCCCAGACGGGGACGACCTGCTTTCCGTTTAGCCCTAGATGGTTGGCCGAAAAGAACAATCTTTGGCAATCTGTCATCCTTCATCCGCACAACATGCCCTAACCACCTCAACCTTTCTTTCATTATAGACCTAGAAAGCGGTATTGAACCACATTTTTCGTATAGCCTATTGTTTGAAATACGGTCAGTCAGCCGGGTACCCAGAACAATCCGGGTACCCAGAACAAAGGCTGTCAATGTTTACGACAAACCTGAAAACTTGATTAAAAAAAGAAAAAAAATGCCAAGATGCCCGTTATTTGGAGCGATTTTTCGTCTGTTTCCTCAACGATAATAAAATGAAGCCAATAAGAGCACGTTCTTTGGGGCGTTGTTAAAAAGACAAAACAACAACAACAAAATCCCGAAAGTAAATATTTAGATATATTCTTCTTGAAATAACAGATGAAACCTGTTATTCTAAGATTTTATGCCTGAGCCACAACTTAGTCACAATTGTCGATCAAAGCCAAACTTATGAATGACGCCTGTTTTACTTGATTTTAACGTCACACTTGTATTCAAAAAATGGATGATTGTAATGGTAAGAAATTAGTTTATAAACTATCTAGAAACACTTATTTTACCTAACTGGCAGCAATATCTTTGTTCAAAGATTTCTGTATTTCTATTTTGAAAAAATAACATCTTGAAATTTCTTAATTTTTAAACCGTAAAAAAAACATCCTAAGGCGCTTTCTGTTTCTAGTGTACAAAAAGTCTTATATTGCTCGTGTTTTCAGTAAAGCGCTAGTTCTGCAGGATAATGAAAGCATAGAGAACATTATAAATCGGTCTACTGGCACTAGCTTCACAGATAAATATTGCACAGGCTGCTGAGTAATAATCTTTGTTCGTTTTAAGTTACAACTCCGCTCTTTTCATTGATTAAATAAAAAAAAAAACAATAGTTTTTTAAACTGAAAGTAAGGAGCGACATTAAAACTTAAAACGAACAGAAATTATTCCGTATATGAAAGGGGCTGTCCCCTCCTCAACGCCTCGCTCTTTACGCTACAGTTTGACTCTGTCTCACAACTTTATTTTTTAAAACAATAAAAAACTTTAGCGTAAAGAGCGAGGCGTTGAGGAGGGGACAGCCCCTTTCATATACGGAATAATTTCTGTTCGTTTTAAGTTTTAATGTCGCTCCTTACTTTCAGTTTAAAATAATTGTTTTTTTTTTATTTAATTGACATCAAAATTCCGTTTTTAAAAGTTTCGATTACTATTGAGCCGTATCGCTTGTTTTTTTATTGTTTTTTTTTTTTTATTACGTATATGTTATTACGTATATGAGGGGGTTCTCCCCTTAGTCAATACCACGCTCTTTACGTTAAAAGTTAAAAAAAATTGATTCACAAACCCCTGAATCACAAAGGCCGTTTAATTAGAATAGATAGCTCTTTTGAAAGCACTAAAAAAAACTGTAGCGTAAAGAGCGAGGTATTGACTTGGGGGAGAGCCCCCTCCCATACGTTATAATTTCTCTTCGTTTTAAGTTCTAATGTTCCTTCTTACTTTCAGTTGAAAAAACTTGTTTTTTTTTATTTAATTTCTGATCGTTTTTTAAATAATGGTTGGAAATCCGGCGCCCCCTTCATAGAAATGTCCCTTACCCCAAAGAAACATCCTCCACGGAAAGATTCTCCAGAGTAACCCCCTCCTCTAGCCCCCCCCCTCCAGAAAAAATCCTTCCTGAAAATGTCTGTATACTTCCCAATAACCAATAAATAATGCAGGCAAGTCCGGTGCCCCCTTCATGGCAATTTCCCTTCCCCCATGAAAACTTCCTTCATGGACAGATACTCCAACATAACCCCCGAACCACCCTTCCCTCCCACTACCAGAAAAAAAACCTCCTGAAAACTTCTGTATACTTCCCAATAACCAATACTATATGTTAACATTGGGTAAAGTTCATAACTTTTAGCCCTCCCCCTGGGGACTTCGGGGGATTAAGTCATCCTAAAAGACATATTTATCATATTTTTGACCATGCTGAACACAATGGCTATCTCAAAATTTTGATCAGGTGACTTTGGGAAAAAAATAAGCGAGGGAGGGGGCCTAGTTGCCCTCCGTTTTTTTTTGGTCACTTAAAAAGGGCACTAGAACTTTTAATTTCCGTTCCAATGAGTCCTCCCACGATATTCTAGGACCACTGGGTCAATACGATCACCCCTGGGAAAAAAAAAAAAAACAAATAAACACGCATCCGTGATCTTTCTTCTGGCAAAAAATGCAAAATTCCACATTTTTGTAGATAGGAGCTTGAAACCTCTACAGTAGGGTTCTCTGATACGCTGAATATGATGGTGTGATTTTCATTAAGGTTCTATAACTTTTAGGGGGTCTTTTCCCCTTTTTTTGAAAATCAGCCAAATTTTCTCAGGCGCTTAACTTTTGATGGGTAGCACTAAACTTGATGAAAATTATATATTTGAAATCAGCATTGAAATCTGATTCTTTTGATGTATCTATTGGTATCAAAAACCCGTTTTCTAGAGTTTCGGTTACCATTGAGCCGGGTCGCTCCTTACTTACAGTTCGTTACCACGAACTGTTTGATCAGAAAAACTTTTTATTAAAATATGCAGTTCATGTTTCATTAAAGCTTAGAATAGTTTATTTTTAACAATTTCAACTCCGAATAGAAACAACACAACAGAGGACAAGCACAATTAGCTAATTTCACGTTTTCTTAAATTTTAAAAAGGAAAATTATACTGTTATTAGATCAAATAAAAAAGAATTGGTTTTATTAATCAAATAATCACCCTCATAAAGCATACCTTCAACAAATAAACTAGCAATATCCTGATGGCATTACTTAATCGGACTAAATTTGTATAATCATCTGCCTAACCATATATACAGAGGTTTATGAGAGACTCCCATTGGCTTAGAAATATTAAATTCTAAGCCAATAAAATTTCTGCTGGGATGGAATAGCTTGCTCGATGTTCCCTTTGTTACTCCGGGATTTAGAGGGATGTAGACCATCAAGAGCGCGTTTGAAAGCTTAGACAAGTGAAAACAATCGACATTACATATATTTTATCTCAACTGAGCATAGGGATAGCCTGTTCTCGGAACAATGAAGCATTAATTTTGCTTAGCAAAATTTGGCAAAATCACATATTTTGGGGTATATTTTTTCAAAACCCATTTGGGCTTTTTTTTCATAAAGAAAGGAAAAAATTCTTTTTTACCGTTTTATTTGCTTTTGCTTTTTGCCACCCAGCCTTTTGGTATGTCAGGTGACTAGCTTACAGTATAATTTCTGGTAACATGAAAGTGGATAGAGATTGACCTGAAGGACTCGTCCCAGAGAAATTTGGAAAATGTCAACCTAAAGGTGGATTTTCTTTTCAAATTTTCCGTCCCATTCCATTTGGGTTGGACCTGTGAGCACCTATGGTCGTTATTATTAGTTTTATTTTTGTAACTCTGACATCACCTTTAATAAATTTCTGTATAGGCTATCTAATTATAGATCCTGGTAGCCAGAGTCCTTGCCCCTTCCCCTCCTGTCAGAAGACATAATTTGGCTATACCACGGTTTAACCCACGAACACCACGGCAGAATGCTCAAACATATATAGAACATGGAAGATGATGATTAAAGAAGAAGATAAATTGATAATAAATTGAAAATGTGCTACAAAAGTGGATAAAAGTAGCATAACCGCAAATTATGTACTGAAGATCCAACCAAATCGAAAAATTTAATACCTTACTTGTCAGCAGTTGACTGATGTTGGGAACAGCAGTGGCTAGGAATTTCAAAGTTCTGTCTGTACCGAGTTTTAAACTCATAAAAGAATTAAATTAAGAAAAAGTTTTCCCGGCTGAAAGTAGCGAGCAACACTTTAAACAAACAGAAATTAGTCAGTATATGAGGGGGGCTTCCTCCTCTTCAACTTCTTGCTCGTTTCACCAAAAAAGGGGGGGGGTGTTCAAACTTTAGCGTAAAAAGGAAGGAGTTGAGAAGGGGCAGCCCCCCTCACATACGAAGGAATTTTTGTTCGTCTTAGGTTTTAATGTTACTCCTCACTTCCAGTTGAAAAAATTAGTTCTTTTATATAGATTACTGGCTTTATAAATCACCTCCTTTTCTTGCTGTTGTATTGTATATATCAATAATTGTAAATTGATAGATAGTTCCCCGCTTTTCCAGTTTTTCTGTTTAAAAATGAAAACGGTGAGTTGTAAGTAACATTTAGAACAAAGTTCGAATACTTAGTCAAATCCTTCGATAGACAGTAATTTTTAAAATAAATTCTTAATAATATTTTTGCTACAGAGTTTGGGAGACGGATAATTTTGTTCATATGAATGGATATTTTGCGAGGCTTTTGGTCTGCAATCGCGACCTTTACAATAGGGTTCTCTGATGTTCAAATACATTGTGCACAAGCTTCAATACATTGAAATACTGGATATAAACAGGAAAAGAATCTAATTACCAATCAAAATCTCCGAAAAAGCTTCTGGTTGCAGTTGAGATTATCACTCCAACAAATCCCATGGCAAGGCTCAAGATACTCCCCCCCCCCTCTTGCCTTTTCTACCTCTATGCCGGCAGGCATGCGAATGTGAATATTATGCAACATAAAAAGATCACAATATAAGGGGCACTGTTATCTCCCCCTATTTTAATAATAGTAAAGCCGTAGACCAGCAATATTTCTGGGAATCAAGATGGATTAGATTTTAGTTTAACCCTCACTCCCCCCCCCTCTCCTCAAAACACATTCTAAATTTATCGAAAGGTTCCATGAGAGATAGGATATTTGGACGTTGAAATGCACTCTTTGAGGCATCTACCACCACCACCCACCTGCAAAATGACTCACCCCCCCCCCTTCATAAAAACTGATGCAAACTTAACCCCTGAATATAATTTTATGAAATATAAAGCAAATCAGTTTATTTAAATTAAGCTTTAAACTCACCCCCTCCCCCCCCCTCGAAAACTCTTTCTATATTTATCTAAAGGCTCATGGAGATTTTGACTATTTGGGCCTTGAAATTTGCTCTTTTAAGCATCTACCCCACTGTCTACGCAATGACCCGCCGCTTATCCTTCATAATAGCTCATGCGCAATTATACTTTGGATGACTCATTGTCATCCACAACAAAGGGGATTTTGGCTACTGCCCACTTCCGCCTCCCATAACCGTAAAAGTCCAAAGCCTATTGCGCCATTTGCGTTTTTTTTGAAAACTAAGTTAAAAAAACAAGTTTTTTTCAACTGAAAGTAAGGAGCAAAATTAAAACTTAAAACAAACAGAAACTATTACGTATATAAAGGGGCTTGCTCCCTCCTCAACACCTCACTCTTTACGCTAAAGTTTTTTTTTTGCACTTTTAAAAAGCGTGTTATTGTTCTAAATATACGGCGTTTGTGTTTCAGGAGTCATTATTAAATAATTGGGACAAAATTTAAACTTCGTAATATTTTACGTTCGTTTTAAGTTTTAATGTTGCTCCTTACTTTTAGTTAAAAAAAACTTTTTTTTCTTGATCGTTTTTGAATAATGCCAGGAGATCTACCCCACCTCCACGGAGAAACCCCCTCCCCACGGAAATATCCTCTAGACATTGCAATCCTGGTGAAAATTTACCTTGGACAATTACTCTTAACACCTCTCCGTGAGACGGAAAAGAGAAAGCAAGACATATAAAAAAATTTTTGTATAAGAATTCGGGCCAATTGCCCCAGTTTATAATTTCCCCTGACAAGTTTACTCCCTGGAAACTTCCCTCCTCAAGGAGAATCCCCCCTATGAAAAAACCCCAAGCAGAAATCCCCCCCCACCCAAAAATCTATGCCTACATCCGAATAACAAATATTATGCGCAAAAAATGGGCAAATTTTATAACTTAAAGACCTTTCCCCTAGGGCTGTGGGGGTCGTTTCATACCCAAAGACATAGTTATTGGGCCTTTCAACAATGATGAAGAAAATGGCTATCTAAAATTTTGATCAGACGATTTTGGGAAAAAGAGGGATGAGGGAGGGGCCTAGTTGCCCTTCAGTTTTTTTTGTCACTTAAAAAGGACACTAGAACTTTTAATTTCCGCTTGAATGAGCCCTCTCACGATATTCTAGGACCGCTGGATCTCACCCCTGAAAAAAAACACACATACGTGATCTTTCTTCTGGCAAAAAATATAAAATTCCACATTTTTGCAGATAGGAGCTTGAAACCTGTACAGTAGGGTTCTCTGGTACGCTGACTCTGATGTTGTGATTTTCATTCAGATCACTTGACTTTTAGGGGCTGTTTGCCCCTTTTTTCAAAAATCAGGAAAATGTTCTCAGGCCTGTAACCTTTAACGGGTAAGACTAAACCTAGTGAAATTTATATATTTAAAATCAGCATAAAAAGTCAATTCTTTTGATTTATCTATTGGTATAAAAATTCTGTTTTTTAGAGTTTCGGTTATTATTGAGCCGGGTCGCTCGTTACTTATAGTTCGTTACCAGGAATTGTTTGACTATATGTTTCTTGAACAGTATGCTTTCATATTTTTTAATCTTGTAAATGCAAAAGAAAATATTTTAAGTGTAATTCGTATTCCAGTGACGCAATAGGCTTTAGATCTTTGCGACTAGGGGGGAGGGGGGAAGGGCCAGTAGCCAAACTCCTGTTTGTAGTGATTTGGGTTCGTTTTAAATTTGACTTAAATGTTCAATTCAATTTTTACTCGTTTTAAATTTGTTTTATTCATTTATATCAGTACCCATTGTATCTATGTTTGCTATGACTGTTAATTTAATTTCTGTTCGTTTTGGGTTTCATTTATTCTTCATTAGTAATTCTTGGTCGTTTTGAGTTTGATTTATCAGGATAATTTATTATACTAATAAGGAGAATAAATTATTTATTTAATATTATAATAATTTAATAATTTAATTATTCAATAATAATTATTCTCCTTAAGTTCAATATGGCTCTTTACTTTTCTTTGAAAAACTTCTGTTTCGGAAAGTATTTTTTAAATTAATTTCAGGTCGTTTTTGATTGCTAAAGTTTTGTTATTGGTTAACATGATTAATATTTCTCCATTTTTTCACGCCTCCGGTGTAAGAATTGAAATACCTGGTTCAAATTTATTAGTTCTAGTTGGTATATTTTAATTTATTTTAACATACCCTACAACATTCCCAAAAAGTTTCAACCAAGGCCATCAACCGTTCTTGGGATATTGCAAATACGCTCTTTTGTAAACTAAGATGTACATAGTATGTTTTGATTGAGCTTAAAATTCCCTCAGCATTCTCTGACAGTTTCAACTTAATGCCCCTAACTGTTCCTGGGATATTGCATACATCATTTTAAAAAGATGGGTGTACACAGTATCTTCTGATTTAGTTCAACACCCCCAGAAAATTTCAACTAAATACCATTAACGATTCGATTCTCAGATATTGCACATGGGTGCTTTTAGCAACTGTGATGAAAATAGCTGTATTTTCATTATGCTCAACATCCCTCTCAACTCTGAAAGTTTCAGCTCAAATCCGTTACCTATACGGGGATGCAAATAGTTTTATTTTGATTAGACATTGCAGACGTGCCAGTTTGACAACCAGAATACAAATGGTGTCTTTGATCTAGTTCAACATCTGATTCAACATTTTCTAAAATTTTCAACTTAATAATTGCAGCTACGTCCAGTAATAATAGGGATGCATATAGTGTCATTAAATTAAATATCCCCCTCAATAATCTCTGAATGTTTCAACTTGATATCCTTCCCTAACTGCTCTTGAAATATTAAACATATGCCATTTCGTCAACCTGGATGCATATAATGTCTTTTGATTTTATCTAAAAGCCCCCTTAACATTCACTGAAAGTTTCAGCTTAACACCTGTGGCCATTCCTGATATCAACACAGATACAGCCTTTTAACAACTTGGAAGCATCTTGAGTCTTTTGATTTAGTGCTCTTTTGCTCTCAATATTCAATGAAATTTACAATTTAATAAACTTATTCATTCGGGATATGTTGCAGATAAGACCTTCTGACAACCTCGATGCACTATGCTATTTCGACAAGCAGGACACCGCTATACACTTTTAATTTAGTTCAACAGTTTTAGTGATAACAGAATAAGCTGCAACGGTATTGCAGTCACAGTCGCAATCTCAATAGCAGTACTAATAGTAGTAGTCACAGTCACAAGCAGTAGCAACTGCAGTCACAAGTTGTCAAACTCGTCACAAGTTGTTGCACTTTTATTTTCAAGTAGTTGCAGTTGCAAGTAGTCACAATCGCAAGCAGCCACAGTCGAAAGTTGACAAGATTGCAAATAGTCTCAATCGCAAGTATTCATTTACTTAAGTGCTCGCAGTTGCAAGTACTCATAGTCAAAAGTAATTAAGGTCACAAGTTATTACAGTTGCAAATAGTCTCAGTCAGGGGTGTTCTATAGGGGGGGGGCACCACCCCTCAACTATTTTTGCATTTTGAAAAATTTTCGCCAAAGACGGAAACTTCGGCAGAAATTTAGCAAAATTCCTGATTTCTGCCGAAAATTCGGCATAAATGAGGTAGCGATTCGGTAAAATTTAGGAAGACCCCCCCCCCCCCTCCAATGAAATGAGGATCGGGACGCTCCTGGTCTCAGTTGCAAGTTTTAGTCACAGTTGCAATTGCAAGCAGGCTTATTCAGAGTCACAAGTAATTGTACACGTCGGTATTCACAGTCACAAGTAGTTATAGGCACAAATAGTCAAAGCTGTAAGTAGTTGCACTAACAGATACAAATAGTCACAGCTGTAGTCATAAGTGGTCACACTTGCAAAAAGTCCCAAGTAGTCATAGTCGCAGTTGCAAATAATCGCAGGAACCTGGATGCACATAGTAGACACAGTGGCCACAATAGTAGCAGCAATATTGGTCCTGAAAGTGTAAAGTTAATACCATTATCCATTTCTAAGATGCTACAGATATTCTATTTTTGATAATTGGATGCACATAGTGAACAAAGTACCAGAATCAAGTAGATGTAGTCGAAGTCGCAAGTAGTTACACTTGCAACTAGTCTCAAGTAGTTATAGTCGCAATCGCAAGTGGTCGCAGTTGCAGCCACAGTCGTAGTAGCAATAGTGGTCCTGAAAGTTCAAAGTATAATACCCTTAGCCATATGTAGTATTAGCGTATAACGCTTTCTGGCGGTCTGATGCAGATCCAACAGCAACCATACCACGCCTTTTCGAAACCAGAACATAATCTACACTTTGCTATAAAAAAAAAAAAAAAAAAAAAAAAAAAAAAAAAAAAAAAAAAAAAAAAAAAAAAAAAAACTAATGAACGTGGATTGTCAGTTTAGTATACATATAATGATATCCGGGTTGCAGCGGTAGCTAGCAAGAGGCGAACACATCCCATACAAATTTATTCCTTGAGGTTTTAACAATTTTTGATTTAAACTTACAGAGAAACAAGTGTTATCCTGTATACGAGGGAGATATTCTTCTACAATACCCAGTCTTTACGCTAAAGTCTGAATTTTTTACCCAGTACAACAACAAAGGATGCTCTAACACAAGGACAAGTTAAAAAGTATCATTCACAATGCTTCAATAATGGAGGAGCTTACTGATGCATATTTCCTTTTTAAGAAAAACAAAATCAGTTCAAATTTTTGAAAGGCAAATAGTAAACAAAACACATGCAATTACTCACTAACTAGGATTTTTGGGGTCGAAAATGTTTTTAATAAAGCACTGTACAACTCTGGTACAAAGAGCTGGGGGGGACACTCTCATATGCACAATTAATTCGCTACTTATGTATTATAGCGACCCCGCTCAAGAAGTTTAATCTGATCTGTCTGTGTAAAACCGGTTTGTCTGTTTGCTTTTGGAGACAATTAGCTTATACACAGTGAGATAAACTACCATATAGGTATATTTAATTAAAGATTTGATAAACAGTGTTGGTATTTTGGTTATTTATATAACGTGTTCTGGGCGGCCTGCTTTCCATAATTCTTTGTTGTAGTTTCCATAAATTTTGTTACTAAAGTATTATATTTTCATCATATCTAGGTATATTTCATTAGGATCAACCTGACTCTACTTCTTGAGTGGAGTCGCTATAATACATAAGTACCACTGTTTCTGCTGGTTTCAAGTTTAACAATAGGCTTTACATTCATAAAAAAAAAAAATCTTTTTAATTCTATTGCATATGAGAGCAAGGAAAAGTTAATATCCATCGTTGTCATTATAAATTGATGCGTTCATTCATTTCCCCTTGAACGGATGCTACCAATCAAGTGTAATCAGTACTCATAATTGAAACAATTCAACACTTCCTTTTGGCCTCCAGCGTGATATATTGCCTGGTGTGGGCAAAAAATCTCCAATGTTTCCTGGAAGGTGCTAACAGCATAAAAAAAATTGACATAATGTCATTCTAGGCAGGAATGAATAATTTGAAAGTATTTTTTCCTTTCTAATTTCTGTTATAGACTGCTTTTTGAGAAACAAAATCAGATAAATATAAATGTTTAGGCAGTTATCACGTAGTAACTTTATTTTGGTTTTAAGAGGGCTTCTGAACGTTGGGACGTTGCCGGACAAAGCAAGCCTTCGGCTAGTTCCATCAAACAGTTCGTTGTAACAAATTTTAAGAAAGGAACAACCCGTGCTAATAGTAACCGAAACTCTAAACAAGGGAGCTTTGTTGACATTATGTTATTCAAAAGAACTTACTTTCTGTGGTGATTCTAGATATGTAAGATTTATTTTAAGCTAACGTTACCAGCCATAAGTTACGAGCATGAAAGAATTTGCCTGATTTCCTAAAAAGGGGCGAAAGAGGCAACTCTAAAAGGGTAAGTGATCTTGATGAAAAATACAAAATCAAATTCAGTATGTCAGAAAACCCTCTTGCAGAACTTCTATCTGCACAAATGCCGAATGACATAGGATGCGTGTTTATTTGTTTAATTCTTTTTATTTCAAGGGGTGACCGTGCCGAACCAGTGGTCATGAAAAGTCGTGAGAAGGCTCGTTGAAACAAAAATTAATTTTGTCATTTTTTTTTTTTTTTTTTTTTTTAATGAAAACAATAAACTTCACAAAAAGTTCTTTTTACACAACTTAGGCATTAACCCCAATTAAAAAAGATAATAATTTGATAATTTGAGTGAGGAGTGCATGGAAATCTTGGATCCGGGTACTAGAACGACCTGTAAAGTCAGGTTATCTTTACAGAGACAACCTGACAAATCAGAGTACAGAGGGCGGTAGTAGGCAAGGGGTGTTCACATCTTGGCACAAGGTATTCAAAAGTTTAGCGGGTCTAGTTTATAGGGTCAAAGATCAACAGCTGAAAAAAAAAATTGCAAGGGGTGAGCGTGTTGAACCAGTGGTCCTGAAAAATCGCGAGAAGGGCCATTCAAACAGAAATTAATTTATTTCATTTTTTTAATGCACACAATAAACTTCACAAAAAGATCTTTTTTCTTAACTTAGGCGTTGACCCCAATTAAAAAAAGAAAATTATTTGATAATTTGAGTAAGGAGCTTCAGTGTTTAAAATTCCCCCTGAAGATTTTGCTCAACCCGTAAAAACGTAACAGAAATGCATATAAGAAGATTTTATATATTTTTGAAGTTTTATGTAAAAAAAAAACGAAAAATCCCTTCCCCTGAACAAAAAACCTGTATAAACCCTTGATAAAAAGTGAAGCGTAACATTCATAAAATGCATACTTACATATTATAATAAAACACAACAATGTACTTGCCATATAATCTGAAATATCAAATTAGGAATGCATTTGTTTTTCCTTTTTTTAAAATCAAATTTTCTTTTCAGGAATGCATAAGAATACAAAGACTATTTGAAATGCAGTTTTTTTAGCTTTAAACTACGACTTTAGATTACTTTAAAATTACTTATTTTTTGGATTCAAAGTAGGCCTACGATTCTCGCTTCTTTCGGTAAAATTAAACTTGTTGCTGTGGTACTCGGGTTGGGCCTCGATAAATCTGGCCGGATCAATACACAGCTGACTCTGGTACCCAAGAAAATGAATATATATAAAATGGCGGGTGCTGGTTGCTAATGTAGGTGCTTAGAAAGATCAAAAAAGGAATTTAAATAATATGATAGCACATTCGATAGAATTGTCATGGGACTAGTTCTTCTAAAAAACTGTTTCGCTGGGAAAACATTATTTAATAGTGTAGATAAATAAGAAAATACGGAAAAAAGGCTTGTTGATGTACTGCCTCATCCCTCCCATAACTGACAAAAGTGTAAGGCTAGAAAAATGGAACATTTATGTCGTCTAAAAAATATATGTGGTTGTTCTAACCAAGAATGATACAATTAAAAAAAAAAAAAAAAAAAAAAAAAAAAAAAAAAAAAAAAAAAAAAAAAAAAAAAAAAAAAACAGGGACCCCATCGCTGAGGATACCCATGCCAGTTAGAAGGAGGGGATTCGCAACTAGTTGAAAAATGCATTTCTTTTCTATTTTCATAAAAAGAAAAATCTCATAAGAAATTTAGAAAAATATTTTTTTATGTAGTCATTTCAAACTTCAAAAAATTCCTGCCTTCCTTTCTCCTGTGAATTGGGACCACTGATTGGAACCAAATTAACAATTGTCATGACCAAAATCCTGGGGCAACAGAACTAGAGAGCTACTATCGTGACTTTAAAAACTTTTGGGTCTCGAAGTTAGTAAATTACTGCACCGACTTTCGGTCCCTAACAGTGCCGACCCAAATACCAAAGACCCAATTTTAATGAGAACCCTTTTCTTTTAGCAAATCTGATCTCTTTTTTTTTTCTCCGAAGCTCAAGAAAATTTAGTTCAAACCGTAAACTCTTTGTCCTGATAGGGGACTATAAAAACAAGTAACGGCTAGTATTTCTACTAGCGTCGTATTTTATGTTGCCAGTTTTGCCAATTCACCACTTTGCCTTAAACTTCTGATATTAATTGCAATGCACAGTAAAGAGTCAGGTTGAGCCACGCAATAATAAATAATAATTATTTATTTATTAATAATAAATAATAGATGACAGAACAGGAATCAACGGGCGTCTTGAGAAGCTTATACGCAAATTACCGAGGAAAGACCCCACCTTGTCTTAATTCATACAATATTCTTGTTGCCTCTCCTTTCCTTATTATTTTTTTTCGTCGTTATTTTCCTCCTTATTGTCTCTTCTTCATTACAAGACGATGTTAAAGAAAACGTGTGTAAACGTAAATTGCTTCAAATTTAAAATAATCAAACAGTTCGTGGTAACGAACTGTAAGTAAGGAGCGACCCGGCTCAATAGTAACCGAAACTCTAAAAAGCAAAATTTTGATACCAATAGTTACATCAAAAGAATCAGATTTTAATGCTGATTTCAAATATATAAGTCTTAGCCTATCAAGTTTAGTTCTACTCGTCAAAAGTTACGAGCTCAGAATATTTGCCTGATTTTTGAAAAAAGGGAGAAACACGCCCTAAAAGCTATAGAACCTTAATGAAATCACACCATCAAATTCAGCGTATCAGAGAACCCTACTGTAAAGGTTTCAAGCATCTATATGCAAAAATGTGGAATTTTGTATTTTTTGCCAGAAGAAAGATCACTGATGCGTGTTTATTTGTTGTTTTTTTTTTTTTTTCAAGGGGTTATCGTATCAACCCAGTGGTCCTAGTATATCGTGGGAGGGCTCATTAGAACAGAAATTAAAAGTTCTAGTGCCCTTTTTAAGTTAACAAAAAAATGAAGGTCAACTAGGCCCCCTCCCACGCTCATTTTTTTCCCAAAGTCACCCGATATAAATTTTGAGATAACTATTTTGTTCAGCATGGTCAAAGATATAACAACAATGTCTTTTAGGATGACTTAATCCCCAAAAGTCCCCAGGGGAAGGGCTGAAAGTTATTAACTTTACCCAATGTTTACATATAGACTAGTATTGGTTATTGGGATGTATACAGACGTTTTCAAGGGGGATTTATTCTGGTAGTGGGGGGTGGTTCGGGGTTTATGTGGGAGGAATTTTTAATGGGGGAAGGGACATTACTATGAAGGGTGTGCCGGATTTCCCAGAATTATTTAAAAAAACGAACAAAAACAAGTTTTTCAACTGAAAGTAAGGAGCAGAATCAAAACTTAAAACGAACAGAAATTATCATAGGCAGCGCAATAGCGCTGCCTAAGTAAAGAACGATGTTGGCACAATGTATTATTTTTTTTTTGTTTCCCTACCTGGGCACTTCGTATCGAAGGAGTTGTCGTAGAAACTTTGAAAAGGGCTCATTCGATTGGAAATTGGAGTGACAAGTGCCCTTTTTAATAGTCGAAAGTGATTGGAGGAAAACCAGCCCCCCCCCAAGCCCATCATTCCTCCAAACACATCCAATCAAAATTTTAAGATAGTCATTTTGTTCAGCGTAGTGCCCCCCCCCCCACAGCCTTCAGGGCAAGGGCTGTAAGTTATGCCCTGGGGGCAGATAGACAATATGTTTTTGAGGAGGACACTCCCCCACAACCAGGATTTTAAGTTATGCTCTGAGGGCATTTAAGAACGATGTTGGCACAATGTATCATTTACTATTTTTTTTCCTTTAGAGTAGGCCACTTCGTATCAAAGAAGTTGTCGCAGAAACTTTGAAAAGGGATCATTCGATTGGAAATTGGAGTGGCTTGTGCCCTTTTTAATAGTCGAAAGTGATTGGAAGGCAACTAACACCGCTTCAACGCCCACCATTTCCCGAAACACATCCAATCAAAATCGTGAGATAGCCATTTTGTTCAGCGTAGTTGATTTCTAGATAGAAATTACGCTTTTGAGGAGGACACTCCCCCACAGCCTTCAGGGCAAGGGCCATAAGTTATGCCCTAGGGGCATATAAGGTTTTTATAGAAGGCGTTGTCGTAGAAAATTCAAAAAAAGGCTCATTCGATTGGAAATTCAAAGGGCTAGTAACCTTTTTAATATTCGAAAGTGATTGGAGGGCAACTAACCCCCCTTTCATGCCCACCTTTCCCCCAAACACATCCAATAAAAATTTTGAGATATAATTTTATTCAACGTAGTTTTAAGTTCTGTAAATTAGGTCTTTGAGAATGACAACCCCCTCACAGCCCTCAGGGCAAGGGTTGTAGGTTATGCCCTAGGGGCATATAAGGTTTTTATAGAACGCGTTGTCGTAGAAACTTCAAAAAGGGCTCATTCGATTAGAAATTGAAATGGCTTGTGCCCTTTTTAATAGTCGAAAGTAATTGGAAGGCAACTAACATCCCTTCCACGCCCACCCTTTCCACAAACACATCCAATAAAAATTTTGAGATAGCCATTTTGTTCCCCTAATTTATCTTAGTTCCACCCAATGATTTTCGTGAACTGGTGCCCTCTGGGAAACTCTAAAAATTATTAACAGGGGAACCTAACTAGGTTACTTAACTAGTTAGGAGGCAAACAACCGTCAAAGACTTATCCCCCGTTCCTTACATCGCTCTGTCAATCCAATTCAAAAATAGACCCTTAAAGCAAAACAGGAAGGAATAAATTCAAAGGAATGAATTCAACAGGAAGGAATTCAAAAAGGGCTAGTGCCCTTTTAAATATTCTAAAGTGATTGGAGGGCAACTACCCCCCCCCCCCCTCACGCCCACCTTTTCCCAAAACACATCCAATAAAAATTTTGAGATAGCCATTCTATTCAACGTAGTTTTAAGTTCTGTAAATTAGGTCTTTAGGATGACAACCCCCTCAGAGCCCTCAGTGCAAGGGTTGTAAGTTATGCCGTGGGGGCATATAAGGTTTTTATAGAACGTGTTGTCATAGAAACTTCAAAAAGGGCTCATTCGATTAGAAATTGAAATGGCTAGTGCCCTTTTTAATAGTCGAAAGTAATTGGAAAGCAACTAACACCCTCCCACGCCCACCATTTCTCCAAACACATCCAATCAAAACTTTGAGATAGCCATTTTGTTCCACGCAGTTTAAAGTTCAGAAAATTATACATTTGACTAGGACACTCCCCCTACAGTCTTCAGGGCAAGGGTTATAAGTTATGCCCTGGGGGCATATAAGCTTTTATTGAAATCTTTGTCGTAGAAACTTGCAAAAGGGCTCATTCAATTGGAAATTCAAAGGTCTAGTGCCCTTTTTAATAGTCGAAAGTGATTTGAGGGCAACTAACCCCCCTCTCTCGCCCACCTTTTCCCCAAACACATCCAATCAAAAATTTTAGAAAGCCATTTTGTTCAGCGTTGTTGATTTCAAGTTAGAAATTGTGTTTTTGAGGAGGACACTCCCCCACAGCCCTCAGGGCAAGGGTTCTAACTTATGCACTGTGGGCATATAATGTCTTTATAGAACGCGTTGTCGTAGAAACCTCAAAAAGGGCTCATTCGATTGGATATTGAAATGACTAGTGCCCTTTTTAATAGTAGAAAGTGATTGGAAGGCAGCTAACACCCTTTCCACGCCCACCATTTCCCCAAACATATCCAATTTAAATTTTGAGATAGCCATTTTGTTCCACGCAGTTTAAAGTTCAGGCAATTATACCTTTAAGCAGGACACTCCCCACGTAGTCTTCAGGGCAAGGGTTAAAAGTTATGCCCTGGGGGCATATAAGGCTTTTATTGAAATTTTTGTCGTAGAAACTTGAAAAAAGGCTCATTCGTTTGGAAATTCATAGGGCTAGTGCCCTTTTTAATAGTCAAAAGTGATTTGAGGGCAACTAACCCCCCTCTCACGGCCACCTTTTCCCCAAATACATCCAATCAACATTTTTAGATAGCTATTTTATTCAACGTAGTTGAAAGTTTTGGAAATTAGATCTTTAAGGATAACAACCCATCCCCCCACAACCCTCAGGGCAAGGGTTGTAAGTTACGCCCTGGGAGCATGTAAGATTTTTATAGAAAGCAATGTTGTAAAAACATCAAAAAGGGCTCATTCAATTGAAAATTGAAAGTGCTAGTGCCCTTTTAATAGTCGAAAGTGATTGAAGGGCAACTAACTCCCCTCTCACGCCCACTATTTCCCCAAACAAATACAATCAAAATTTTGAGATATTCATTTTGTTCAACGTGGGTCAAAAGTTCTGGAAATTAGGTCTTTTAGGATGATAACCCCCTCAGAGCCCTCAGTGCAAGGGTTGTAAGTTATGCCCTGGAGGCATAGAAGGTTTATATAGAAAGTTGTTGCAGAAATTTCAAAAAGGGCTTATTTGCTTGGAAAATGAGATTGCCCTTTTTAATAGTAGAAAGTGAGTGGGGAGTAATTGACCCCCCTCTCACGCCCACTATTTCCCCAAACACATTCAATCAAAGTTACCATAGGATGATAACCCCCTCAGAGCCCTCAGTGCAAGGGTTGTAAGTTATGCCCTGGAGGCATAGAAGGTTTATATAGAAAGTTGTTGCAGAAATTTCAAAAAGGGCTTATTTGCTTGGAAAATGAGATTGCCCTTTTTAATAGTCGAAAGTGAATGGAGGATAATTGACCCCCCCCCCTCCCATGCCCACCATTTCCCCAAACACATTCAATCAAGGTTTAGAGATAGCCATTTTGTTCAACGTAATTGAAAGTTCTGGAAATTATGTATTTAAGGATGACAAACCCCCCAGAGCCACAAGGGCAAAGGTTGTAGTTCAACGTAATAAAAAGTTCTGAAAATTAGGTCTTTGAGGGTGACAGCCCACCCCCCCCCAGCCCTCCGGGGAAGGGTTGTAAGTTATGCCCTGAAGGCATATAAGGTTTTTATTGAAAGCGTTGTCGTAGAAACCTCAAAAGGGCTCATTTGATTGGAAATTTAAAGGGCTAGTGCCTTTTTTAATAGTTGAAAGTGATAGGAGAGCGACTAACGCCCCTCTCACGCCCACTATTTTCCCAAACACATCCAATCAAAATTTTGCGATAGCCATTTTGTTTAACGTAGTCGAAAGTTCTGGAAATTATGTCTAAAAAATACAAATGAATGTGCATTCTCAGTTAAATATACATATACTGATTTTTAGTAATCAGAATGTTAATATTATTTGATTTATTACAGTTATAAAAGTAAAAACATTTATATTTTTTCTGTAAAGGGCAAATTATGTTCTGGCCTTGGGAAGGCATAGGGATTTTGAGCACAACTTATGTTAATTTCTGCTCGTTTTGTGTTTTCTCTGTTATTTATTGTAATTTCTGTTTGTTTTGGGTTTCATTTATCTATCGATGCTGATTTGCGGTAGTTTCACGCTTCGTAGATTATTTGCTTTTATTTTTGCTCATTTTTTTTTTAATGGAGTTCTTTACTTTTCTTTCAAAAACTTATTTTGTGGAAAAAATATTTTTGATTAATTACGTATATGATTGTGTTCGCCCCCTAGTCAATACCTCACTCTTTAAGCCAACGATTTTTAGTACTTTCATAAGAGCTATTTATTCTAATTAACGGCCTTTGTGATTAAGGGGTCATCTTAAAAGAATTGGAACAAAATTCAAACTTTAGCGTAAAGAGCAAGGTATTAATTAGGGAGTGAACCCCTCAATATACGTATTAAAAACATATGAATATAGAAGTTCGTTACGTAAGTTGCGTATATTTATTACTAATAAAAACGTTCGTAAATAAAATTAAACAACTTTCGAGAAAGCCATTTAACCAAATAAAAGTAAAATTAACATGCAAATTTTGTTTTACTTATTCATGCACGGTGAGCCAAAAGCAAAACCTGCATTAATTCAAAAACGTTCAAAAATTAAATAAAAAAACAAGTTTTTTTAACTGAAAGTAAGGAGTGACATTAAAACTTAAAACGAACAGAAATTATTCCGTATATGAAAGGGGCTGTCCCCTCCTCAACGCCTCGCTCTTTACGCTAAAGTTTGAGTCTTTCTCGCAACTCTTTTTTTTTAACAATAAAAAAGTTTAGCGTAAAGAGCGAGGCGGTGAGGAGGGACAGCCCCTTTCATATACGGAATAATTTCTGTTCGTTTTAAGTTTTAATGTCGCTCCTTACTTTCAGTTAAAAAAAAACTTGTTTTTTTTTATTTAATAAGCAAAATAGAACAATGTCCGACATAAGCATTATTATTAATGTTCACCTTATTCGGGTTAATGCTATAAATGTATCCTTATTACCGTTATCACTCTTTTAAGACAAGCCCCAATATCAATTAAGACGAGGTTTGAACTCTTATACAAATTTTATTTGCCTAGATCACTTACATTGAATGTTTAAACTTTAATGTATATAAGATAAAATATGCGTAAAGTTACGTAGGCTAACTGAACCCGTGAACATTTGATGTTCATTTATGTAGTTTAAAGCTTACCACTTTTATTTAAAGACCGTTTCAACACGAAGTAATGACGTTAGTATGACTGTTATTTCATCTGATCAAATATTAAATGAAACAAGTGTCATTAGGCACGTATACTGGAAACTATCCATGTAGGGGAGGTTTGTCTAAACCCCCCAAAACTAGACAAATAAACGGGTAACATGGGAAACTTGCAGGGAACCAATTGGAGGGTTCAATTATGAAGAATATATCTTTTTGGTATTGTTATTAGGAGAAAAAAAATACCCACGACCCTAGAGTTGGTTTTTTTTTGTGCCATAAAAAAAAACGAAAAAATCTTTGCCTGTCCATATTTTCGTGAACTGGTGCCCTCTAAGAAACTAAAAATTATTAACAACGAACCTACCAAGGTTACTTTACTAGTTGGGCAGCAAACAACCGTTAAAGACTTATCCCCCGTTCCTTACATCGCTCTGTCACTCTAATTCAAAAATAGACCCTTAAAGCAAAACAGGGAGGAATGGATAGAGGCTACTAAAAACGTGTAATAGTTCTTGACAAAAAAAAAACTCGGGTATTACAATTTAGATAATTACAATTTAGAACTAGTTCTTTTTTTCCGTAAGTTTGCTTTTATAGTTTTACAATTTAACTTGTTTTGAAGCCCCTCCAGACGTGCCGTCCAGGGAGCTTACCGCCTGCCCCAAGACCCAACTCTGGATATACTTATATTTGTTCCATTTGTGTTGATGATAATAATAATCGTTATCCTTGGCTATGCGCATGGGAGCTAAAATCTTTAACTGGAAATTTTTTAGAATCTACGAATGTGTCACTTCCGCGTATTTTGAGTTCTACAAATCCATATGAAATAAAGCAAATTAAAACTTTTGTCTATAAAGCTTTAACCCAGAGACAAAGATTAATTTAGCATTTTCAATTTATGAATGCAATTTATTTTGAGATTCTACAGAATACAATCGAAAATTGAGGCGAGGTATAAACCCAAAGTCCCTCCCTGTATACATACAAAAGTAAGGTATAACCATTTTCCAATGATTGGGGAATTTGTTTTCTATTTTAGCATTTGTTTTTGTTCAGTATCATTTTGATAATGAGGTAGTGTCCAGCAAGGAAGTTGTAATTGGGTGTATGGAAATTTAATATGTCATGGGAATTCCTTTTGGGGTCGCTTGAGTGAGGCGTGCTCCATGACATAGAATCAATCCAGGGGGTCAATTGTTCTATCTATGGGGCTATTTACGAGGCACACTCCACCAATTATTCATTGTGATTTATAGCGGTTGAGTCATGTAATATGGAGCATCAATTTAACGCATGAATTGAGTTCTTTGCAAATTAAGAGATGCACTTTTTGTAAAGGGTTAAAATTCTTTCAGCTGCAAATTGTGCAATGTGGCTTTTTTCTAGCTTAGTCATCTGTTAAGTTTTGCATTTTTAAAGAGAGGCTGTTCCCATTTAACTTGCTTCAATTTATTTTTTTAGAAGGTGCTGGTGCTTTCAAAGAAATTTATTTCTTTTATGACAGTTTTTTGCCAGATTCAGGGAGGGGGTTGTAGTCTCACTTACCCGAAACATTCCTCTCATAAGCACATCGGTTCGACCAAAGGCACAGAAGGAGTATAGCTCATCCATGCTGAGTGAATATAGGATGGCAAAAGTTACAGAAAAAGTCTTTTTACAACCATTTTAAGTCAAAACGTATTTTTGCATACGGTTTCAAAGTTCGGGAAGGGATTTGGACAAGACCGTATCCAGGTGGGCTAGGGAGTTTGAATCTCCTCCTCCCAAATTAAATTTTTGCCCGACTTGTAAAAACGTAACAAAAAAGCATATAAGCAAATTTTGATGCGTTCTTGAAAGTTTTTTTTGTAAACTCCCTTAAGTATAAGTAACAGTTCAATAGGGAAAATCCTTTTATTTGACAGTGAAACACATGCAAAAAACCTCTGGATATTTCAGTCAAATACACAGTGGCCGTTTTCATCAGATAAGCTAAAATAAGAAAAATAGAACGATATTTTATAATAAAAAAAAGAATTAGATGCTGTTTAACGTTCATATTTTCTCCAAAACAGTTACAAAAGCAAATCTCTTTGACTTCCTAGTTCCCGGGCCATTGACTTGACTTTTACGTTAAAGTTCATTATCAGGTAAACAAAGGTCATTGTTATTGAGAGAAACAAAACAGTAAGATTTTTTCAGTCTCAATAGTTTCTCAAAACTTTGCTTTAAACCCCGGTCTCTAGAAATCAGAGAAACACTTTCGAAAATTATAAATTTTCCAAGTGATAAATTAATAAATTATGTTCGAAAATGTTTCTCTTATTTCTAGGGACCGGGGTTTAAAACACATTTCAAAAATCCTTGACCGGGGTTTAAACCAAACCCTGGACCTAGGGATCAAGGTTCAAAACAGAAATTCTGGATATGGCCTTGGATTGGGGTCATTACCCAAACATGCAGAACAAAAAAAATATTAGATTCGGGAAGGCAAATTGGTCAAAGCAGTGAAACTGAGTGTATATAGAATCATCATTTTTAGATAGACTTCTAATTATCATCAAATTTTGCAGGGTTCAAGTGAGGCTGAACCATTTGTATAGTTCAACTTCTCTTGAAAGTCATATGCAACTTGCTAGTGGTTAAGTTTTTTACAAGATATTTTCAAATGATTTAAATTTGCATGAATATTATATTTTCTCATTATAGCCCGATATTTTGTTAGTCCTTTATCTAGTTTGGTCCCCAGGTGGTGATAGGGGAACACTTTAAAGCTATGTAGGGTATCTCCATAGAAGGCACGGACCATTGGGGGACCTTGTCCCTGGGGTCCACAATAAAAACAAGGGCACCCTGACCTGGGGCCGTAAATACAGGGGGAGGAGGATTAAGGTCCCTCAAATGTAAACTGAACAGGGCCTATTTGTGTGTGCACAGGTCCCGTGAGTTAACAAACCTTCTCCCAGTAATGAGTTAAATTGCATGGTCACGCAAAACACCATCGTGGGAGGATCCTCTATAGTAGGACAACTGCGGCAGGGTGTAAGATCCAAATCTATGGACAACGGCCTCTGGAAAGGGCTACCTCAATCCTTTTGGGGTACCTCCAAGACTGGGGACCTTGCAATCAACTCTATCCCCGCTTGAGGAGCGGCACCCCTCGAGGAAATTATAGCCTAGTAAACATAAACGACACAGCATTCGCACGGGATTCTGATTAATGGATAATTCTTCTGGGCTTGGTTTGTTTCGGCGGGCGGTTTCAGGCTGAAAAACCTCTTCTAGCTAATTTATCTACAAAGGGCTGCCTTCCTGTAGCCTAGTAGCATAATATTTGTAGGCATGAATATATAATGAGTCGGAGGTAATAGACTTGAGACTTTTACCTCCTGCCTGTGCAAGATTTCGACTCTTGTTGATAGAGGAGCATCGCCAAGTGCTGAAAACAATATTGTGACCAAGATGGGCCCAAGATCGCACAAAGCCTCCATTCATACTAGAGGTCCCAAGGACTTCTTGCTGTCCGGTTCTAAGCCAGCTTAAGCACTTCGGTATAGACTTGAGAAAGTGTGTTGGTCTACGTCTTGCATTGGTATCCAGAACCATTGCTTTTCCTAAGGCCAAAATAATTTCAATGATTTAAAGAACATGAAAATTCGAACTTGGAATGGTACGACATTAAGAAATAACTATCGTATCAACATTTTGACTGACAAAATCAAACGATTCCAACTGGACTTATTAGGAATTTCAGAGACTCATATCCCAGGGGTACGAAGCATAAAATTAGGTGATATAGAAGTTATTTACCCAGACAGGAAGGATGAAGTACATAAACAGAGAGTAGGGCTCATAATGAATAAGAAAGCTGCTAAGTCTTGTTAAGGCTGGGAAGGTAACACAGGCAGTGCGCCTAAGTAAAGAACGATGTTGGCACAATGTATTATAATTATTTTTTTTCCATACCAGGGCACTTCGTATCGAAGGAGTTGTCGTAAAAACTTCGAAAAGGGCTCGTTCGATTGGAAATTGGAATGGCTAGTGCCCTTTTTAATAGTCGAAAGTGATTGGAAGGCAACTAAGACCCCTTCCACGCCCACCATTTCCCCAAAGACATCCAATCAAGTTATGCCCTGGGGGCCAAGGCCGCATCCGGGGGGGGGGGGGGGGTTACCCGGTTTGACCCCCCCCCCCGAAATTTTTGACCGAATCGAAAATAAGTCGAAAATTAGTAAAACCTAGGTAAAAATCAGTAAAATTAGTCGAAAACTGAGTCAAAAATTAGTAAACCCCCACCAAAAAAGTCAAAAATTAGTAAAACCCCCCCTGAACAAAAATCCTGGATACGGCCCTGCTGGGGGCATATAAGATTTTTATAGAAAGCATTGTCGTAGAAACTTCAAAAAAGGCTCATTCGATTGGAAATTCAAAGGGGCTAGTGCCCTTTTTAATAGTCGAAAGTGATTGGAGGACAACTAACCCCCCTCTAACGTCCACCTTTTCCGCAAACACATCAAATCAAATTTTGAGATAGCCATTTTGTTCACGTAGTTTGAAAGTTCTGGAAACTAGGTCTTTGAGGATGACAACCCCCCTAGAGCCTTTAGGGCAAGGGTTGTAAGTTATGCCCTGGGGGTATAGAAGATTTTTATACAAAACGTTGTCGTAGAAACTTCAAAAAGAGCTCATTCGATTAGAAATTGAAATGGCTATTGCCCTTTTTAATAGTCAAAAGTGATTGGAGGGCAACTAACACCCCTTCCACACCCATCATTTCCCCAAACACATCCAGTCAAAATTTTGAGATATCCATTTTGTTCAACGCAGATGAAAGGTCCGGAAATTGTATCTTTGATCTGGACACTCCCACCACAGTCTTCGGGGCAAGGGTTGTAAGTTATGCCCTGGGGGCATATAAGGTTTTTTATAGAAAGTGGTCATAAAAACTTGAAAAAGTGCTCATTCGATTGGACATTCAAAGGGCTAGTGCCCTTTTTAATAGTTGATAGTAATTGGAAGGCAAATAACCCTCCTCTCACGCCCACCATTCCCCCAAACATTTTTTGGGGACTTCGTATCGAATTATTTTTTTTTTCATACTAGGGCACTTCGTATCGAAGGAGTTGTCGTAGAAACTTCGAAAAGGGTTCATTCGATTGGAAATTGGTATGGCTAGTGCCCTTTTAAAAGTCGGAAGTGATTGGAAGGCAACTAACACCCCTTCCACGCCCACCATTTCCACAAACACATCCAATCAAAACTTTGAGACAGCCATTTTGTTCAGCGTAGTTGATTTCCATATTGAAATTACATTCTTGAGGAGGACACTCCCCCCATAGCCCTCATGGCAAGGGTTGTAAGTTATGCCCTGGGGGCATATAAAGTTTTTATAGAAAGCTTTGTCGTACAAACTTCAAAAAGGGCTCATTTGATTGGAAATTCAAATGGCTAGTGCCCTTCTTAATAGTCAAAAGTGATTGGAGGGTAACTAACCCCCCTCTCACGCCCACCTTTTCCCCAGACACATCCAATCAAAATTTTGAGATAGCCATTTTGTTCAACGTAGTTGAAAGTTCTGGAAATTAGGTCTTTGAGGATGACACCCCCCCAAAGCCCTCAGGGCAAAGGTTGTAAGTTATGCCCTGGGGGCATATAAAGTTTTTATAGAAAGCTTTGTCGTACAAACTTCAAAAAGGGCTCATTTGATTGGAAATTATAATGGCTAGTGCCCTTCTTAATAGTTGAAAGTGAATGGAAGGCAACTAACACCCCTTCCATGCCCACCATTTATCCAGACACATCCAATCAAAATTTTGAGATTGCCATTTAGTTCAAAGTAGTTGAAAGTTCCGGAAATCATAACTTTGAGGATGACATTCCCCCGCGGCCCTCAGGGTAAAGGTTGTAAATTATTCCCTGGGGGCATATAAGACTTTTATTGAAAGCTTTGTCGTAGAAACTTCAAAAAGACTCATTCGATTGGAAATTCAAGGGCTAGTGCCCTGTTTAATAGTCAAAAGTGATTGGAGGACAACTAACCCCCTCTAACGCCCACCTTTTGCCCAAACACATCCAATAAAAATTTTGAGATAGCCATTTTGTTAACGTAGTTGAAAGTTCTGGAAATTAGGTCTTTGAGGATGAAAACCCCCCTAGAGTCCTCAGGGCACGGGTTGTAAGTTATGCCCTGGGGGCATATAACATTTGTATAGAAAACGTTGTCGTAGAAACTTCAAAAAGAGCTCATTTGATTAGAAGTTGAAATGGCTAGTGCCCTTTTTAATAGTCGAAAGTGATTGGAGGGCAACTAACACCCCTTCCACACCCACCATTCCCTCAAATATTTTTGGGGGACTTCGTATCGAATTATTTTTTTCCATACTAGGGCACTTCGTATCGAAGGAGTTATCGTAGAAACTTCAAAAGGGCTCGTTCGATTGGGAATTGGAATGGCTAGTGCCCTTTTTAATAGTCGAAAGTGATTGGAAGGCAACTAACACCCCTTCCACGCCCACCATTTCCCCAAAATCATCCAATCAAAATTTTGAGATAGCCATTTTGTTCAGCGTAGTTGATTTCCAATTAGAAATTACGTTTTTGAGCAGCACACTTCCCCCATAGCCCTCATGGCAAGGGTAGTAAGTTATGCCCTGGGTGCATATAAGGTTTTTATAGAAAGCTTTGTCGTAGGAACTTCAAAAACGGCTCGTTTGATTGGAAATTCAAAGGGCTGGTGCCATTTTTAATAGTCGAAAGTGATTGGAGGGCAACTAACCCTCCTCGCACGCCCACCTTTTCCCCAAAGACATCCAATCAAAATTTTGAGATAGCCATTTTGTTCAAAGTAGTTGAAAGTTCTGGAAACTAGGTCTTTGAGGATGACAACCCCCCCCCCCCCCCACACCCTTAGGGAAATGGTTGTAAGTTATGTCCTTGTGGCTTATAAGGTTTTTATAGAAAGCGTTGTCGTAGAAACTTCAAAAAAGGCTCATTTGATTGGAAATTATAATGGCTAGTGCCCTTTTTAATAATTGAAAGTGATTGGAAGGCAACTAACACCTCTTGCACGCCCACCAATCAAAATTTTGAAATTGAGATTATGTTCAAAGTAGTTGAAAGTTCCGGAAATTATAACTTTCAGGATGACATTCCCCCCAGAGCCCTCAGGATAAGGGTTTTAAATTATTCCCTTGGGGCATATAAGGTTTTTATTGAAAGCTTGGTCGTAGAAACTTCAAAAAAAGGCTCATTCAATTGGAAATTCAAAGGACTAGCGCCCTTTTTAATATTCAAAAGTGATTGGAGGACAACTAGCCTCCCTCTAACACCCACCTTTTCCCCAAACACATCCAATCAAATTTTGAGATAGCCATTTTGTTCACGTAGTTGAAACTTCTTGAAACTAGGTCTTTGAGGATGAAAACTCCCCTAGAGCCCTCAAGGCAAGGGTTGTAAGTTATGCCCTGAGGGCATATAAGATTTTTATAGAAAACGTTGTCGTAGAAACTTAAAAAAGAGCCCATTCGATTAGAAGTTGAAATGGATAATGCCCTTTTTAATAGTCGAAAGTGATTGGAGGGAAAGTAACACCCCTTTCACACCCATCATTTCCCCAAACACATCCAGTCAATATTTTGAGATAGCCATTTTGTTCAACGCAGTTGAAAGGTCCGTAAATTGTATCTTTGAGCTGGACACTCCCACCACAGTCTTCGGTCAAGGTTTGTAAGCTATGCCCTGGGGGCATATAAGGTTTTTTGTAGAAAGTGCTGTCATAAAAACTTGAAAAAGGGCTCATTCGATTGGAAATTCAAAGGGCTAGTGCTAGTGTCCTTTTTGCAATGAAATTTTTCAATCGAATAAGCCCTTTTTGAAGTTTCTACGACAACTCTTTCTATAAAAACCTTATATGCCCCAAGGCATAACTTCCAATTCTTGACCTGGGGGCTGTAAGGGGTTTGTCATCCTCAAAGACATAATTTCTGGAACTTTTAACTACGTTGAACAAAATGGCTATCTCAAACTTTTGATTGGATTATTTTGGGGAAATGGTGGGCTTGAGAGTGGGGTTACTTACCATCCAATCACTTTCGACTGTTAAAAGGAAACTAGACGTTTCAATTTCCAATCAAATGATTCCTTTTTGAAGTTTCTACGACAACGCTTTCTATAAAAAAAAAACCTTATATGCCCCCAGGCCATAACTTGCAACACTTGCCCTGAGGGCAGTGGGGGGGGCGTGTCATCCTCAAAAACATAATTTCCAGACTTTTTAACTACGTCGAACAAAATGGCCATCTCAAAATTTGTTCAGCGTCAAAATTTTGAGATAGCAATTTTGTTCAACGTAGTTGAAAGTTCTGGAAATTAGGTCTTTGAGGATGACAACCCCCCCCCCCTCCACAGCCCTCAGGACAAGGGTTGTAAGTTATGTCCTTGGAGCTTATAAGGTTTTTATAGAAACCGTTGTCGTAGAAACTTCAAAAAGGGCTCATTTGATTGGAAATTATAATGGCTAGTGCCCTTTTTAATAGTTGAAAGTGATTAGAAGACAACTAACACCCCTTCCACGCCTACCATTTATCCAGACACATCCAATCAAAATTTTTGAGATTGCCGTTTTGTTCAAAGTTGTTGAAAGTTCCGGAAATTATAACTTTGAGGATGACATTCCCCCCACGGCCCTCAGGGTAAAGGTTTTAAATTATTCCCTTGGGGCATATAAGGATTTTATTGAAAGCTTTGTCGTATAAACTTCAAAAAAGGCTCATTCGATTGGAAACTCAAAGGACTAGTGCCCTTTTTAATAGTCAAAAGTGATTTTGAGGACAACTAGCCCCCCTCTAACACGCACCTTTTCCCCAAACACACCCAATCAAATTTTGAGATAGCCATTTTGTTCACGTAGTTGAAAGTTCTGGAAACTAGGTCTTTGAGGATGACAACCCCCCTAGAGCCCTCAGGGCAAGGTTTGTAAGTTATGCCCTGGGGGCATATAAGATTTTATAGAAAACGTTGTCGTAGAAACTTCAAAAAGAGCTCATTCGATTAGAATTTGAAATGTATAATGCCCTTTTTAATAGTCGAAAGTGACTGGAGGGCAACTAGCACCCCTTTCACACCCATCATTTCCCCAAACACATCCAGTCAATATTTTGAGATGGCCATTTTGTTCAACGCAGTTGAAAGGTCCGGAAATTGTATCTTTGAGCTGGACATTCCCACCACAGTCTTCGGGCAAGTTTTGTAAGTTATGCCCTGGGGGCATATAAGGTTTTTTTATAGAAAGTGTTGTCATAAAAACTTGAAAAAGCGTTGCCGTAGAAACTTCAAAAAGGGCTCATTCGATTGAAAATTCAAAGGGCTAGTGCTAGTGCCCTTTTTCAAATCGAATTTTTCAATCGAATGAGCCCTTTTTGAAGTTTCTACGACAACTCTTTCTATAAAAACCTTATACGCCCCAAGGCATAACTTACAATTCTTGACCTGGGGGCTTTGAGGGGGTTGTCATCCTCAAAGACATAATTTCTGGAACTTTTAACTACGTTGAACAAAATGGCTATCTCAAAATTTTGATTGGATGTGTTTGGGGAAATGGTGGGCGTGAGAGTGGGGTTACTTACCATCCAATCACTTTCGACTGTTAAAAAGGGCACTAGCCGTTTCAATTTCCAATCAAATGATTCCTTTTTGAAGTTTCTACGACAACGCTTTCTATAAAAAAAAAAAACATTATATGCCCCCAGGCCATAACTTACAACCCTTGCCCTGAGGGCAGTGGGGGGGGGGAGTGTCATCCTCAAAAACATAATTTCCAGACTTTTTAACTACGTCGAACAAAATGGCTATCTCAAAATTTTGATTGGATGTGTTTGGGGAAATGTTCGGTTTGAAAGGGGTGTTAGTTATCCTCAAATCGCTTTCAACTATTAAAAAAGGCACAATCCCTTTTAATTATTTATCGAATGAGCCCTTTTTGAAGTTTCTACGGCAAAGCCTTCTATAAAAACCTTATGCACCCCCAGGGCATAACTTACAACCCTTGCCCCGAGGGCTCTGAGGGGGTTATCATCCTCAAAGACCTTATTTCCAGAACTTTTAACTACAATGAACAAAATGGCTATCTAAAAATTTTGATTGGATGTGTTTGGGGAAAAGGTGGGCGTGATAAGGGGGTTAGTTGCCCTCAAATCACTTTTGACTATTAAAAAGGGAACTAGCCCTTTGAATTTCCAATCGACTTAGCCCTTTTTCAAGCTTCTACGACAAAACTTTCAGTAAAAAACTTATATGCCCTCAAGGCATAACACAACCCTTACCCTGAGGGCTGTCTAAGAGTGTCATCCTCTTAGATATAATTTCAAGACCTTTCAACTATTTTGAACAAAATGGCTATCTCAAAATTTTAATTATATGTGTTTTTGGAATAGGTGGGCGTTAGAGGGGGGTTAGTTGCCCTCTAATCACTTTCGACTATTAAAAAGAGCACTAGCCCTTTGAATTTGCAATCGAATGAACCCTTTTTGAAGTTTCTACGGCAAAGCTTTCTATAAAAACCTTATATGCCCCAGGGCATAACTTACTACCCTTGCCCTAAGGGCTGTGATGAAGTGTCCTCCTCAAAAACATAATTTATATGTGGAAATCAACTACGCTGAACAAAATGGCTATCTCAAAATTTTGATTGGGTGTGTTTGGGGAAATGGTGGGCGTGGAAGGAGTGTTAGTTGCCTTCCAATCACTACCGACTATTAAAAAGGGCACTAGCCCTTTGAATTTACAATCGAATGAGCCCTTTTTGAAGTTTCTACGGCAAAGCCTTCTATAAAAACCTTATGCACCCCCAGGGCATAACTTACAACCCTTGCCCCGAGGGCTCTGAAGGGGTTATCATCCTCAAAGACCTTATTTCGAAAACTTTTTAACTACATTGAACAAAATGGCTATCTAAAAATTTTGATTGGATGTGTTTGGGGAAAAGGTGGGCGTGAGATGGGGGTTAGTTGCTCTCCAATCACTTTCGACTATTAAAAAGGGCACTAGCCCTTTGAATTTCCAATCGATTTAGCCCTTTTTCAAGTTTCTACGACAAAACTTTGAATAAAAACCTTATATGCCCTCAAGGCATAACACAGCCCTAACCCTGAGGGTTGTCGGGGAGTGTTTGAACAAAATGGCTATCTCAAAATTTTGATTGGATGTGTTTGGGGAAAAGGTGGGCGTGAGATGGGGGTTAGTTGCTCTCCAATCACTTTCGACTATTAAAAAAGGCACTAGCCTTTTTCCACTCGCATTTATTCAGTGAACACCTAGCTTGAAAACGGATATTTTATAGTCTCTGAACAACAAAGAACTGGTTTCTTCAACTAAACGGATTAAGACACAGTTGAAATTTATTGCGCCATTGACTTTTCTTGAGTAAACCTACTGCGAGCTAATTGAACTGTGTTCACCTTTGGTGCCAAACTAATTGGTATTGAAATAGACTGATATTAGTGGATTTTATAGATTATTCTGGATATATATTATTGAATCTTTGGAGCATTATTTCAACTAAATTTTTTCCTTAAGGTTCTTAACTTACATAAAGATAAGTTGCTTTTACTTTTGTCCTCTCCTTAATAGGAAATGCCTGCATTTAAAGAGTTTGATATCGCGTTAGCTAACTTCAAAAATTATCCTCATTGGCCAGTAAAGATACTAAAAGTGTCCAAGGATAGCAAAGGAAAGCCATCATATTTGGTATTTTGCTATGGGACACATGACGAATACAGACTTGTTGAAGCCAACTTGGCAGAATATTAATCCAAGCGTTAGCCAAACTTCAACAAAACAGACTGCAGGTGTAAAGGCTGCATCTGAGGAATTGAAAAATTCACCCGATATTTATAAATCCCTTTCCAAGACATATAATGCATTAACAATTAAGGAATCTAATACAGGAGAATGTGCTTCGTTGATGGATAAAATCACTTCTACGGAACTTGACCTGGAAAAAACTAAGCGAGAGTTACTGCAAAATATAACTAAGAAGGTTAATGAAAGGTTTTCGGATGCTGATTCTTTCCGCCAGTCATCCCACGACATTATTTGTCAAATATATGACGCGATTACTCTTGATTATCAACCAAAATTTGAAAAAATTGAACAATCGCTGAAAACTCTTCGCAACCAAATTATAAATCAAGAAGAGAAAATCATGAAAATTGAGATGAAACTAGATTCATTTGAACAAGAAGTGCTGCTTGATTCGCTAATTTTGCATGGTGTTAAGCAACAGTCCGGATCTGACCTCCAATCAACAATCCTGCAAGTTTTCATAACCAAAATGAACCTGACTGAAATTAATGTTGCCCAAATTAGGAATATCTACAGATTCAAAATATCTCCTGCTTTAACCGATGCCTCCCTAAACAACAAAGTCCTTCCTGTTTTAGTTAAATTTGTGAATAGTGATATAGCGAAGAAAGTCTTCAAAGCAAAAGCCAGGTTAGCTTCAAGTGGAATTTTCCTATCCGAAGCATTGACAAAGAGGCGACGTGAGATCCTATATGCCGCTAAGGACAAATTTGGACATAAAAATGTTTGGAGTGATCGTGGGCAAATTTTGGCAAGGCCTAACGGTCAAAGTGTCACTAAAAAAATTCATACTCTAGCCGACTGTGTTTAAGAATAAGTTTTTTTTGTGAGTGTGTGTTTTTTTTAGATATGTTTAGTATCTTGCCATTCATATATTCAGCGTATTTTATTTATGTTTTGCTTATTTTTTTTCTTTGTGCGTATCTGTCTAATGATTTACTTTCGTTCCAATTAACTTCAAGGAAATTTATGGATTTCAATAATTATTCTTTTTTGTTACATGCCTGTTCTCACAAGTCATTGCGTCAGTTTGGGATTTTAATCCTTTGTTATCTTGAAAATGATTTTACTTGTATTGGTCTCATGCGTACATTAATGCAGTGGAGCTTTAGCGTTATATATTTTTTATTTTTTTTATTTCAGGAACTGAGTAGTATGATTAATGATTTAAGAAAGTCACTAAATTTATCTGAAATTATTATTATTAATTTGTTCAATAATATAAAATGTATATGTATCTTACTTATTGGTATGATTATTGTGATTTTATTTATTTATTTATATTTATTTTTGTTGTTATTTATAGCCTCTTGGTTAATTTTTTTATTTATTTTATTTTGTGTGTGTTGCGGCGCAGGTTTGATACACAGACTCCTTAAGTTTTATGAATTTTTCTAACTCAGGCTCTAGGGATTTTTATTCCTTGATGGGCGTTTACTTCAACTACAAAGAAACCCCTTAGATGTTTTGAGTATCATTAATAATTCCATTGGTCAAATTAAAAGAAATTCCCTAAATACTTCCCAATCAATTAATAGTAAGTATGTTTCTGATTTAAAGTGGGCTACTAGACGAGATGATCATTTTTCGGTCCTTCAACTCAATACTCAGGGTCTATGTTCATCGATTGATCAGTTGAGGCAGATAGTTATTGATGGGCGACCCGATGTTATCGGATTATGTGAGACTTTTCTTAATTCTAGCAATGAAATGCTTTTAGATATACCCGGTTACAAAATGGAGAGACTAAATCACAGAAGGATGGCAAAGGGTGGACTAGCAATGTATATTTCTGATATTTTTCCGTATACTGTTCGAAGCGATCTGTCAAGGAATGACGAAGGGGATTTTGAATCCCAGTTTATTGAAATCAAATTAAAAAATAAGGTTTTGATAATTGGTAATGTTTATAGATCTCCCAGTGGATCTGTCCCTTCTTTTCTTCAGGTCCTTGATGAGGTCTTGGATTTAATAGGCAGACGTCCATGTGAACTTGTAATAATGGGAGACTTTAACTTAAATCTAATTGACATGGCTTCCTCTACTACGATGGATTTTCTCTCAGATATGCTCACTGCTGGGGTTCTACCAACAACTTGTATTCCAACACGTGTAACTGATACGTCAGCCTCTTTAATTGATAACATTTTTTCGTCACTTAATTTGGTTCGGAATTCTGTTGTTGTGAGTGATATTTCAGATCATTTTCCTGTATTTTCTAGTTTTAACCTTGAAAAAACGTTGAATAGGGACACTCCAGCATCTGCTTCAGCTTCTTTTAGGTTTGGTTTGAATGAACTGATCCGCCTTAGATCCCATTTAGCTGAGAGGACATGGAATATTTTTGGTGACGATAATGATTTTTGTTCTAAGTTTGATTCCTTTTATGAGTCAGTAAAGGAGTCTATTTGTGACGTATGTGCTCTGTCCTCCTCTACTTCAAGGTCAAAAAGATCTATTCCTCTTAACCCATGGATGACCCCTGGTCTTCTAAAGAGTTGAATGCTGCACGTCTTCAGCAATTCAAACTCTACAGGAATGTTTTCAATTCTTTATACCGGAAGGCTAAATTCCTTTATTATTCCAAAAAATTCTCGGATTGTGGGAAAGATATTCGAAAAACATGGCAAGTGATCAATTCCGTCCTCAAACGTTCTTCTCCGGCTCCTTTTATCCCTCCAAGTCTTGTAGTTGGTGATGTGGTTGTTGAGGGTATTCTATCTGTTCAAGAAGCATTTACATCATATTTTGCCAATATTGGGAAAACCACTGCTTCTTCAGTCAGGTCTTCACAGTCACAACCAGATTAAAAATCTTATCTTGGTCCGCCTTGTCTTAAATCAATGGTGTTATATCCGGCTTCTGATGTTGAAGTAGCCAGGATTGTAAATACCTTGAAGGGTTCTTCGTTGTCTGGCCCTGACTGTATTCCAACTATGGTAGTTAAGTTCATTCTTCCTTCAATTATTTCTCCATTGACAAAGCTTATAAATCTTTCTTTTGAAAATGGGATTTTCCCCAGTTCTCTTAAGCGAGCTAGAGTAATTGTTTTATATAAAGGTGGACCAAGAAGTGACCCAGCCAATTATCGCCCTATATCTTTGCTGTCTGTTTTTAGCAAAATTTTTGAAAAGACCATGCTTTCCCGTCTACTTGCTTTTCTAGAGGCTAAAAGATTTTTTCATGATTTTCAGTTTGGCTTCCAAATTAAACATTCTACGGAGCATGCGTGTGTAGCTCTTTTAAATTTTCTCCACACCGCGCTTGACTCTGGTTTGATTCCTGCAGCTATATTCCTAGATGTCCGTAAGGCTTTTGACTCTTTAACTCATGAGATTCTGCTGTATAAGCTATCACACAATGGTGTAAGAGGACAGGCTCATGCTTGGTTTGATTCCTATTTGTCAGGTAGAACTATCTCCGTAGATTCCCTTTCCCACTTTTCGTCTGAAGTTGAGTTTGGTGTTCCTCAAGGTTCTGTTCTTGGACCGTTTTTGTTTTTGATTTATGTTAATGACCTTATAGTTGCGGTTATGAATCAAAAACCTACGGTTTGCTGTCACCTATGTCATCCTGAATCTTTCAATGCTAAAAAAAATCCATCGTTTTTGCAGGATGTGGACACTCTCGTTGCTTTCGCTGATGACAGTACCATTGGTACTGCAGTGGGAACTGAGTCTGAGATGCTTCCCAAATTAGTTGACCTTTTTGAGAGAGTCATTCTTTGGTTTGATGCAAATTGCCTTGCCCTAAATGTTGCTAGGTCAAGTTTTTTAATTTTTTCCCGTATTTCTCTGGCGTGCCCTGACTTATCTAAAATCCAGCTTTCAAGGGGCTCTCTCAGTAGACCTAAGGAACGATATGTCCGATTTCTCGGTATTCTTCTCGATGAAAACCTTTCATTCAAGCATCATATTGGACTAATTAATATGAAGATCTCAAGGAGTCTTGGAATTTTGAGGAAGCTAAAACACATTTTTTCCTGGATCAGTTTTAAAAATTCTGTTCCATTGCTTAGTTCAGTCCTACGTCTCTTATTGCCCTACAATATGGATGTCAACTTTCTCTTCTTTTTTGAAACCACTTTCTAAGTTATATGATAAGGCAAGAAGGCTTATACAGGAAACAAATTGTTCTACATCTAACCCAACTAGGCTATTACTTGATTTGCAGTCTCTCTACACTCTTTCGTGCGCGTCTTTCACTTTTCATCAAATTCATGGTGATGTTCCCGCAGCCCTTCAAACTACTCCTTCTTTCGTCACTGATAGGTCTTCGCATCATCTTCGCAATTCAAGGAATATTAATATTCTATTTACTCCATCGGTGAGGTCTGACTTTAATCCATTAACTGCTTGTCATATCGTTTGGAATAGCCTACCTGAGTCAGCTAAAGAATGTCACTCGTTTGGAACTTTCAAAACTATCTTAAGAAATTTTTTAATGTCTTGATTTTTCATGTTTAAATATATTTTTGTTAATTTTTATGATTATTATTTGGGGGGGGGGGTGACACTAGCCTGGGTTGGAAACATTTGTTGTGAGGGGTTTTGTATAATATTTTTTTTTTGTGGTTTGGTTTCAAATATATATTTGGAATTTGGTTTATTTTATTGGAGTGTCCTACATCCTCCAATACGGGGGAGTTTATATTGAAGTGTATTTTGTTGTGTTTATTAATTGAATAAATTGATTGATTGATTGCTACTTTAATTTCCAATCAAATGAGCCCTTTTTGAAGTTTCTACGACAATGCTTTCTATAAAAAACCTTATGTGCCCCCAGGGCCTAACTTACAACTCTTGCCCTGAGGGCTGCGGGGGGGGGGCTGTCATCCTCAAAGACCTAATTTTGCAGAACTTTTAACTGCTTTGAACAAAATGGCTATCTCAAAATTTTAATTATATGCGTTTTGGGGATAAATCGACGTTACAGGGGGGTTAGTTGCCCTCTAATCACTTTCGACTATTAAATAGGGCACTAGCCCTTTGAATTTCCAATCGAATGAGCCCTTTTTGAAGTTTCTACGGTAAAAATTTCTATAAAAACCTTATATGGCCCCAGGACTTACTACCCTTGCCCTGAGGGCTATGGTGGAGTATCCTTCTCAAAAACATAATTTCTAGGTGGAAATCAACTACGCTGAACAAAATGGCTATCACAAAATTTTGATTGGGTGTGTTTGGGGAAATGGTGGGCGTGGAAGGGGTGTTAGTTGCCTTCCAATCACTACCGACTATTAAAAAGGGCACAAGCCACTCCAATTCCCAATCGAATGAGGCCCTTTTGAAGTTTCTACGACAACTCCTTCGATACAAAGTGCCCTGGTCTAAGACCAAGAACCAAAAATAAATAATACATTGTGCCAATATCGTTCTTTACTTAGGCAGTGCTATTGTGATGTTTATGATTAGTCGATTTTAGGAGAGACCTGTGCTAACCATTACGAAGAAATATTGCTCTTCAACAATTGTGAGCCGACCAATTAAGGGGGCCCATAGAGGTTGCTTAGTCCCCCCCCCGTTGGTTTAGAATTAAATTACGCCACTGGCCTCTTCTAAAGTTAAACAACCATCCCTGCCATAAAAATCTTAAATGCCCCGCAGCATAGCTTAAAACCCTCGTACCTGGGCTCTGGTGGTTTGTTTTAGTCCCAAAAGCCTTGTTATACGATCTTTGGAAAATTTTGAATAAAACGAAACTCTCAAATTTTTATTCTATGCATGTCGGGAAAACACGAAGTGTTGGGGGGAGGGGTGACTGTCTTTTGATCACTATAGCTCTTAAAAAGGGCAATGAAATTCAGATTACCAATCCAATGAGTCCCCTCCGAAGTATATACAACCACCCTTTCTATAAAAACATTATATACCCCCGGGGCATAACTTACAGACCTTGCCCTGAGAGCTGTGGGGGCAGGGATGTATTTCTGAAAGGCATAATTTCCGGACTCTTCCACTGCAATGAACAAAATTACTACCTCCAAATTTTGATTGGATCTCTTTGGGGAATGATAAGCGGGGGGGGGGGCTAGTTGCTCTCAAATCACTTTTGACTCTTAAAAAGGGTACTATAACTTTTAATCTCAAATGAACCCCCTCTGAAGTTTATCTGACCACCCATTCAGTAAAACCTTATATGACTCCAGACCACGACTTACAGCCCTATCCCCAGGGCACTGGTGGGCTGTGTCAACCCAAGAGTAATTGCTTTAGTTCTTTGGACTATTTTGAGCAAAATTACTCAAAATAGTCCAAAATAGTCTAACAATTTTAGTCAGATTCGTTTGGTGATGAGGATTAGTCGGGGGGGGGGGCTATCTGCCCTCCATCACTTTTGACTCTTAAAAGGGAACTAAAACTTCCAATTTATTGGATGGTTTATACAACCATCCCTTCCATAAAAACCTTAAACACCCCTGGGCATAATATATAACCCTTGCCCTAAGCTCTGGGGTTTGTTTCAACCCCAAAAGCCTTGCTATATGTTATTTAGACTATTTTGAACAAAATAGTGCTATCGCAAAATTTCTATTAGATGCATTTTGGGACAATACGATATGTGTGTGTGTGGGAAGGCTAACTTCCCTCTGATCACTTTGACTCTTAAAAAGAGCAGTAGAGCTTCTGATTACCAATCTAATGAATCCATTTCGAAGTTTATATGACCACTTTCTATAAAGACCTTATGTGCCCCCAGGGGATAGCTTAAAGCCCTTGCCCTGAGGGCTGGGGGGATTTTTTTATCCTCAAAGGGATACTTTCCGTAACTTTCAAATACGTTGAATAAAATCACTATCTAAAAGTTTTGATTGGAAGTGTTTGTGGAAATGATGGACGTGGGGGGGGGGGTTATTTGCCCTCTGACACAAAAAGAGCACTAGTCCTCTCAATTTTCAATCGAATAAGCCCTTTTTAAAGTTTGTATGACAACGCTTTCTATAAAAACCTTATATGCCCCAAGGGCATAAGTTACAACCCTTGTCCTGAGGGCTGTGGGGGGGGGGGTGTCATCCTCAAAGACATAATTTCCAGACCTTTCAACTACGTGAACAGAATGGCTATATCAAAATGTTTATTGGAAGTCTTTGGGGAAATGATGGGCGTGGGGGGGGAATTCTCCCTTCGATTACTTTTGACTATTAAAAAGGCTTCTAGCCCTGTCAATTTCCAATTGAGTGATTTATTTTTGAATTTTCTCGAAAACGCTTTCTATAAATCCTTATATGCCCCCAGGGCATAACTCACAATCTTAGACCTGATGGCTGTAGGGGGGTTGTCATCCTCAAAGACATAATTTCCAGACCCTTCAACTACGTTGAACAAAATGGCTATATCAAAATATTGATCGGAAGTGTTTGGGGAAATGAGGGGCGGGGGGGGGGGCGCTTTCATCCTCCAAATATTTTCGACTATTAATAAGGGCACTAGCCCTACAATTTCCAATGAAATGAGCCTTTTTTGAAGTTTTCTACGACAATGCTTTCTATACAAATCCTATACGCCCCAAGGGCATAACTTATAACCTTGGGCCTGAGGAGTTTGGGCGGGCTGTGATCCTCAAAGACGTAATTTCCGGACTTTTCAACTGCGTTGAACAAAACGACTATCTCAAAATTTTGATTGGATGTGTCTGGGGAAATGGTGGGCTTGGGATGGGAGTTAATTGCCCTTTAATCACTTTCGACTATTAAAAAGGGCACCAGTCCTCTCAATTTCCAATTGATTGAGCCCTTTTTGAAGTTTCTACGACAACACTTTTTATAAGAACCCTTATATGCCTCCAGGGTATAGCTTACAACCCTTTCCCTGAGGGCTGTAGGGGGGTTGTCATCCTCAAATACATAATTTCCGGAATTGTCAATTACGTTGAACAAAATGGATATCTCAAAATTTGGATTATATGTGTTTAGGGAAATAGTGGGCGTGGGAGGGGGGGGGTTAGTTTCCCTCCAATCACTTTTGAATATTAAAAAGGGCACAAGTCCCTTCAGTTTCCAATCGAATGAGCCCTTTTTGAAGTTTCTACGACAAACTCAAAAAAAAAAAAAAAAAATTGCGCTGCCTATGATTCCAACTACATAGAATTCATTAAGTTCGATGTTACCCATAAAAAGCTAAGAGCCTCAGAAAATTTGCCCGATTTTCGAGAAAGGAGAGAAACATCCCTAAGAAGTCAAGTCATCTTAATGAAAATCACACAGTCAGATTCAGAACCCTATTGTAGACGTATCCAGATCCTAACTACAAAAATGTGAAATTTTGCATTTTTTGCCAGAAGGAGGATCAAGGATGTGTGATTATTTCTTTTTTTTGGATTTTTTTTCCCAGGGGTAATCGTAACGAGCCAACTGTCCTAGAAGATAGGGAGAGGGTTACTTAGAACAAAAACCAAAATTTTTAGCACCCTTCTTAAGTGAACAAAAAGATTGGACAGAAACCAGACCTCCACATCCGATGAAAAATTTGAGATAGCCATATGATTCAGCATAGTTGAAATGTCCAATAGCTATTCCTCTGGGATGACATCACCACCCACAGCCCCTGGGGAAAGGGCTGTAAGTTATGCAATTTTCCCATTATCTACATATAGTATTTGTTATTGGGAAATTTACTGGATTTTTTTTTAGATGTGGATTTTCCGCGGGGGGATTTTCCACGGCAAGAATTTTTCCTGTAGAGGAAAGTTTCCAAGGGGAATCTTCCAGAGAAAGTATTACAGGGGGGGGGGTGTTCATGGTATGATTTAAAAAACGATCATGTATTCAATAAAAAAACACATTTTTTTCAACTGAAAGTAAGGAGCAACATTTAATGTTGAAACGAACAGAAATTATTCCGTGTATGAGGGGCCTGCCCCTTTCCTTTATTTACCTAGTAACTAAGGGCAAGAGTTTACTGGAGGCGGGCGAGATATTTTCCTTAAAAACCAATACATAGCATTGGCATTTATTGTGCGAGACGGAGCTCATTTTCCCCAAAAACCAATAGATTATACACGAAAATCAAGGAGCTCTTTGAAAAATAACCAAAAAACAAGAGCCAATTCAAAGACCGTCTATTTTGACTAATCGAAACTAGGAAGCTATAGGGTATAGGGTAGGTTTTCGTTACAATTCTTTAAGAAAGACTGCTCAAACTTCAGGGCTGTTGAATTCGAATTAGAAGTATTTTTAAAGAACTGTAAGACTTTACTGTAAAGAGCTAGGGTTGAGGAAGAGACAGCCCTTCTCGTGTTCGGAATAATTTCTGTTCGTTCTTAATTTTGCTCCTTATTACAGTTGAAAAAACATATTTTTTATTTGTTTAATCTTCATTAGAAACAGAAATTCCACCCATATATAAGCCCAGTATGTAAGAAATATTTGGGGAGGTCATTTCGTAGGGTGGAATCAAAGCTAAAATATTTATGAACTTACTAATTAAATTACTTAAATAAAAACTGTAGTATAATCAAAATAATATGGGCAAGACCGTATCCAGTGGAGGGGGGTTAAAGGATTGAACCACCCATGAGCACCCATATGGGGGGGAGGAAAGAAGGGGGCTCCAGCCCCCCCCCCCCACTCTGCTCTGGCTGAATGATGCTGTCTTAAATTTTTATAATTTTGTTTTAAGATTTCTATTATACATGATTGGAAGTGCCAATTAAACCAGGTAAGCCCCCCCCTAAAATTCAGCTCATGGGCGCCCATGGAATCACTCCCCCCCCAAAAAAAAAAAATGTTTGTCTGACTCGTGAGAACGTAACAAAAATGAATATAAACAAATTTTCTATGTGTTTTTTAAGTTTTTTAAACTCCTCCCAAAAAATCATTTTGTACCCCTCCCCTCACCCCCAAAAAAATCCTGGATACGGCACTGAATATAGGATATTTCATGGGAACCCTCTGTCCGTGCCGCCTGAAGTGGAAAAAAGACGGGATGCAAAACATTGTTTGTATCGTATCCTTAGGTATAATTTAAATTTTTAACAAAGCGAATGAACAAAGGCCTCTGGCCGTTTCTGGACTTAAACCGTACACACCGAAAAAAGAAAGTCATCTTCATAAGTATCTCTCCGCCGTCTTGTCATTTTTTTTTCAAACAATTGTACACCTAAATTGTGATGGCTTTTAATTGTTAACCTACTCATTGGCGAAAAAATTTAATTTCATGTCACGTGTCTGATGCACTCCAAAATCTTTTGTTCTGACCACAAAATTTCCCATAAAAGACATATCAAGTGTTGCTCGGAGTAGCAGTCCCACCCCGCATGAGAACATAATCGAAAATTATTATACAGATAAGGGGAAAATCAATCACAAAGGCACGTGTGTGACTACCAAGTCCTTTCGGTAAATATCTTGTCATTTAGAACTCAATGGGGCGTATATGGTGAGGCTATTTTTCGGCTGTTTTCGACTATGTATGAATGCTGGTGGATAGTTACCACGGGGTTGTGGGTGTGATTCGGCACAATGGCAAAAAAGATAAGACATCGCACTAATTAAATGAGATGATTGACAGTTTTCTGTCGAATGAAAATAACTCGTCTGCAGTAACCCTAAAGGGGTTAAGTTCCAAAACGTAAAATTTACAAGAGAGGCCGATAATTGAGAAATATCCAGGAATGTTAGGATGTATGATCAAGGCCGCATCCAGTTTAGGGGGTGTGAACCCCCCCCCCTAAATGTTTGTCCGCTCACATTCAATTTTTGATACGTTTTTTCTAAATTTGCGCACACCCCCCCCGTTTAAAAATTCTTTTGTACCCCACCCACCCCCCGAAAAATCTTGATATGCCCCTGTATATGATGATCACTTTTTTGGAAAAGAAAAAGGTTAGTTTTTTACCTTGTAAAAGACAAATAATATTTTTCACATCAAATCCTTCATAGCCGTCATCACAATTTCAAATACTTAATGTAAGTTCTTTTCTTTTTTTTCATCCATCCTCCAATCCCTTCTGAAATAAATTTTTATTTTTGCGCCTCGTTGGAATTGACACAATGGATCGAATGTGGACATCAAAATGATACAAGGACATAAAAAACTCTGTCTACTCTGTTTTAATAGTTTACTTTTTTTAACTTCTGTAGACGAATACAATTATAAAAATTGGCAGGGGCGTAGCTAAAGTATTTTTATTAGGGGAGGGGGCAAGAGGGAGTATTATTCAAGTGATAGTGAAGAAAAGTAACTATTTAATAAAACGCTACTTGATGAATTTAAAAAACATTGCACAAAACATTATTAACAATAAACACACGTTGAACAATCATAAATATAAGTGCTGGTGATCGACTTTTACTAAAATTTTCAATAAGCAGCTGCTGCAGACAACAGTAGTATAGTGTCAACAAGCTTTCAGGTGGGCAAAGTTGAATGTCATTTACACTTGGGTTTTTCAGCCAGATCCACCACTAATGGTGCAGTACATAGCCCCCCTCCACTTCCTCCCACCCCCACACCCGGCACAGGAAGCTTAATCTCATAATTGAACCAATCTCTATTTTAACAGCCCCGAGTAGTTTGCTATTCATTTGCTCGTAATTTTGAATGGATTTTGATTCTGTAAGATTTAATTTGTTGTGCTAAACTTATAATACGGGATTTATTGAAATATTATTTATGACTTCTTTCGAATCGATTTGTTTGTGAATTGAACGATTTGTATTAATAAATAGCAATGATATCAGCGAGCCAAAGCCGAAACAAAATTCATAGGCAGCGCAATAGCGCTGTCTAAGTAAAGATATAGGATAAGTCAAAGTTATTACCCAGATTGTGAAACATTACATGGTGGCATATTGCCCACATTTAAATAGCGACCGTGTTTTAAATTTGAGAGTATTTGAAAAATATAAAGTTAGAATTATTAACTTCTCCATTGGGCATTTATTGACAAAGAATATCCAGAAAGTCTAAACAATTTATGGCATCATAGCGGCAGAAACCTTAAACTAATTAAAACTTGTATGGGATGTCAATTGGAAGAGAAAATTGACTCATAGAGTTTGAAAATTACCTCCCCCTTTGTAAAAAAAAAAACAAACAAAAAACAAACCAATTCTATAAAAATTACACAAAAGTTTTTCTTGTGTAAATCAGGGTAAATAAATGTATTTTCAGACGGGGCTACACTGAAATATCATTTTTATATCTTTAATTCCCTTCACAAGCAAAGCACGGTCTCCTAATGCTTCATGATAAAACCGATAACAATAGAAAAAGAGAATGGGTTGGTACCGCTTATGCATGCCCACAAAATTTCTAAATTTTGAGAAAAATATACATATTTTGTTTTAATTCAATTTATTGTATTGTCAGTAGACATTTCGTACATCATAGTCAAAATGAAAGTCTCCAGGAGTCTTGGAATCCTTAGAAAGCCAAAACACATATTTCCAGGGTCGATTCTTAGAATCTTTTTCTACAGCCTAGTTCAGTCTTATGTTTCATATTGTTCTGTTATTTGGATGTCAACTTTTCCCTCGTCTCTGATGTCACTTTCAAAACTTTATGATAAAGCAAAGACTCTTATTAAGGAAACTAACCGATCTTCACTTAAACCCTTGCTTGATTTGAAATCTCTCTATTTTCTTTCTTGTTCTTCTTTCATCTTTTTACAGTTGCAGGGCCATCTTCCTGCTGCTCTATGATATAATATATCTTTTGTTTCTGATCTATCGAATTATCATCTCCGCACTTCCAGCAATTTACAGATTCTTCATACTCCATCAGTGAGGTCTGACTTCAACCCTCTGACAACTTGCAACAGGATTTGGAACACGCTCCCTGTGTCTGCAGGAAGCTGCCACTCGTTTGGTATGTTCAAAAATTATGTTAGAGATTTTCTAGCTAGTAATTAAGTTTTTTTTCGGTTTCCCTTGGAGTTGATGTCTCTGGATTGAGGATTGAGTTGGATATTTATTTGAGTTGGTGAATTGATGTGTTATCCCCTGCCTAGCTTGTCATTCTGGGGATTATTAAGGTAGGGCGACTGGATTTTTTTTGGGGTGGGGGGGTTTGTTTATATATTTTTTTGTGTTGGTATTTTGTTTATATATTTTTTTGTGTTGGTATTTTTTTTCTCCCCTGCTCTTTCCCGGCCATTGAGCCTTATGGGGGAGAATTTGTTGATGTAGTTTTTTGTTATGATTTTTATTGTTAAATAAAGAACTCACTCACTCACTCACTCGTACTGATGCAAAGAAATGTCCCACAAGTAGTGCTGGCATTGTGTGAAATGCGACTAATTTCAGTCATAAGTCTTCTCTTAGTAAAAAAAACAAGTCTAACTAAAAAAACAAGTTTTTTTTAACTGAAAGTAAAGAGCGACATTAAAACTTAAAAAGAACAGAAATTATTCCGTATATGAAAGGGGTTGTCCCCTCATCAACGCCTCGCTCTTTACGCTAAAGTTTTTTATTGTTTTAAAAAATAAAGTTGTAAGACAGAGTCAAGTAATTGGAGGGCAACTAACCCCCCTCTCACGCCCACCTTTTCCCCAAACACATCCAATCAAAATTTTGAGATAGCAATTTTATTCAACGTAGTTTTAAGTTCTGGAAATTAGGTCTTTGAGGACGACAACCCCCAACAGCCCTCGGGGCAAGGGTTGTAAGTTATACCCTGGGGGCATATAAGGTTTTAATAGAACGCGTTGTCGTAGAAACTTCAAAAAGGGCTCATTCGATTGGAAATTGAAATGGCCAGTGCCCCTTTTAACAGTCGAAAGTGATTGGAAGGCAACTAACACCCCTTCCACGCCCACTATTTCCCCAAACACATCCAATCAAAATTTTGAGATAGCCATTTTGTGCCACGCAGTTTGAAGTTCAGGAAATTATACGTTTGAGCAGGACACTCCCTCCACAGTCTTCAGTGCAAGGGTTATAAGTTATGAGGGCATATAAGGTTATTATTGAAATTTTTGTCGTTGAAACTTGAAACAGGGCTCTTTCGATTGGAAATTAAAGGGCTATTGCCCCTTTTAATAGTCGACAGTGATTTGAGGGCAACTAACCCCCTCCTCACGCCCACCTTTTCCCCAAACACATCCAATCAAAATTTTTAGATAGCCATTTTATTCAACGTAGTTGAGTTTTGGAAATTAGGTCTTCAAGGATGACAATCTCTCCCCCTCCCCCCACAGCCCTCAGGGTAAGGGTTGTTAGTTATGCCCTGGGGGAATATAAGGTTTTTATAGAAAGCGTTGTCGTAGAAACTTCAAAAGGGTTCATTCAATTGAAAATTGAAGGGGCTAATGCCTTTTTTAATAATTGAAAGTGATTGGAGAGCGACTAACGCCCCTCTCGCGCCCATTATTTTCCCAAACACATCCAATCAAAATTTCGAGAGATATCTTTTTTGTTCATCGTAGTTGAAAGTTCTGGAAATTAGGTCTTAGGTTTTTTTTGAAAGTGTTGTCGTAGAAACTTCAAAAGGACTCATTTAATTGGAAACTGATAGGGCTAGTGTCATTTTTAATAGTTGAAAATGATTGGAGAGCGACTAACGCCCCTCTCATGCCCACCATTTACCGAAACACATCCAATCAAAATTTTGAGATAGCCATTATGTTTAACGTAGTTGACAGTTCTGGAAATTAGGTCTTAGAGGATGACAAACTCCCTAACAGTCCTTGGGGTAAGGGTTGTAATTTATGCCCCGGGGGCATATAAGGTGTTTATAGAAAGCGTCGTCGTTTCAAAAAGGGCTCATTCGATTGGAAATCGAAAGGCCTAGTGCCCTTTTTAATAGCCGAAAGTGATTGGAAGGCTTGACATTTTCAAACAGTTCGTGGTAACGAACTGTAAGTAAGGAGCGACCCGGCTCAATAGTAACCGAAATTCTAAAAAACGGGATTTTGATACTAATAGATACATCAAAAGAATCAGATTTTAATACTTATTTCAAATATATAAGTTTCATCAAGTTTAGTTCTACCCATAAACAGTTACGCGCCTGAGAAATTTTGGCTGATTTTCGAAAAAAGGGGGAAGACCCCCTAAAAGCTATAGAACGTTAATGAGAATTACACCATCAGATTCAGCTTATCAGAGAACCCTACTGTAGAGGTTTCAAGCTCCTATCTGCAAAAATGTGGAATTTTGTATGTTTTGCCAGAAGAAAGATCACGGATGCGAGTTTATTTGTTTTTTTTTTTTCCAGGGGTGATCGTATCGACCCAGTGGTCCTATAATATCGTTGGAGGGCTCATTCAAACGGAAATGAATAGTTTTGGGGCGCTTTTTAAGTGACCAAAGAAATGGAGAGTAACTAGGCCCCCTCCCACGCTCATTTTTCCCAAAGTCACCCGATCAAAATTTTCACCCCTAGTCAATACCTCGCTCTTTAAGCCAAAGATTTGTTAGTAGTTTCATAAGAGCTATTTATTCTAATTTACGGCCTTTGTGATTAAGACGTCATTTTTAAAGAATTGGAACAAAATTCGAACTTTAGCGTAAAGAGCAAGGTATTGACTAGGGGGCGAACCCCCTAATATACGTATTAAAAATATATGGATATAGAAGTTCGTTACGTAAGTTAATTCGTTAGTTACGTATATTTATTACTAATAAAAGCGCTCGTAAATAAAATTAAACAACTTTCGAGAAAGCCATTTAACCAAATGAAAGTAAAATTAATATGCAAATTGTTTTTTAATTAGTCATGTACGATGAGCCAAAATCAAAACCTCCATTAATTCAAAAACGTTGAAAAATTAAATAAAAAAAACAAGTTTATTTTAACTGAAAGTAAGGAGCAACATTAAAACTTAAAACGAACAGAAATTATTCCGTATATGAAAGGGGCTGTCCCCTCCTCAACGCCTCGCTCTTTACGCTAAAGTTAGACTCTTTCTCACAACTCTATTTTTTAAAACAATAAAAAAAATTAGCGTAAAGAGCGAGGAGTTGAGGAGGGGACAACAAGAATCTTGAACTGATAGATTTTAGGAAGTAAAAGCACCTTAAATATCAAGAAAAACTGACCTGAGCAAATGTGGCAAAACAGGAAGCATAGAACATTTTTCAATTTTGCCATTAACTAGGCTCACATATTTACTTGATGATAAGGTTTCAAATGCAATACATCTGGAAAAATATTAATGTGGAACATATTATGAAGTGTGCTGGACCACCATTTTTCTCGTTTTTCTTATGTTAAAAATGAGCATGGATTAATAAAAAAAAATTATGTGCTCAAAATAAAGAGCAAATTTGACCCTTAAAATGAGCAACAGTTTTAAAGCTACTTAATAAATTATGTTTTTTTCCAATTTCTTTCTTAGGGGGGAGGGGAAACTACTACCCCCCCCCCCCTCAATGATGCCACTGAAAATTGGTAAGGTATTTACAATGTCATAAATGTTACAACTACTTTTTTGGCTCTACCATCTGTTTTGGCAGAACCACAAGCTTTTCATAGCAGCTAAAACTTATCTCCCTTAGTCTTAGCCAATAGGAGTCCAGTGTACGAGAATGATTGAAAAAAGAATATTAGTTCACAATATTCCAAAGGTCTCCTATGAAACAGAGCCCAGAAGGGAACCCAACACAGAAAAAAATGGGGTTTAGGGCAACCACCACCACCCCGAAAACAAGGCCTAAAAATACAAAAATGAACTTTTTTTGGTCGGCTTGTTCTGCAACTCCTTGGGCAGTTTGGAACCCAATGCATAAAAAAACTTACATCCATTATATCTTGGGTCAAGGGGGACCATAGTCCAAAAAACAATTAACAAGGTTAAGAGAGTAGGTTTCCAAAATAGGCATTGGAAAAGGCAAAAACAAATTTCTCGTGATTAACTATAAAGGTATATCCTTCTGCTATTGGACCTAGGAAACCCCAAACCACAAGAAAAACTGGAAATAAAATACTGATTGGCCCAAAGATGGCTAATGTTTTTTTTTCTGAGGAGCTTAAAAATTACGCAAGTTCCCGAGCCAAATTCCTGCACCTTATAAATAAGTAAAATTCAAATTAGATTGTAGCCTTTGGGAGGTTTAGGAGGGTGGTAAAACCTGGGTTTATTTCAGTCCATTCTAAGTTTTATATGACTGCTCGTTTTAATTTATGTCCGTTTTGATTGAAAAGAGCTATTCTAAATTCATTTATGTTGGCTTTTTAATTAACATAGTTATATTACTAATATTTGCAAAGGTTTTTTCCAGTTTTTCTGCATAAGAATTTTGACCGAGGTTTTAATTCAAGTTTTGGCTTTAATTTAAGTTTTGGACAGCATTTGAACATTCAATCGTAGTAAAGAGCCATGAAACTTCAGTGTATTTTTTTCCAGAGCCACTTCATCTGGAAGGGGTTGTCGTATGAAATTAGGAAGGGGCCCGTTAGATAGCAAATTGAAACTTCTGGTTGTATTTTTAAGAGTCAAACGTGATAGGAGGGAAGCCTACACCCCTCCCCTGCCTTTTCTCCATAATTCTCCATTTTTGAATTTTCCCGCGGGAGAAACTTTCCATCAGGGGGAGGGGGTGGATTTCCGAGAACAATTTTCCACAAAGAGGGAGGGGGTTCCAGCGTGATTTGAAAAACGATCAGAAATTTTATTAAAAACTAGTTTTTTTTATCTATTGAGAGTAAGGAGGAAAATTAAAACCTAAAACCAACAGAAAACATTCCATTTTTGAGGGGGGTGGCCTCTCCTCAATAACTCGCTCTTTATACTAAATTTGACTTTTGGTCTAAATTTCTTAAGAACGACTTCTGAAGCATAAGTGCCGTTTAAATGGAATAAGAAGCATTTTTTAAGTATCAAAAAATTTAGAAAAATGTCTTGCCTAATTTCTGTTGTCGCGAATCGATACGGCAAAATCTTCCCAAAAATCAATAAAAAAAACAAGTTTTTTGAACTGAAAGTAAGGAGTAACATTGAAACTCAAAACGAACAGAAATTATTCCGTAAATAAAGGTGTTGTCCCCTCCTCAGTACCTTGCTCTTCACGTTAAAGTTTCTAGCGCTTTTAAAAAAGGTTCCTATTCTAATTAAACGGCCCTTGTGTTTCAGGAGTCGTCCTTAAGAAATTGGGACAAACAGACAAACTTTAGCGTAAGGAGCAAGGTAATGAGGAGGGGGGCAGCCTTCATATAGGAAATAATGTCTGTACCTTTCGAGTCTTAATGTTGCTCTTTACTTTCAGTTGAAAAAACTTGTTTTTATTTAATTTCTGATCGTTTTTCAAATATTGCCGGTACATATGGCTCACCCTCCATGAAAAATCCCCTCATCTTATGGGAAAACCCTCCGTGGAAATTTTCTCCCACGTAAAATACGCCCCCTCTCCCCGTAAAAGTCCTTCCGGACAATTTCATCCTCGCGAAAAATCCCCACCTCCGTAAAATTTCTTGCAGAAGACTCGGCCTGAAAAATTCATTTGAAAAGGTTTGAAGTTCTAATCGTTTTTCTGATCCCTTTGGACATCCCCCTTCCGTGGAAACTATTTCCCAGAAATCCAAACACGCTGAAAATATTAGCAAATATTTCGACAAGGACCTCTGCCAAGTCGTCCCCAGTGCGAAAAAAAAACACACAAACAAACAAAAACAACCAACCAACAAACAAAATCTAACCTTTGGAAGTGAATCTAACAAGAGCAGAATAGATACAGTGGGTACCTATTCTGCTCCTGTTAGATTCACTTCCAAAGGTTAGATTTTGTTTGTGTGTGCGTGTGTTTTTTTTTTTTTTTTTTTTTTTTTTTTTTTTTTTTTTTTTTTTTTTTTTTTTTTTTTTTAGCAATGAGGACGACTTGGCGGAGGCCCTTGTCGAACTATTTGCTTGTTCTCCGTCTTCATATTTTGCCATTGGCTGACGAAATCCTCGCTTTTTCACCTATTTGATTTTATTTTTCATTTTTTATATCATTTCCTCTCTTGGTTTCATACGTCATGAAAAGCCAGTGTGGTCTTAGAATACATTTACGTATATGAGGGGGTTTGCCCCCTCGCCATTACCTTGCTCTTTACGCTAAAGTTCAAGTTTTGTTCCAATTCTTTAAGAATAACCCCTGAATCACAAAAGCCGTTTAACTAGAATTAATCAATAAACAATTTTTGCATAAGTAAGTTAAATTTAAAAAAAAGTAAAGAACTCCATTAAACCAAAAATGAACAAAATAGATTCAAATAATCTACCAAGCATACAAGTACCACCAATCAGTATTAATAAATAAATGAAACCCAAAAAAAACAAAATTAAAATAATTCAAACTCAAAACGAGCAGAAATTAATTTGAGTAGGGTTCTAAACTTTATGCTTTCTAAAAGCCAGAATATAATTTGTAGGCTACCTTACTGAAAAAAAAAACTAAATGAATTTATTGTAAAAATGTACATTGTCAGTTTAATATATATATGCTGATATTGTTCCTTAAAATCTTAATTAATTTTTGATTTCTTAAAGTTATAAAAGTGAAAATATTTAAAAGAATTTTTTTTTCAGTAAAGTACAAATTGTATTCTGGCTTTTAGAAAACATAGGGCTTAGAACCCAACTCAGATTAATTTCTCCTTGTTTTGAATTTGACTTATTTTAATTTCTGTTTGTTTCGGGTTTCATTTATTTTTGATTTTTTACTATCATTTTTGATTTTTGACTATGTTGAACAAAATGGCTATCTCACAATTTTGATCCGGCGACTTTGAAAAAAAAATGAGCGAGGGAGGGGGCGTAGTTACCCTCCATTTTTTTCTCACTTGAAAAGGGCACTAGAACTTTTAATTTTTGTTCAAATGAACCCCCTCGCAACATTCTAGGACCACTGGGTCGATACAATCACCCCTGGAGGAAAAAAAAACACGCATCCGTGATCTTTCTTCTGGCCAAAAATATAAAATTTCACATTTTTTCAGATAGGAGATTGAAACCTCGACAGCAGGGTTCTCTGATACGCTGAATCTGATGACGTGATTTTCATTAAGATTCAATGACTTCTAGGCAGTGTTCCCCCTTTTTGTCAAAAATAAGACGAATTTTCTCAGACTCGTAACTTCTGATGGGTAAAACTAAACTTGATGAAACTTATAAATTTAAAGTCAGCATAAACATCAAATTCTTTTGATGTACTTATTGGTATCAAAATTCCATTTTTTAGAGTTTCGGTTACTATTGAGCTGGGTCGCTCCGTACTTACAGTTCGTTACCACGAACTGTTCGTTACCACGAACTGTATGATAGAAAAAAAGAGGTTCTTGGGACCTAAATTCAATTTTCGAGACTAATAGGGACCTTCCATTACTCTAAAGACTTTATGGCATACCTAGGTTTCAATTTTTTGTTTAAATTATAACAATAGTATCTAGTTTAATCTCCATTATAGCAAAAAAGCACGCAAGCGTCGGATTCTTAATACATGTCAATACGCTTATTTACAATAGGCATACACTTAAAAAAAATTCAGGAAATAAAATTACCCACTAAGTACAGTACGAATGAAGACCAGTATCTGTCAATTCAATCAACAGGTACCAGGTGTAGCTTTTGAAGACCAGCCGATCGGGTCAACTGTCTGGCAAAGGGCTACAGCGGGAGCGTAATTTGCTATGGGGCAAGGGCAACTGTCCCTCCCAAACCTCAATTTGACACCCTCCCCGCCCACAGTTTGCCGCCTCCCCCCACCACCGCAGCTGGAAAATAGTTTCTTCCAAAATCTTGTCAAAACTAAGATAAACCTGCATAGTTCAAGCATTAACAGAAACAGATCAGTTTTTTTTTTAGTACATATTTACTTTTATAGTACTATAAAATACTTTAAATAGTACTAAATAGTACCTTTACGGTACCAAATGGCTTATTTTTAGTTTTTACTGTCATTTTCATTTGATTTGGGAAAATTGGCTCCGACTTTACCCCCCTCCCCCCAGGATGTTGACGAAATTACGCCACTGCTATAGTCATAGCCCTGTGCCATAGTGCTGTCGCAGCCCTGTCACAGAATCAGGGAAAATATCTCGCTGAATTTCAAACGAAAAACATGTGAAGCCACTTCATAAATAACATACTGCACTCCTAAAATAATTTTGGATATCCTCAAGCTCATCACTTTGAGACGTGGGGAAATCAGGGTTCCATATCGCACAAGCGTATTCAGCATTCGGCCCAATGCAAGTGCAAAAAAAACCTTAGTTGCTTAGGAGGAATCGTGAATAGTTGCAATGCAGCAAACAACAGTAACAACAGACCATATTTTTGAGCAATGATGGGGATATGGGGAATCCAATTCAGGTCGTAGTCAATCATAACACCAAGGATTTTAACCTTGTCCTGAATACTGAGGTCGATATTTTCAACACGTTGCAAAAACACGTTTAAGTAGGTTTACTGTTAACTTAACATCATCGAGGCGACTAGCATGGCTACTCTGTCCAAACAGTAACCCTGCAACCTATTAAAATATATTTTGTCAAAGAAGAACAAAAAAAATCCAAAAATCTGCTTTTTAAACAATAACATAGAGAAAAAATCGTATACCAATGCCTACACCAGCCGTAAGAAAGTGAGCCTTTTAGGTAAAATTAATTTAAAAAATTCTTTCCACAAAAGAAGTTTTTCAAAGGAAAAGTAAAGAGCTACATTAAATCAAAGATCAGAAGATGAAACATCAGAAATACAGTCATATTTTCCCGGTGCAAAACTACTACAAATCACCATCAATAGATAAATGAAACCCAAAACGGACAGAAATTACAATAAATTACCGAGTCAAACTCAAAACGAGCAGAAACTAAGATGAGTAGGGCTGACGTCCCCGAATGCCTTCTAAAGATCAGAACATAATATGTGCTATACTGAAAACAATCCTTATTTCGAGTTGTATGTTTCAATCAAACAGTTCGTGGTAACGAACTGTAAGTAAGGAGCGACCCGGCTCAATGGTAACCGAAACTCTAAAAAACGGAATTTTGATACCAATAGATACATCAAAAGAATCAGATTTTAATTCTAATTTCAAATATATAAATTTCATCAAGTTTAATTTTACCCATCAAAAGTTACGCGCCTGAGAAAATTTGGCTGATTTTCGAGAAAAGGGGAAAGACCCCCTAAAAGTTATAGAAACTTAATGAAAATCACACCATCATATTCAGTGTATCAGAGAACCCTACTGTAGAGGTTTCAAGCTCCTATCTACAAAAATGTGGAATTTTGCATTTTTTGCCAGAAGAAAGATCACGGGTGCGTGTTTATTTGTTTGTTTGTTTTTTTTCCAGGGGTGATCGTATTGACCCAGTGGTCCTAGAATATTGTAAGAGGGCTCATTGGAACGGAAATTAAAAGTTCTAGTGTCCTTTTTAAGTGACCAAAAAAAAATGGAGGGCAACTAGGCCCCCTCCCACGCTCATTTTTTTCCCTAAGTCACCCGATCAAAATTTTGAGACAGCCATTTTGTTGAGCATAGTCGAAAATCTAATAAATATGTCTTTTACGATGACTTAATCCCCCACAATTCCCAGGGGAAGGGCTGCAAGTTATGAACTTTGCCCATTGCTTACATATTGTATTGGTTATTGGGAAGTATACAGACATTTTCAGGAAGAATTTTTTTCTGGTAGGGGGGGGGGGGGCTGAAAGAGGGGGTTACTCGGGAGAATCTTTCCGTGGAGGATGTTTCTTTGGGGTAAGGGACATTTCTATGAAGGGGGCGCCGGATTTCCAAGCATTATTTAAAATACGATCAGAAATTAAATTAAAAAAAACAAGTTTTTTCAACTGAAAGTAAGAAGCAACATTAGAACTTAAAATGAACAGAAATTATTACGTATATGAGGGGGTTCTCCCTCAAGTCAATACCTCGCTCTTTACGCTATAGTTTTTTTTAGTGCTTTCAAAAGAGCTATCTATTCTAATTAAACGGCCTTTGTGATTAAGGGGTCATTTTTAAAGAATTGGAACAAAATTTGAACTTTAGCTTAAAGAGCAAGGTATTGACTAGGGGGCAAACCCCCTAATATACGTATTAAAAATATATGAATATAGAAGTTCGTTACGTAAGTTAATTCGTAAGTTACGTATATTTATTACTAATAAAAACGTTCGTAAATAAAATTCAACAAGTTTCGAGAAAGCCATTTAACCAAATAAAAGTAAAATTAATATGCAAATTTCGTTTTAATTATTCATGCACGGTGAGCCAAAATCAAAACCAGCATTAATTAAAAAACGTTCACAAATTAAATAAAACAAACAAGTTTTTTAAACTGAAAGTAAGGAGCGACATTAAAACTTAAAACGAACAGAAATTATTCCGTATATGGAAGGGGCTTTCCCCTCCTCAACGCCTCGCTCTTTACGCTAAAGTTTGACTCTGTCTCAAAACTTTGTTTTTTAAAACAATAAAAACTTTAGCGTAAACAGCGAGGCGTTGAGGAGGGGAAAGCCCCTTCCATATACGGAATAATTTCTGTTCGTTTTAAGTTTTAATGTCACTCCTTACTTTCAGTTTAAAAAACTTGTTTTTTTTATTTAATTTCTCATAATATCGAAAAAAACACCATCATAACCAAAATAAATGAAAAAAGACAATTGAATTTGGATTGACAGTGAAAGACCTTAAATCTTCTGCCGCTAAAATTAATCATGATTGGTCTTCTCTGTTCTTATTATTAATTAAAAAAAAATTTCCCACAAAATAAGTTTTTCAAGAAAAGTAAAGAACTCCATTAAACAAAAAATGAGCAAAAATAAAATAATCTACCAAGCGTGAAACTACCACAAATCAGCATCGATAAATAAATGAAACCCAAAACGAGCAGAAATGACAATAAATAACCGAGTCAAACTCAAAACGAGAGGAAATTAACATAAGTTGGCCTATGCCTTCCCAAGGCCAGAACATAACTTGCACTTTACTGAAAAAAAATATAAATGTTTTTACTTTTATAACTTTAATAAATCAAATAATATTAAGATTTTGATTATTAAATATCAGTAAATGTATATTAAACTGACAATGCACATTCATTTGTATTTTTTTCAGTAAAGTGCAAATTATGTTCTGGCCTTGGGAAGGCATAGGGGTTTTGAGCCCAACTTATGTTAATTTCTGCTCGTTTTGAGTTTGACTCGGTTACTTATTGTAATTTCTGCTCGTTTTGGGTTTCATTTATTTATCGATGCTGATTTGTGGTAGTTTCACGCTTGGTAGATTGTTTGATTTTATTTTTGCTCATTTTTTGTTTAATGAAGTTCTTTACTTTTCTATGAAAAACTTATTTTGTGGAAAAAGTTTTTTTTAATTAATTTCTGTTCGTTTTGTATTAACATAGTCTTTTCAGAGAAAAAGAAAATGATACTTTAAATCTTTTCGTTTTTTTAAGAATTTATAGTTTGGCCTGATATTTGTATGCTGGAGAAAAATTTTCAGCAATTTTTAAAAACATACACCCTCTTAAAAATCTGGACACAAATAGTAGTGTTTAATTTAGTTTCATACCTCCTCTAGTTGACCTGATATGGAAAAACTAGATACCATTCGCAAAAAAAACTGTTTACTTTCTTTGATAGCTTGGATACACTTACGCTATTTTCATTTGGTTAAATTTTAAGAGCAGAAGCAGCCCCAAAAGTTTGAACATAATACCCTCAGTCGTTCTTGGGCTAGTTGCCCTCCAATCACTTTCGACTATTAAGAATGGAACTAGCCCTTTGAATTTCCAATCGAATGAGCCTATTTTGAAGTTTCTACGACAACGCCTTCTATAAAAACCTTATATGCCCCCAGGGCATAACTTAAACCCCTTGCCCTGAGGGTTGTGGGGGAGTGTCTTCCTCAAAACTTGAAAACATATTTTCTATCTGGAAATCAACTACGCTGAACAAAATGGCTATCTCAAAATTTTGATTGGATGTATTTGGGGGAATGATGGGCGTGGGGGGGGGGGGCTAGTTGTCCTCCAATCCTTTCGACTATTAAAAAGGGTACTAGCCCTTTGAATTTCCAATCGAATGAGCCTGTTTTGAAGTTTCTACGACAACGCCTTCTATAAAAACCTTATATGCCCCCAGGGCATAACTTAAAACCCTTGCCCTAAGGGTTGTGGGGGAGTGTCTTCCTCAAAAACATATTTTCTATCTGGAAATCAACTACGCTGAACAAAATGGCTATATCAAAATTTTGATTGGATGTGTTTTGGGGGAATGATGGGCGTGGGGGGGGGCTAGTTGCCCTCCAATCACTTTGGACTATTAAAAAGGGCACTAGCCACTCCAATTTCCAATCGAGTGAGCCCTTTTCGAAGTTTCTACGACGACTCCTTCGATACGAAGTGCCCGGGTATGGAGAAAAAAAAAACAACACATTGTGCCCACATCGTTCTTTACTTAGGCAGCGCTAGCGCGCTGCCTATGAAAAGGTGGGCGCGAGAGGGGGTTTAGTTACCGTCCAATAACTTTCAACTATTAAAAAGGGAACTAGCCCTTTGAATTTCCAATCAAATGACCTTTTTGAACTTTCTATGACAACGCCTTTTATAAAAACCTTATATGCCCCCAGGCCATAACTTAAAACCCTTGCCCCGAGGGTTGTAGGGGAGTGTCCTCCTCAAAAACATATTTTCTGTCTGGAAAACAACTACGCTGAACAAAATGGCTATCTCAAAATTTTGATTGGATGTGTTTGGGGGAATGATGGGCGTGGGGGGGGGACTAGTTGCCCTCCAATCACTTTCGACTATTAAAAAGGGCACTAGCCCTTTGAATTTCCAATCGAATGAGCCTTTCTTGAAGGGTCGCCTTCTATAAAAACCTTATAGGCCCCCAGGGCATAACTTAAAACCCTTGCCCCGAGAGTTTTTGGGAGTGTCCTCCTCAAAAAGATATTTTCTATCTGGAAATCAACTACGCTGAACAAAATGGCTATCTCAAAATTTTGATTGGATGTGTTTGGGGGAATGATGGGCGTGGGGGGGGGCTAGTTGCCCTCCAATCACTTTCGACTATTAAAAAGGGCACTAGCCCTTTGAATTTCCAATCGAATGAGCCTTTTTTGAAGTTTCTACGACAACGCCTTCTATAAAAACCTTATATGCCCCCAGGACATAACTTAAAACCATTTCCCCAAGGGTTGTGGGGGAGTGTCCTCCTTAAAAAGATATTTTGTATCTGGAAATCAACTACGCTGAACAAAATGGCTATCTAAAAATTTTGATTGGATGTGTTTGGGAGAATGATGGGCGTGGGGGGGGGTGGCTAGTTTGCCCTCCAATCACTTTCGACTATTAAAAAGGGCACAAGCCGTTTAAATTTACAATCGAATGAGCCTTTTTTGAAGGGTCGCCTTCTATAAAAACCTTATAGGCCCCCAGGGCATAACTTAAAACCCTTGCCCCGAGAATTTTGGGGAGTGTCCTCCTCAAAAAGATATTTTCTATCTGGAAATCAACTACGCTGAACAAAATGGCTATCTCAAAATTTTGATTGGATGTGTTTGGGGGAATGATGGACGTCGGGGGGGGGGGGGGTTAGTTGCCCTCCAATCACTTTCGACTATTAAAAAGGGCACTAGCAAAGTTGGAGCCAATTTTCCCAAATCAAGTGAAAATGGCAGTAAAAACTAAAAAATAAGGCATTTGGTCCCGTAAAGGTACTATTTAGTACTATAAAAGTACTATAAAGTATTTTATAGTACTATAAAGGTAAATATGTACAAAACAAACTGATCTATGTCTATTAATGCTTGACCTATGCGGGTTTATCTTAGTTTTTGACAAGATTTTGGAAGAAAACTATATTTAAGCTGGGGGGGGGGGGCCAAACTGTGGTCGGGGGGGGGGGGCAAATTGAGGTTTGGGAGGGGCAATTGCCTCTACCCTGCCCCATAGCAAATGACACTCCCCCTGCGGCCCTGTGCCAGACAGTTATCCCGATCGGCTGGTCTTCAAAAGCTACGCCTGTTACCTGTTGATTGAATTGACAGATACTGGTCTTTATTTGTACTGTACTTAGTGTATAATTTTAATTTTTGAAGTTTTTTTAAGTGTAGGCCTATTTAAATAAGCGTATTGACATGTATTCACACTCCGATGCTTTTTTGCTATAGTGGAGATTAAACTAGATACTATTATTATAATTTAAACAAAAAATTGAAACCTAGGTATGCCATAAAGTCTTTAGAGTAATGGAAGGTCCCTATTAGTCTCGAAAATTGAATTTAGGTCCCAAGAACCTCTTTTTTTCTATCATACAGTTCGTGGTAACGAACTGTAAGTACAGAGCGACCCAGCTCAATAGTAACCGAAACTCTAAAAAATGGAATTTTGATACCAATAAGTACATCAAAAGAATTTGATGTTTATACTGACTTTAAATTTATAAGTTTCATCAAGTTTAGTCTTACCCATCGAAAGTTACGAGTATGAGTAAGTTTGTCTTATTTATGACAAAAGGGGGACCCCCCCCCCCTAAAAGTCATAGAATCTTAATGAAAATCACGCTATCAGATTCAGCGTATCAGAGGACCCTACTGTAGAGGTTTCAAGCTCCTATCTGTAAAAATTGTGAAATTTTTGTATTTTTTTTTTGCCAAAAGAAAGATCACGGATGCGTGTTTTTTTTTCCTCCAGGGCGATTGTATCGACCAAGTGGTCCTAGAATGTTGCGAGAGGGCTTATTTGAACGAAAATTAAAAGTTCTAGTGCCCTTTTCAAGTGACCAAAAAAATTTGGAGGGTAACTGCGCCCCCTCCCTCGCTCTTTTTTTTCCCAAAGTCAACCGATCAAAATTGTCAGATAGCCATTTTGTTCAGCATAGTCAAAAATCTAATAACTATGTCTTTGAGGATGACTTATTCCCCCGCAGTCCCCAGGGGAAGCATTCTGAGCGATGAGGAGGTGTCTTTATAACTCTTTCAAGTGGTTTCAAGTAAAGAAAAATAAAAAATTATGTGAGTGACGTCATTTTTATATACATCAGTATTGCAATGGCGTTGTCATACTTGTCACACTTATGGGGAAAAATTGAAGATTTTCATACATGGAGAAGTTTATATTAAATTGCTTAAAGAGCAAAAAAACTGGTAATTGCAAATACATTTGCATATATTTTGACAAGGGATTACAACAATTCAAAAACCTTAAAAAAGAAAACAAAAGTTTGAAGCTTAGTGGGAATCGTTGTTAGAAATTGGTTTTGCTTTAATACTCAAATATCTTTGAAAAGACTCAGTATGAAAAGACATTCATTGCGTAAAGAGCAAAAAACTGGTATTTGCAAAAATATTTATATATATTTTAACAAGGGATTACAGCAATTCAAAAACCTTAAAAAAGAAAGCCAAAAGATTGAAGTTTAGTAGATATCGTTGTTAGAAATCGGACTTGTTTAATAATCAAATCATAGGCAGCGCAATAGTGCTGCCAAAGTAAAGAACGATGTTGGCACAATGTATTATTTATTTTTTTGTTGGTCTTAGACCAGGGCACTTCATATCGAAGGAGTTGTCGTAGAAACTTCGAAAAGGTCTCATTCGATTGGAAATTGGAATGGCTTGTGCCCTTTTTAATAGTCGAAAGCGATTGGAAGGCAACTAACACCCATTCCACGCCCACCGTTTCCCCAAACACATCCAATCAAAATTTTGAGATAGCCATTTTGTTCAACGTAGTTGAAAGATCTAGAAATGATGTTTTTTAAGGAGGACACTCACCCCCCCCAGTCCTCAGGGCAAGGGTTTTAATTTATGCCCTGGGGGCATAAAAGGTTTTTATAGATAGTGATGTCGTAGAAACTTAAAAAGGGCTCATTCAATTGGAAATCAAAATGGCTAGTGCCATTTTTAATAGTTGAAAGTGATTGGAGGGCAACTAGCCCCCCTCTCACGCCCACCATTTCCCCAAACATAAGCAATCAAAAATTTGAGATATCCATTTTGTTCAACGCAGTTGAAAGTTTTGGAAACTATGTCTTTGAGGATGATAACTCCCTCAGAGCCCTCAGGCCAAGGGTTTTAAGTTACGCCCTTGGGGCATATAAGATTTTGAGAAAAGACCAAAGGTGGTGGAACTGAATTACTTTTCTTAAATGCATCACGATCGTCTTTTGCTCAATTTGATTTTTTTTTAAACCAAACCTGCAAAAATCACCTTCTATTTATTGTTCACTTATTTATTATATATATATATTATTTATTGAATGCACAATAAAAAACAAATTTGTTTCAATGAAACTACTTCAAAAAACAATGACGGTTTTTTTTTTTCTCTTCTTTGGAGTTTCATATTCATTAAAGCTACTTTTTTTTTGCACTTATGCTTAATGGTGAAGAAGGAGTAAAAAAGAAGAACAACTACGATCGCAGTAAATAGGGTCCCAGTAGATTGGCGAATAAGGATCAAAATTAGGTAAACAAAATCACTTTAAAAAAAAGGTCACAATTTCATTTTAATCCATAATCTTTTTTTGCCGAAATTCAAACATTCAAGATCACCTATTATTTTATTAAAAATACTCAACAAGTACAGAATAGAAGTATAATGAAATCAACAGAATATATCCGCAGAGAAAACGAAGGCAATTCTTAAGTCAGTGAACATAAATAAAACTTAAAACTGCGCGAATGAAACTTACACCTAAATCAAAAAATTAAGCACATGAAGATTTGGTCAACAAAATTCATTCAACGAGCGGAGCGATCCTAGGGCAAAAGTACGTATACAAGTCCGTATTTATCCGCACGAATCGGTATGTAACGGTACTCAGAACTTAGTAATTTAAACAGAATGGCAAACGTTCAGATAACGGTTGTAAAACAGAAATAAAACGCAGCTATAGATGAATCTTATAGATCGGGGCAACAAGATGAAAAAAGTATAATAACGATTTCCGAATCAAGTTCGTTATTTGAAGTTTAGTCCTTGTAATAGTGTGTTGTAAATATTATGTATGAAGTTCGTGGAATCTTTGTAGCTCCTATTTGCATTTATTTATTGAACAAACTTACAGAACTAACGAGTGTCAAGTTTCACCCTCGGAATAAAAAAAATCACCTATACATACTTTTACCTTTAGACCTGGCACGTACATAGGCAGTGTGGGGGAGAGTTTAAGACGACCAGGATGCCCCAAATCATACGATTGTTACGCTTTTAATCCATTTTTGTAGTAATCTTTCAGAATTTTTTTTTTTTTAGCTTTTTCGTCAAATCACTCTCCCTAAAATAATTCTTCCCGCGTACATGTCGGCTTTACACGGTTACGTAGTAAGATTGCATGGTTTTTTAAGTCTGAAAGAAATCAACAAAAAATTCTTGTATTAATATTTGCTTTTTATCAATAGTTTTAAATTAAAAATAATCTAATTCAATTTCCGGTAGCACTGACTACTGTAAATTCAAATTAAAAGAACAAAATATGAATGAAAATTAAAGTAGAAAAAACAAAGAACAGAAAACCCAATAAAATTAACACATAAATAAGGCTTTTGATAAAATATATGATAAAACCTATGAATAATTTTGGAAAATCGACGTAACAACATGAATGTATCTGATAATATTGTCTTCAAACAAAACTCAAGGCCCGTTAAAATTAAAACAACGCTAGTTGTCAAACAGTAGATAAAAACGAATGTCAAGCAAGGCCGTATCTAGGAGGAGGGGGTTTGAACCCACCCCCGAAATGTTTGTCTGACTAAAAAAAGTAACCCAAATGAATATAAACAACTTTTTTATGTTTTTTAGGTTTTCTGTGTACCCCCCCCCCCCAAAAAAAAAAAAACCTTTTGTAAGCCCCCCCCCCCCCCAGAAAAAAGTCCTGGATACAGCCCTGATGTCAATTTAATCATGAATCAAGTTTTTATGCATCAGTTAAATCTAGGTCCATTAAACAAACGACTCGGGCCAAAGTTCCACAAAAAAGCCAGCATGGTAAATAGTTGTAAATTTTGACAAAGATTATAATGCACTATAAATGTTAAATGGTATGCACTAGTTGGCTCCGAATATACAGAACTTTAGTATTGTACGCTATTCAAGGAGCCGACTCCCACCCTTTATGAGTCACCCGATTTAAGCTGACGATATATATGAGGTCGCTAAACGTTCCTCATCCTATGAAGCAGACTTTGTGCAAAAAATTATTTTGTATCCTATACTGGATTGACCATACTTGACCACGCAGTAGTGGTTAACCCAGAAGAGCCATCCTTCGGTTGTTTGAAGATATAGTATAATAAACATTTAAAATGAAAAAAAAAATGAAAATAGTCAGGATTGGTTGAATGTCATATGAAGAGGACACCGTGATTTCTGATTAAAATGTAAAAAGGCAAAATAATTTAATTTAATTTATTAATGATGAATTACTTTTTTTAAAATAAAAAATCGAATTATAGATCTTTACATAAACTGATTTCGTAGCATCATTCTTAATGAAATTTCAAAAGTGTTTTTCTCTAACTGAATCAAGACTTCACACATAAAAGAAGAAAAAAAGCAAAAAGATTTTTTACTTCAAAACTTTAAACTGAAAGGACACTTCTTGGTTATTGAATTATAGAGGTGAATAGCATATATCTTATTTAGCACAAATACGTACCAGACTACATATGTAAACAACAATATTCAAACAAATTCCCATCAAACCGACTTTACAATAAGCATTTTTTAATGCCAATTTTGTACATTAAAATCATAGTTGTAATAAATGCTCACAGAGGGCTAATGGGGAAAGGTTAGCAGACTTTCTTTCGTCTTTTCTGACACCATAGGATTGTGGCTATTATCCAAATTCTGATCTTTTTGTAAGTTGATAATAAAAAGAAAACAAGTGAAGATGGTGTTGTTTTTACATGGATGTTACGAGGAATTAAATTAGTAGTTAAATTCTTAAAGAACTTATTCTAAAGTAGGTTACTTACAGCACTTAAGTACCAAAAGTACTTGATCCAGCCCTAAAAAATTAGCTACCCCCTCCTCCAGTTTTACTTACTTATGTCATTAAATTCCTTTTATTTATATTTTTACACTCCTGTGGTATACGTTGCCCTCCCCCACCTCAGATTATGAGGCCTAAAACCACTACTGCTTTCTAAGTTCATAACGAAAAATAGGTTCAGTTGACTCATTATTTCTTTTTTTTCTTTACGTGTCTTGACTTATATATAGACTTGCATAGTTCGACTATGTATAGGCATAATTAGACTTACTCTGAAATGCGCATTCGGTCCATATGAGCTTGTTACAGTCAATTTTTTAAATGGAATCTTATGTTATGCAGAACGTCCTCGAATCGGTGGAAAGAGGATGGATATAAGCAATGATTTAAATGAAGCATAAACTCCACGGCACGGAGCATAGAGTAAGCTAAGAAGATAATTGGATCTTCAGCTGTTTTGCCGTTAAGCAGTTTGATGCTGCGCTGAGTTGATCGTAGTGGGAAATTAGTCAGATTCAACGTCTGACCTCCTTATGGATGCTCACAGAAAAACATTTTAATAAAAGAGCGATAAGTATATTTGAAATAATATGACCTACTTTCGGAAAAAAGCTTTATAAAGCATAAGTAACAAAGATAATAACTGGAATATCCTCCCAACAAGAATATACTATATTCCAGAAGACTGGGGTCCAACATTTCTAACATTTCTCCTTTCATTTGTTTCAATGAAGATTTGGGGAAATAAGTTTGATATTTGGGGAAATTTTCTGCACAATGAAATTATTTTAGGGTAATGACAGTGTTATCGTGACAAAAACAGCACAAAAAAAAAAAAAAAAAAAAAAAAAAATTCGCAGAAGCTTGAACTTATCAACAAATCTGCTTGGACAAAGTGCTGATTTGAAACACTCAATTAGCAATCACCATAATAAAGCACCCAAACGGAGTCAACGCGCCCCATCTGGCAACACTGATAATATATATAAATTTAGTTTTACAAGTAGCCTAACAGTTTGATTGTATAGCAAATCTTTTTGGATGCCAGAAAATACAAATCGAGAGCAACCCCCCGATGCCGCAAGAAGACGAGTATTGACCCTCTATGTTCATTTACTAGCTATCTGATTCACGAACCTTCACTCGCACTTATTTTTAATGGTCACTATCATCAAGTTTGTCTGGTGGATAAGGTAGAGGGCACTTGCGAAGACAGCACTCGGCCTAAAACAAATTATAATAAAAATTAATTTGAGTTACGGGAATTACAATGAGAACTATCAACTATTTACTAAATTTATTTTGGTAAATAGTTACAACGAGACTTACAAATTTACATGTTTAGAGTTTGATGACATTTTTATTTGTTATATATTTGAGTAAATTCGAGTAGACAACAATCTTATCATTGTCAAGGAGAGAGGAGGGGTTGAAAACTCCGTTCCCATCCCACCGAGGTGTCTGCGGGGTCAGGGTTGAAAACTTAGAGCTATTCCGAGCTTGCAGTTTCTGTCAACGAGTTAGTGCCAACCGTTCTTTAGAACTCTGGACAAGTACTTGTAGACTGTTAAAAGGTCGAAAACTGTCAAGGAAGCCTATTATGTAGAAATTTCAAGGAAAATAAGAGCAGAATAAGAAAAAAGCGTCCGGGAAGGCTCCATCCCGTCTCTTCCACCCCCCACTACGTCCCAGTGCATATATCACTCGTTACAAAAAAAAATTCTAAGAAAATTTCTCTAGGAATTACTGCCACAACAACTTTGTAGCTCAAACTGATTCGTTATAACCCTTAGCTTCATCCTTATATCCCAAAACCTTATAGCACTTGCAGCTCTATCTGAAAATTGCTTATTCCCAAGACTCAAAGAACAGTTGAAAGGTATACGTAGAGTAGATAGCTGGTACATTTGATAGATGCCCCCTCCAGACCCCAATCCCCCCATTTGTAATTTATTTTCTTCGAAAATCTTGTCAAAGCTACGATAAGCCTTCATAATTCAAGCATTCAGGGAAATGAGTCAGTTTTCTTTAGGATATCTTTGCCTTTATAGCATTATATGGCTCATTTTTCATTTTCCCTTGATTTGGGAAAATTGGCTCCAACTTTGACCCCCCCCCCTTCTCCCAGGACTTCGATGAAATGACGCCACTGCCTTCTATCCTAGGGTCTGCATCATATTCCTTTTTCATTATTTATGTATGCCTTCCTTGTCCAGTATACTTGGGCGATTTCAACATTCCACTTTCGCTCTAACTGCCCTTGGTAATTTATCTATTCCGTTTGTATCTCAGAGAGTCAAACTCCCTTTTGTGAATAAAAATAAAATATGAATATGAATAAAAATATATGAAACGTGAAATGAAATATGAAACACATGAATAAAAAAAGGATAGCTATTGCTGGCCCATAGGGCGTCGAATCGACGTTTCAGTTACTGGGTCTTTTTTAATAGGGACAAGTAGAAACCTTGAAATATATGAATGTAAAATGAAAAAAAAATATGGAAATAAGTACGAGAAAGAATAGAATGTGAATATAAAACAAGATTAAAAAAAAAAAAAATTGACCTTGAATTTCTGAAAGACTTTGACCTTTTCAATAATTTAAGCGAAATACAACAGAGAAATTGAGAGTTTATACGTTTAAAACAGCTCAGAAGAAATGGTGTCACATAATACGCTATTGAAATTAAAGTACCCTATTTAGAACAAAAATATAGAAAAGAAATGTGTTTTTGTCTTGGGGTGTTACTTTCGATCGGTTGGTCTAATCCCTTATCCTACTTCTCATTTGTTCTTCTATCTATATCTAGTATCTTACATCTATTATGTCCTTATATCTGTATCCTTATCAAACATTTGTTCTTCTAATATTATCCTATATGCATTACATTTCCTTTTCTCAAATTCATAAATAGTTGGAATTTTTTACTTTTTACAAAAGATAAATTGAAGATTATTTTCTTGAACAAAAACAATTGGTTAATAACAACCGAACAATCCGCTAAGTATTTTTCCAGTTTCCTCACTCTCCGGCAATGTTTATATTGTACAACATATAAAAACCGAGTTTTATGTATCCCTCTTTGACGAGTAAGAGGCCTGTATATATTGATTCTCGTTGTAAGTAACAACTTCCAAATGAGTCAGCTTTGTTTGCTACTCTTTCCTTCAGAAAATGGAGGCCTCCCCAGGGAGCACAAAGCAAAATCCTTTGTTTTATCACTCCATTTTTTACACATTCTGATACTCGCTTTCTGGCAATTGCTTGTAATTCTCACTGCCTCTTCTCTTTTAGCCGCATATTTCCTTGTTCTCGCTGTAGCATATCTATTAGCCGCATTTACTAACCTTTACCATAGCTACTCAAACTGGTCTTGTCAGGTTGAGGGTCTAGGCTGTTCAATTGTCCTCAAGACATTATGAAACTACATAAAACGCCTTTTGTAAATAGACTAATTACACTTTACACTTAGCTATGTTTCTTTTGTAATGTAGCATGCGTATTAGATGTAAAAACGATACTTTCACTCCTGGGTGGGGGGGGGGGGGATGTAATTTATTCTCTTGAAATGCATTGATAAATATGACGTCAATCATGATTTTTCTTGTCAATCATGTTTCAGGTGTAATTTTGCCAGCATCATAAGATACTGACAACAATACAACCACTACTGAGGCCGATATGATGTTTGTATGCTTTTCGAATGTTTTCATATATATGACGTCACTGACATGATTTTCCCCCCCCCCCCCAAAATTAAGGCTCTTAGCGAAATTTCTCAAACTTCTAACCTATATAGATCGTTTTTTCAGGCCAGAAAATCCCAGGATGGCAATTATCCCGAAAAAATATGGGGCCGTTTTAAAGAAAATAAATAAATAAATAAATACATACACAATTATTGTCCGTTTAAAGATAATGCATAGAACATAAATAATGGCTTTTAGATAGATTATTTTTCGACTTTTTTTTTTATTTGGGTATAATTTCTAGGATGAAAGGAAAACAAGCTGAATTTGAACATTTTTTATAGGTTTATACTTCATTTATATTTCAGGTTTATACCTAATTTATAAATTTTTATGTGTTAAATATTAAATATTTCGAAAAGAGCCTGGGAACTTACTGTCCTTCTCGAAAATATTCTTTGAGAGTCGTACTAAATTTCTTCGAATATCTTACAAAGTCACGCTTCCTCTGTTCCAGTGCCTGCTTTCCTGTGCTGCCAGGGATGTAGCCAGCAATTTCATTGACGACATCTAATAATTTTTTGATTGCACTGGCAATTTCCCTACAAAGAACACACCGAGTTTAACGGATAGGTTTTAAAAAAAAAAAATTTGAGCGTTTGAAACGCTGAAGACTTTACTGACGTTTTGAAAGTTAATTACAATAAAAGAAACTAATTCAAAATAAGAAAAAAGAAACAGATTGATAACCAACGAAAATTATGGGTAAAACAAAAATGAAACTAAAAACACGAAGCATTAAAAGGAGTGCATGTGTAGTTAAAAATAGAATAAAAGTGAAATAAAGTTAAAACAAAGGACAAAGGAAACTAAAAACAGATGTGGAAAAAAATTATTTTAGAAAGATGTTTTTTTCACTTGTTAAGGTGTTCCATTATACAAGTGTCGTTTCTTTTTTATTAGCCTCTAAATGGCTATTATGAAAACGGTTAGGTGTTTTGAACCCCCTCCCCCCAAAAAAGAAAATTGTGTCTAACTTGTTGAAACGTAACAAAAATGCATATAGACAAATTTTTGATGCGTTTTGTAAAGTTTCTTTATGTCTACAGTCAATAAAGAAAACAGTTGGTTAAGCTAAAAAATTAAATTAAAAATACTTTTTCAACTGGAAGTAAAGAGCAACATTAAAACTTAAAACGAAAAGAAATTATTCCGTATATGAGGGGGGCTACCCTTCTCTCAAACTCTACTCTAATGACTATAACGAAAAAATGGGGGGAAATTTTAAAACCCGTTTTCCTGTAATTTCAGAATGTAAACAGCAATTCCAGTATCGATATCTAATAATTGTTTATTATGCGGTTAATTATGCGGGTTATATCCCAACAAAGAAGACGAAAATAATGGATCAGATTAGCAAAATCAATTCCCTTTAAAATTAAAAATTACCTTCAAAATTTTGGTACAATCCTAAAGCAGCGTTCAGACTGTACTAATTGACTATTGACTAAATGACTAATCAGACACGCGCTTTGGTAAATGAATGTAACCGGATACATAAGCAAATACCACATTAAACCTTCCACTGAAAGCATTCTGGATTCAATCAAAAAGGCAATTTTAACATAAACAAACAAGACAATGATTGTTATGGAACAGTTTACCAAAAAATTTTTTTTCTTTTTCAAAACGGGTTTTTCCCAAACTTCAAATTCCTTCAAAATCTGGCAACAATCCAAAAGCCGTGTCCATGTACTGATCTAGCTACGCATGAGTAATCAAATCCCTAATGGTGGTCTGACTAGCTATTCAAGTCAGGCCAAGCATGAAGGTTTGAAAAGCATACATGCCAATACGATCCAATGAAGGTACTTGGGTCTTACCACAGTAAGCGCTATTCAATATTGCATTTATGCAACATTGTTTTAAATTTTTAAACGAATAAAAATAGCGAAGTTATTGAGTGAAAATTCTTCCAACATTTTCTAGGTGACAACATTCACCAATATAATATGATAATGTCAGAGCAGTTGAAATGCAAATAACATCAGACTGTAATACGTACGGTAAATAAACTTTCGTCTCTACGAACTGAAAAAAATTAATAAATCATCAACATAGTTTTCCTATTTTTGTTTTCCTTCCACATTTCTCGTTTAGTTTGTTTCTTTTTTCAGAATGATTATTACTTTTTATCTAGTTCTTGACATATTTGATTTTGTTTTTCCTGCTTATATTTCGCATGGATTTTCGCTTGTTATCTCTTGACGCTGCCTTGTCTATATTTTTGGCCTGTTTTTTAAATGTTCGTTTTGATTCAACTAAAAAATGCGAATTTCGCCTGTCTTGGCTAGCGATATATACATTTAATGTGATAAAATCTTTGCTTTTATAGTCCAGAATGAATTGTTCTTTAACAGATTAATTAATAAATAATAAGAAAGATCGTTTTTTAACAATTAATATCTAAATGCAAGATTTAATCTAAACAATTGATTTAAAAAAGTTAATATTACAAATGTAGTCATGTTAAAAATATAGTTTATCTACAAAATATTAAGTTATAGGACCAATATATAATTATAGATTTTATGAAGATCAAAATCTATTAAAAAAAAAAAAAAATCATTAACATAACTAACAAGCAAGGAAATTTTTGTCAAGGTTTCACAATTCCACCGAAACCAACCTCCTCCACTTAGTCGCCTAAGCTCCACTTACTTGCCCATGTTCTTATAAAGAGGTATCGAAGAGCCTCTTTATGAGGGCTGGTTTTCTTTTCAACCTAGGATTATCATTAGAGGTAAGACTGGTGAATATAAAAATTGATTTTATTACCAAAGATAATATACAATCGAGGCTACTTCTCTATATAATCACCTTGACGATTGAGGCAATTGTCATATCTGTGAACAAACTTTGTAGTACACTCTTTGTAAAATGCCACCGATTTGACACCAGTTGTCATGGTATTTTTGAAATAGGTGTAAATTTTCGGCGTGATAATTACCCCAGACACACTCAAAAGAGGTGCTTGTTCCACATACAACAAGCGAAAAATGGTTACATGGGATACACAACAGTCCGATTTTAGTATGTTAGGCTACTTGTCAGTTTGGAAGTGCTGCCCCGCCCAGCAATTTCTTGAGTTCAGGGAAATGCTATAGGCCATGAGATAGTCCAACATGTTACACCCAAAAAGAAGCGAGAATGACGTAAATGTATTCACGAAACCCGACTAAAGGAATCCCAAAAATCAAACAAATGTTCTAAAGCCCCAGGATTATGGATACTGTTTTTTGGGAGCAAAAAGATACATTGGCTGTTGGGGTTATGCAGCCAGAAACAATATATCTTTTAAATTTCTTATTTTCAAACTTTGCAACACCTTCAGAGCTATTCAAACCGAAGAAGAGGCAAGCTGGCTTCTGGAATTATTCTGATCAAAGGCAATATCCGTCTTCAAAGGGCTCGTTTATCCCAACAATTCCCATGGCAATTTAAATGGAATTTTTTTAGCACCTACAATAAGGCCGAGAAGTAGCACTGAGTAATTTCCAACTTCTCCTTGAAATGAGAATTTTCCTGAGTTTAAAGTGGCAGCATCAGGACCGTATCCAGAATTTTGTTCCGGAGGGGGGGGGAGGAGGAGGAGGACAGGGTTACAAAAAAAATTTAGGGGGGGGGGGGGGGGGGGCTTACAAAAAAACCTTTAGAAAACGCATCAATTTTTTTATATTCATTTTTGTTACGTTTTTTACGAGTCGGAAAAACATTTCGGGGGAGGGGGGGTGGGGGGGGGGTCAAACCCCCTAACCTCCCCTGGATATGGCCTTGGGCAGCATAATATACAAAAGGCCTTAATAATAAAGGTGATTACGCAGAAAATAACCCTAATAGGGTATTACTTTCGGTAATATAGTCATTTTTTTTCTTTTATTAATCCATCTTTCCTTTATAACCAATCGGAGGTTGAAAAAAGCAACAACAAAACCACCCCCAGCAATGAAACATCTTACCTATTTTTAATCCTTTTTGACGCATTTTAAGCTCTAGTTTGATGTTCCATGTTTTTTTCCTGTCATTATCACTTGTTTCTAACTGGCTTATTGTAACTTCTTTTTGACTCAATTTATGCGTATCCTTTGATTTTTATATTCTTCAATCTAAAACGCCAATCCGGTTTTATTTACCTGCGGTACAGGGGCGTAATTTTCTATGGAGCAGGGGGACACCCCCCCCCCCAACTGAAATTCAGTTTCTTCAAAAATCTTGTTAAAACTAAGATAAAGCTGCATAATTTGAAAAATCCTAAGAAATGGGTCAGTTTTCTTTAGTATATTTTTGCCTTTATGGTATTATATTTCTCATTTTCCAGTTTTCACTATCACTTTCACTTGGTTTGAGAAAATTGGCTCCAACTTTGCCCCAACCCCTCAGAATTGTGACGAAATTATGTCACTGCTGTGATAGTTGTTTGTCAATAAAGTATTGTCATATCTTACAACGAATCTTGCAGTTCTTGCAGTTGCTAATAGCTTATTAAATTAAAAATTAATTGTAAAAAAGCAGTAAACTTGCTTTGAGTGTGATATTTTTTTTAAATTTTCTTACTTAATAGTATCCAAAAAGGCTCGTCTGTCAGTAATCTCATCAGGAATTCTGCTTAAAATTTTCTTTAAAAGAGAGGAGCGGCGATTTAACTCCTGAAACGGCTCCTCTGCTCTCCTCAATCGATATTCCGCTGAAAAGAAGGACATTTTCTTTAATTAATACAAGAGCTCTATTCTCCTATTAAAAAAAAAAAAAAAAAAATACTCAAATCTGATGTTTCGGAGGTTTTACATGTAATAGCAACACCGCATGTTTTAACATATTGTTATATATTTTATACATATGTTGTAAATTTTATGTTTTAAATGTATATGTTTTATGATTTATATGTATGTAAATATTATACTTTTTTATTTTATGTTTTATATGTTTTAACATAATGTCTTAGTAATACCCTGAAAATTTGGGACAGTGATAGTAAAAGAATTTTTGCCGCCTCTAGTATTGGCTTGGTAAAGACTAAAAGTACTATTGCCTTTGAAAGTATCAATATTAACATAAAAATTTGACAAACAAAAATTTAAATTTATAATTAATATGTATATATTTACAAAAATAACGATATTAGAAAGAAGACACGACCTTATGGTAAAATTCAGTTTCAAATGTCTGTTGTATAAGGCTCATCGAGATATTTCCCCTGATCATGTTTCAGAGTTATGACTGCAGCCCAGTTACCTGATTGTAAGCATGATACGTGAGCTGGTATTCAAAAGCTGAGCCTGCCACCTGTTTATTCAACTAACTGGCACTTGGTTTCATTTGTACCTTATGCCTGGCCCACATTACAGCCATGGGCGTAGGGAGGGGGGCAGCTGCCCCCCCCCTAGACCTTCAAATTTACATTAGATATGGCTGAAAAAGCAGATGGTTGGAAAAGCAGTTGATAAAAGGCCCTCCATCACACTATCGACTGCCCCCCCCCTAGACAATATGCTGCCTACGCCCATGATTACAGTCATACTTGACAACAAGTTTTTGCTGTGTTTTAACTGTTTCCTTTGCGTTTAGTGTCTTTTCTTTTTCCATAATGCTTTTGTATATGCTCTGTTTTTTTGCGTCTTTGTGTGACAAGTTTCCCAATAAATACATAAATAAATATGAAAAGAGTAGGAATTGAAAAAAAAAACAGAACAAATAAGTATAGATACAATGACAAGTGTGCAAGGGCTCTCTTAAAATCACGCCCTCTTCCCCTCCCTCCCCCCCAAAATAATTATAAGTATCTCCATGCTTGGATTTTTTTTGACACTCCCTTTAATTTCATGAATTCTCTGAGTTTTTTAAAACTCGCCTCAATCCTCAATATAAATCTGTATAAATGTCTGGTACTACAGGAATGTACATTTGCATTTCTTGTTACAATTAATGACTTGGGGAATGAGTTCCCTTGCATATAAAAGTTTATGGATGACATATCAGTCTTTAAAATCTATTCAAGCAAATCTAAAATTTTTTTACCCCATTAAAAGCAAATCTCCCAGAATCCTTGACATGTTGAAAAATCAAACACCCTAAATACGAAAATTATTCTAGATTAAACATCCTTACCATAAGCTTTTTGAAATCTGATTTTCTGTATTCCAATCTAATCCCCTTCAAAATTGGAAGAATGCTAAACTCCTTGACAGTACTATTAAAATTAGGCTCGAGTGGGCTATGCATGCATTAAATATTTAAATAAAAATCCAACAAATCACTTTTTTATACCTGTCCTTCCTTAGGTCCCTATTCAAATGCAAATGCAGGCCACTCTGCCTGGGAGGAGCGATGTTTTATACAGAAGGTATGGGCTAAAGGCTCTTTCTGATCCCTGAGTTTCTGGTCTTTTTCTCCTGCCTCACATCCCACTCGTCCATAATATCCTCATTAAGAAAAATTATCCTTTTTTATGCTAAAGGGCATTATTTACCCTTTAGTAACTACCCATGGCAGGTTCAGGAAATTTTTTCATATCTTTGTCTGTCTTTGCTGTACAACACAAGCAGGTAGTGGGAAATAGTCTGTTGTCTCTCTTCTTTCTTTTATTATTGGTTTTTTAATTAATTCCAATAATGCTAATTGTAATATCAATTAAATTATTTTTCCTGAATATCATACTGACAAGTAAACTGTATGGCAGTATTTTTTTTTTTAGCTATTGGCTGTGTTGTTATTTCAGTCTTTTTATGTACTCAAGAGGAACACAAATTTGGTCATTTGAGCTTGTGAGTTGTCGTTTTGAAATAAATCATTTATTTGGTCATATATGCCTTGCCTAGAAAACCCATCTTCCGAAATAGCTTGAGAAAAAATTGAATCTATTAGGAAGTGCTAGATTCAAAATAATTACAATGAGGAAAACGTTCCTTAACCCTTAAAACAATCTACCTTACCACCATGAAAGGCCAATAAGACAACACTTGCCTGCATTTTGTCAAGGCAGCCTGAATTATTATCCATGCTGATTCAACTTTTCTTAACCTTTACAACACTACCTTACCTACTTAGCTTTCTCAAAATTCCTAATTCACTGAACAATCCAAACCATTACTCAAAGTTGCTATATCAAAGTCTGTCTATGACAGACTTCACTCTCTTTGTCACTGAAGGGCTATTAAATTTTGGATTTTATAGGGGCTTTCAGTTTGGTCAAAGTTTTGTCCACTAAAAAAAATATTCACTTCATTTGTTAGAGTCTATTTTTCTAGGACTTTGTTTTGAAAACAAAATACATTAAACTGAATAGAATTTTAGCACAGTAGTGGGTGTGTATTTATACGTGTATTTTAATTAATATTTTCACCTATATTGTTTAAAAAGATTACTTTAATTATCTTTGTAAAAAGCCAGTAAAAATTAGATTGAACTGACAGTTCCAATATAAATCTTATTAAATATGAATGTTAAAAGGTAAGAATTTTTACTATTATAGCAGTTAGATTGCAAGGGGAATCCAGCTTTAAGATAAGAAAGCATTCTTCTTTCAAGCATGGAATTTTTAAATAAAACTTACAATCTGTGTCAGCAACTTGTCCTTGTAGTCTTAGCAATGCTTCATTCATGTTGATACTCAAGTCAGCTTTCTTGACAAGTCCCAAAACTAGGTCATGAGTAAACCCTGGGTGCACATTTTCAACTTTCACAAGAGCTGCTCTGAGGGTTTGAGCTGCAGCAACATCTGTTTTCTCAAGCTAAAAAAAGACATAATGATATGGATATAGGGGTATATTGGCGCAATAAAAAAATTTATCCTAATATAAGAAACGATTGAAAAATTTATAATAATCAAATATTGGAAATGCCTCACAATTTTGCTGAAAAACAATTTATGGCCAAAATAAATAACATGAATTTAGTATTCAAAATTAACAACATGCACTAAGAAAAGACAGAAGAGGAATGACATACCTGATTTCAGAAGGGGTTGCAATCTCTGACTACCACTCAAAAATAATTTGAGGGCCAGAAGAAAGAAAAATAGGATCCAGGTTTATTTAAATACTGTAGCTATCATGGCGCTCAAAATGAATGATAAAGTAGGCTATTTTTGCACCCAGGAAGAAAACACAAAAAAGGGCTGGTTTTTAAATGCACTAGCAAAACAGAGCACAAAGAAGTTTACAAATGTTTTTATGCTACAGTTGTATTTTAAAATAGACTAAAAAGATGTCCATATAATTTACATACTTCCATGCCCTCACCATCAGAGGAGAGCCCCATGACCCCTATCTGATAAATAAAGTTCAAATAGGGATAAAATCCTTTTAATAGACAGTGATGATGATAACAGTGATAGAAATTCACAAAAATACCAGATATTTTGGTCACATATACAGTGACCGTCATCAGTAGTAAAACTTTAGTTTTACTAAAGTTTTATCGTCATGGAAACTTCTATTTATCGTCATGGAAAGGCAGTGTGGTCTCCAAAACTATTGACCCCTATCCCTGGTAAGGGTCTGACCTGTTTACACTTATGCATATGAGTTTACTGGGATTAAAAAGACAGTCCTTATTTTAGACCAAATCTCAACTGAAATATTGTGAGCATTTTTCTTTGAAATATTACAGGAATAAAGGCATGAGCTTATTATAAAATTGGCTATTTAAGCCTCCAAATCATTGCTACTTTTCTTCTGTTTTGTAATAAACTAAAAAAACAGGAAACCCTTTTCCTACCCAACCAACATGTTTTGAATGAATTTTCTTTAGCCCAGAAGGGGAAAGGGGTGGGCTTGAGTACTGAGAAACATGTGGTAAGATCCACTGACACCCCATAAACAAATAAGTAGAACAATAGGGAATTTTTTTTTATACAAGACAGTGGAACGCAACTTTAAATGAATATTTCGACCCTATATCTAAGGGCCGTCCTCAGCAAAACAGACGAAGAGAATAAAAACACCATAAAAGAAACTTACATTAAAATTCAATCATTAAAACTGTTTAAAAAAATGTTTTAAAACAGCCCTAATATCATTACTTCAAGGAAGTTCAACCAGGACTGGTACTCCAAACGAAATGGACAAAGAACAATTCATTCAGATGGAATTAAAATACTTACAGACAAGCTTTTAAAGCTAATCTCGCCTTCTTGGCAGCCAGCCTAGAAGGTCTATTCGTAATAGGTTGAGTGGAGTTATTTACAGGTTTTTTAATATAATTAGTCAAATCATTTTTAATTAAATTTGTGTATAGGGCTTTACGCGAATGTTCCCCCAAATCTCTATTTAAAGAAATATTACTATTTATTTTGATTTTAATTTCAATTGCCTCTCGAACAACCTGTTTTATGCCTAAATCATTGCTAATAAGGCAAGTTTCTTCAAAAAGCATTTTATGACTAGGGTTATCATATATGTGACTGCTTAAAGCAGAATCAAAGGAAATATTTGTAATATTAGAATTTAAAGCTTTAGTTATGTCATCTTTGTGTTGTTGCAGGCGTTTTTCTAAATTTTGATGGGTTCTACCAACATAAAAATGGCCACAGTCACATGGTATTTGATAAACCCCTCTCTGGCGAGTAACTGGGGTTATATCTTTACCAGAATTTAAGAAATTCATGATTTTAAAATTATTTGTAAATACGACATAAAAATTATTTTGTGTGCAAACTTTTTTTAAACTTGTAGTGACTTTTGGAATATATGGAAGGTAAATTATATTTGAGGGCTTGACGGGAACTTCACATTGCAAAAGACCCTTAATTTTACGGGAGTGTCTTGCCAATCTTGGCTAATTGTATTGTTAATAAAGACAATAGGATAACCGTTTCCAAAAAGTATGTCTCTAATAAAATTTAGTTCATCTGTGATGTAAGATTCAGAGCAAATGTTTAGGGCACGGTCAACAAGAGATGTAACAACACCTCTTTTAACTTGTGGGGGGTGATTGGATTTAAAATGTAGATATCTGTTATTTTGTGTGGGTTTTCTGTAAATTGTAAAATCCAGTTTATCAATGTCACAAATAATTAAAACATCCAGAAACAATAATTTATTTGCATTTTCAATTTCTAAGGTAAATTGTAAATTTTGGGCATATGTATTAAGGTGATCTAGAAAGCCCCTAAGTTCATTTTCCCCATAATTCCAGAGTGATATTACATCATCCATATAACACCCCCAATATACATGTTTTAAAAAATACGAATTTAAGGCCCAATTTTCAAGGTGTTCTACATAAATGTTCGCTAATAACCCAGATAGCGGCTCACCCATAGGGAGACCATTTTTTTGTTGATAAAAAGAATTACAGAACTGAAAATACATTGAATACTTATTACAAATTTTGACTAGGGACATAAAAACCTCACAATCTATTCCTGTTGTTGAATCTTCAATTAAATGATAGTTTTCTTCTATTTTATTTTTTAATAACTGCTCAGATATTGCTACATCAATATTTGTGTACATAGAAACTATGTCAAAACTACTTGCTATTGTATTTTCTGAAATGCTTGCACTTTTAAGTTTTTCTACTAAATCTAACAAATTACATATTCACAATTTTTGGGAATAAAGTAACGGTTTGAAGGCTGTACATAACCACTTTCCAATATTGGAAGCAGGGGCTTTCGTACATGCTACAATTGGCCTTAAGGGAATACCTTGCTTGTGTAATTTTGGTAAACCGTAAAACTTTGGGCAAAAGCTACCTTGGGGGAGAAATTTATTATACAATTGTGGGGTGATTTTGCCATTTTGTTTTAGATTCTTTAATTCGGTTATAATTTTAAACAGTTTTAATGATAGAATTTTAATGTAAGTTTCTTTTATGGTGTTTTTATTCTCTTTGTCTGTTCTGCTGAGGACGGCCCTTGGATATAGGGTTGAAATATTCATTTAAAGTTGCGTTCCACTGTCTTGTATAAAAATTTCCCTGTTGTTCTACTTATTTGTTTATGATGGAAAGGCAGTGTGGTCTTCGTCGCTATTTGTGTCACTGACACCCCCTCCTCCCCCCTCAGGGAACAGAATCAAATACACCTACAGAAGTGTCCATTACCAAATCTTTATATGACATATTTACATCAAGCTATGGTCACATAGCATGAGTGAGGTAAAAAAAGGTCTATGTGATTAACAGGTTGCTTAGGTTTGATGAGAAAAGTATTGTCCTATTTTGTTCAATTTTGAACATAAGGCACAATCCCTGAATATTGTAGTATAGCAAGAAGAGAAGATCAAATTTCTTCATTAGCATATTTTGCTAATGTATATATATGCCAGCACCTACAATGCAGAGGGGGGGGGAAGACTGCTACTACTACTACTACTACTAACAACTCACTGCAGCACCAAACCACCTGGGACCAATAGAACTATGTGTTGTGTTCAATGAGAGACATTTGTTTAAATCAGTTTATTGAAGCCAACCGACCTGCAACACAAAACAACAAGCGTAAGCACATAGCAAGCAATACAATGAGAGCATTACAGGCGGCACAAGCATATCATAACAAAGGTAAGCATACAACATCTTCCTTCACATACAAAATAAAAACAAAACAAACAAAAAAAACAAACTCTTCTGAAGCATCATAATCACTATCGTAAATAACCATAGTTCCATTTAGTTATTCACAGATCGAAAATCTGTCTTGGTTTTATGGGCCTTCCATATCTTGACACGCGTGGCCCAAATAGAGTCCCGTTCGTATTAGAATTCCTATTACTGTTCACTGGAACCGGATTCGGAGTTGCAAATGGTGTGGCTGGAACATCAGCATTTTCATCAACTCTAAACCTGATGGAGTAGCAATAGTCGGACTGGTAGCGTCTAGTTTTTCAGGGGACTCAGTACCCTCAAGTAATGGACCCGGCGCAATGGACTGGCTCTCATCTGAGTCTACAAGTTCGTTTGGAATGTTAATTTCGGTTTCCCCCGGCGCAGTGAATCTAGGCTTCAAATGCACGCGATTTCGTCTGTAAGTATTTCCGTTTTCCGTTTGTACTAGATAAGATCTTGGCTCTGGCATTGACAGAACTATCCCTTTCTTCCAATGCTTATCTTCTTTTGACAGTTTCATCCAAACTGTTTTGTTTGGACTCAGCATAGCTAAGTCTTTTCGCATGCCGGTCATAGTAGGTTTTCTGCCTACACTGGTTTCTTTCATGAACCCTGATGATCTCTTTTCTAGGTATTACCTTGGGACGCAGCTGGATAGTTGGTAGAATCGACCTCGGAGTCCTGCTCATGAGCAGTTGAGCCGGTGATGCAGATCCACTGATTGGAGTACTCCTGTACTCAAGGAGACCAAGATTAGGATCCGAATTGGAGTCAACTGCTTTCTGCATGATTCTTTTTGCAATGTCTACTGCCTTTTCTATATGTCCATTCGATTGTGGGAAGTTCAGGCTTGATGTACAGAGCTGGATGTCGTACAGTTGCAGAAAACTAAGGAACTCACTGGATGAGAACTGCGGCCCATTGTCTGACCAAATCTTCAACGGTATGCCATATCTAGCAAAATGTGACTTGAGTTTGGTGATGATTTCCGACAAAGTTGTGCAGTTCAACTTGTCAATCTCGATGAACCGGCTATAGTAGTCACTGGTAATGAGGTAGTTTCTGCCCTCCAATTGACAAAGGTCTACACCAATAGCTTCCCATGGGCCTTGGGGTAGTGGAGTAGAAAGCAAAGACTCTCTGGGGTTGTTTGGTGCATATTTCCCACACGATTCGCAGCTCTTGACAAACTCTTCTATTTCATGGTTCATTCCAGGCCAGAAAACCACAGTTCGCGCTCTCTGTTTGGTTTTTTCCATGCCCATGTGGGATGCATGCAGTTGCTGGAGAATGTTTGGCTGGATGGCTAAAGGAATGACAATTCGGTCAGCCTTCAAGATGATGCCATCGACAACCGCTAGCTCTTCTCTGAAATTCCAGTATGGGATAACAGGTCTTGGACAAGACTTTCTGACGACAGGCCACCCTTCCTGGATCACTTTGATGAGGGTTTGCATGACTGGATCTCGCTGATTTTCTTTTCGGATTTGCTCCATTTTTGTATCACTAACAGGTATGTGCTTAACAAACGAGTTTACATGAAATTCAATCTCATTTTGAAAATCGTTGCTTTCTTCAGATGTGTGCAGTCTTGACAGGGCATCAGCTACTGGGATATCTTTGCCTCTAATGTAGTGAACCTCCAAATCGTACGGCTGTATCTGAAGCATCATCCTTTGCAGCCTTGGTGGTGCCTGAGACAAAGGCTTTGACAGAATGGTTTCCAAAGGCTTGTGATCTGTGTACAGCTTGACTTTTCGGCCATAAATGTATTGGTGAAATTTCCGACAGCCAAACATGATTGCATACAGCTCCTTCTCGATCTGTGAGTAGCGCTGTTCTGTCTCATTCAATGCTTTTGAGGCAAATGCTACAATCTGTCCGTGAGTTAAAAGCTCTGCCCCGAGGCCATGTTTTGACGCATCTGTTTTCAACTCTACTTCCTTACTTTGAGCATCGAATGCAGCTAGGTTCTGACAAATAGAAACCTTGATCTTCTCCATCTCTAATTTGTGAGCATCTGTCCACTGGAATGTATCCTGCTTTCCTAACTCTCTTAATGAGTGGTTCAAAGTCGAAAGATTTGGAATGTAACAAGATAGGAAATTGACCATTCCTAAAAACGTCATGAGCTCCTCCTTGCTTGTAGGACATGGCATTTCCTTTATAGCCTGAACCTTCCTTGGATCCGGCTTTATGCCTTCAGCTGTGATGACATGCCCAAAATAAGGGATACTGTGAGCATCAAATATACATTTCTCTGGGTTGAATTTCACTCCTTCCTTTCTGGCCCTCTCTAGCACGCATAAAAGGTTTCTATCATGCTCGTCATCTTTACCAGATACTATTATGTCATCCACAATCACACCTAGACCTTCTAGATTGTTGAACGTTTCCTCCATTTTCTGTTGGAATATGTCCTGAGCACACACAATCCCAAAAGGCATTCTCATGTATTGATATCTTCCAAACAATGTATTGAAAGTTGTCATCAATGACGATGGTTCTGACAGTTTGAGCATCCAATACCCAGACTTGGCATCTAGCTTAGTAAACCTGTTGTGACCATGAAGCCGTGCAGCTATGTCTTCAAAAGTTGGCATGGGGTAAAAGGGTCGTTGTATAGCATTATTTAGATCCCTTGGATCTAAACACAAACGCAGACACCCATCTTGTTTTTCAACGGTGACAATTGAGTTTACCCACTCAGTAGGAGTTGTAACTTTCTGTATAATACCCTGTTTTTCCAGCTGTTCTAACTCGCTTTTTAGCTTGTCATGAAGGGCAAATGGTATACGTCTCACTGGATGTACAGTTGGCACAGCATCTGGCTTCAGATGTATGGTGCACTCACCTTGCAGTTCGCCTATGCCAGTGAAGACGTCAGCAAAGTCTTTTTTTACCTTCTGGATGAACAGCGTTTCCTGATTTTGCTCAACAGTTCCTGCCACTTTCACAAGACCCATGTCGACGCATGCTTCATAGCCAAGTATTGGCATGGCTTTGGTTTTTACAACAAAGAATTCATATCTACCTGTGGTAGCCTTGTTGTATGTGCATGACAGCATACATATTCCGAGTACTGGGATTCTCGTACCTCCGTATGCAACAAGAATCTGCTTGGTCTCTTTCAATTCAGGTCTAGGGACAATTTTCTGAAACAGATCAACTGGAATGACATTGGCTTCTGCTCCAGTATCGATTTTGAACTTAATCTTCGATTCCTGTTTGTTCACGATGATTTCTGCAGTCGGTTGGCTTCCTTTTATATTTCCGACGGATCCCACAAAGAGTGTATTGATGAATACTTGGTCGATCTGAGATGCATTTCCACTTTCAACAGCATGCACTGGTTTGCTTCTGCAAACTCTGGCAAAGTGATTTGAGCGTCCACAACTTGAACAAATTTTTCCTTTTGCTGGGCACCTGTGATTTGGATCATATTGCCCTCCACAGAAGTAGCACTGCTTAGGCTGTGAAGCATATGCTGACTGGTGTTGCTTCCTTTTATGTAGACTATCGATCTCCTGTTTGATATTCACATTTTTTGAAACATCTGCCATTGTTGAGAGCTGTGCCTGGGTTGTCTCATGGGCTCTAGCAATTGCTATGGCTTTTGAAAGTACTAATGTACCACCTTCTGACAAAAGTTTCTCCCGAATTTTTGGTGATAAGATTCCACACACAATTCTGTCTCTCACCATATCATTAATGGTTGTTACTGGGTAATCACAGTCCTTAACCAACACGCGTATGGCTGTTATATACTGTTCAACTGATTCATGCACACTTTGGTCTTGTTTGTGAAACTTGTACCAAGCAAAGACTGGGTTGACAGATGGTGAAATATGTTCCTTGAACTTTTCTAGGTAGCAAGCAATTTTATCTGTCTCTTCTGCCTGCAATGTCCAAGTACTGTATACGTCTCGACCTTTTTCACCAAGCCACAGAAGTAGATATGCACACTGCTGCTTTTCAGTTTTTCCACTTAAAGGGCCTGTGAACATTAGCTGCACATGTTGTTCAAATTTTTTCCATGACTCATGACTGGCTGCTTCCCAGTCAAAACGAGGTGAAGGCGTAGAGTTGTCCATCTTGACTATTTTTCTGACACCATGTTGTGTTCAATGAGAGACATTTGTTTAAATCAGTTTATTGAAGCCAACCGACCTGCAACACAAAACAACAAGCATAAGCACATAGCAAGCAATACAATGAGAGCATTACAGGTGGCACAAGCATATCATAACAAAGGTAAGCATACAACACTATGCATGCTCCTCCTCCATCCCAATCTATTCAAAGCTTTTTCCACTTTTTGTATGGCAGTTTGCTCATAATCTGTAAAAACTGAAGGCTAAAGAGGTTTGATGACTGAGGCACTTCTCAACTATTAATCTAAGAGTGAACATTTGATGAATGCATCTTCTACCCTTCCTAAAACCCCACTGTTCTTGGGTAATATTCTAGATGAGGGACTTGTTAATATCTTGGAAAGTAGTTGGGTAGATTTGCCCCCCTACTGGATAAATTGGCTATACAGCGCACTTTATACAGGATAATATAGCCAGTACTTGGACAGCTAATTACCACTCCAACAGTAAAATCACTGTAGAATCTTCATTATACCACCTAGAAAGCAGACTATCTCACCATTAGATATGTCTTAATTTTTTTTAATAAGTATATGATTAGCTTGAATATTTTAACTTTTTACAATACTAGCAATTTAAATGCACTAATAGTTAACAGTGGGACCTAATCATGAACACAAACTTTAAGCTTGAGCATAAATTTGGAAAATACAGCCTAATCTTGGATATGGAATCTGAAAGTTTGAACAAAGTATCTAAATCATAGAAAACTCTATCATGGATGTATTCAGTCTGATCTAAGGCAGGTGTTGTGAAACAAAATAATTGTATTTAAATAGACTATGATGTAAGGGTAAATTTTGTTTAATGTTAAACAAGGTTCACCCAGACTGTTGTCAGCCAATTGTAGCTAGTCCTATATAAGCCATTGGCCAATCCCAACTATATAAAGCTGTCTACATCATATCTAATGTTAGGACCATACTGTCAAAGATTATGAAAGATACCTTTTAACCAAAATATTTGTCCAACATCTGCACTATCTGCATACTTGGGCACTTTCTTATTATTTTAATTTTGTTCCAACTGGATATATTGTGCTCCATGTTGAGGATGATGAAATTTTGTCATTGTGTTAGGAACCAGTGACAAAATGTAAGAAGTCTACTGGAGAGATGCAGTTTAAGCCCCCTTAATAATGGTGACCACAAGATAGGTGTGACTGTTGATGACCATTCTTCAGTCGTTTAAAGCTGACACCACCACACAACTTTGCAACTTTGGATAGAGTTACAAGATGGTATTCCCATTAAATTTTGCAATAATGAACAGCAAACACAAACATTTACCACAGGGAATAGGCTACTATTCAAACAACAAAGTAAGAGTACCACAACACCATTATAAAATATAATGGCAATAAAGTGAATCCACAAGCATGGTAGTATGGCTTATATCTTGGAATACCAATAACTTTTTTCTAAATTAAACTTTCAGTGTTTGATGACCTTAGTGAGAAGTACAGTGTATTTGTTATTCAATTGTTACTAAGTATAGTGTTAATTTACTTAAATTGCACAAGTCTTCTTCCTATTACAAACCTGCTCAATAGTGCAATAAATTAACATAGCCCATCAGGAGGCTTAGGATCTTTATAAAGGGTGTCTTTTTATAAATGTGGATTTACTTGATAATGTAATAATGAATCTGGGAAGCTTTTGGCTCTGTTCTCTGAGAAATTAGGTTTGTGTCTAGATAAAGTTAATTGCTTGGAGTTGTCATCTGTGGTAGCTGGCAATCCCATTAGTAATTTAACTGAATTTGGTTCACAGGCATCTCCATGACCAATCCTTATTAAGAATGTGGTTTGTAAGGATTCTGATTTCATTTGTATTTATACATTGTTTCAAAAATCTAATCTTGATTGCATTACTTGATTATCTTAAGTTGCAGCTAAGAGCAATCTAAGGATTTCTCTTGTAGAGCTCCAGAATGATAACTAGTTGTAAGCAATGTTCACTGGTGAAAGGTTATATGTTCAGTAGCATCCCAATTGAGTTTACACTCCCTGGAGGACCACTCAGCATCTGGCCTTTGTTTAAATTAACTTAAAAAACTTTTTCCACAAAATAAGCTTCTCAAAGAAAAGTAAAGAACACCATTAAACAAAAAATGAGCAAAAATACAATCAAATAATCTACCAAGCGTGAAACTACCACAAATCAGCATTGATAAATATATGAAACCCAAAACAAACAGAAATTACAATAAGTAACTGAATCAAGCTCAAAACAAGCAGAAATCAACATAAGTTGGGCTCAAAACCCCTGTGCCCTCCCAAGGCCAGAACATAATTTGTACTTTACTGAAAAAATATAAATGTTTTTACTTTTACAACTTTAATATGCTAAATCAAATAATATGAACATTTTGATTACTAAATAGCAGTATATATATATTAAACTGACAATGCACATTCATTTGTATTTTTTTCAGTAAAGTGCAAATTATGTTCTGGCCATGGGAAGGCCAGAACATAGGGACATACATTAGGGGGGGGGGGGCAAATTTTATTTCTGATGTAAATGGGAAGTAAGTTTAAACTTTACCCCCCCCCCCCTAATGTAGAAATATATACCCTGAATTGGCATATATGGGGGGGGGGCTAAAACTCATTTCTGATAGAAATGATTATTATATTCGTAATCAGCATAAAAAAAGGTATCAAATGGTATATTCACTTTAGTTGTTACTCAATAATGATTTGGTAAATATTTACCCATTGTTGTCCATATTTACTTCAAAAAGTCCTCAGATTCTAACTAGGCTACCCAACTACATGCAAAAATAATACAAAACTCTGTTAACCTAGGCTAACAGACAACAAGTTTAAGAGTGTAATTACGTCAGAAATCACTGGACGCAGCAGAACCGGTAGCATAAGTGATTGAGCAGGGGCATCGTCAGTCATATTGGTGGAACTGCTGAAGGTATTCAGCGGCAAATTTTTTTTCTAAATATGCTCTAAGTAGCCTATTTTTAATCAAGATTCGACAAAATAATTTCTATTTAACTAAGTCAAACCAACTTTTGGTTGTGTAAAAAGTAAAGATGGCGATTCACATGCATTTCGCGCTATCTATAGAAAATAATGATTGTATAAAATTTGAAGTGTCAACACTTGATAAAAAAGATATATATCAAGTATTGTGTATGAAGAAGGTATAAAAATTGCTTATTTTTTGTCTTTGTGACTTTAGAGGGGTCATAGATGGGGATATCCACCACATGGCTAATATGGGAGTAAAGTTCATTAATGACGCAAATGGATATTGTATTTAGATTGAGGATGTAATTCTAGGTAGGCCTATATATTTGCACATTAGGGGGTAGGGTATATATTCTGTGAATATATAGGTTCTAAGAAATTCATGAATTTCTTAGAAAACTGGAAATACAAGGGAAGAAGTGAAGATAAAGGCTCTCCCCCTGCAAAAGGTGTTAACTAGGATTATTCTGCATATTATGGAGTAAGAATTGTTTTCTTAAAATATTTCCTTATGTCCAGCCAGACTCCTAGGCTTAAAATACTGGTTGGCTGGTTGCCTAATTTAAAGATTTGTATATATATATATATATATATATATATATATATAATATATATCTATATATATATATATATATATATATATATATATATATATATATATATATATATATATATATATATATATACACTGTCAAATTAGCCATCTGGTGGTATCCCATATTAAATAGGCCTAGCCTAATTGGATAAAACTCATCTTTAGGGCTTCATTGTATCTTATTAAGCCATAGGCTACAGTCAAAGTAAGAAGATTTCAGGAATGGATCTAAAGTCCAGAAATGTGTTTTCAAGTAGGATGCTCAATTCATCATTTCATTTTACAGACTGACCTTTCAATAACCAAGTTAGAATAAAATTCTACTTTAGCTACTTTTGGCTATCTTGGAGAGGGGATAGGTTTAGGAAAAGAAACCTTCAGGAATGGGTCTACAAGCTAAAGTAGCCTATGTCCCAGGAAGGTATTTTGAAGTACCTACATCCACTCCTCCCTCTAGAGGGTCCTAAAATTTGCCTACATGACAGGTACAGGTCTATACCTAGGCTGTTGAAGTTAGTACAAAACAGTATTTTACCTAAATTTTCAGTTATCATTTTTGTTTTCTCTGGCTTTTGTTCTGAAAATGCAATTCCTGTTATTTGAGGAGAATTTTAAGTCAAATCAATGTTTTATTTTCTTCAAAATTTAGGAAATGTGTTTGCATATCTTTGAAACCTTATAAATAAAGATTGAGCAAAGTTGTGAAGCTGAAAACAATTTTTTTTGTACTTCATTTATGCAGAAGATTCAGGCTTCATTTGGTAAATTTTTGTTATTCATATTATTGACTTACAAATAAAGTAAACATACCAATCAATATCTTTTTTTATGCTCTTTCCAAATATAATAATCATTTTTGTTGGAAATGAATTTTACCCCCCACCCCTATATATACGAATTCAGGATATATATTTGTACATTAGAGGCATGGTTGGAAAGTTTAAATTTACCTGTCATTTACATCAGAAATAAAATTTACCCCCACCCCCCTAATGTGCAAATATATTGTATACCCTTTCATATACAGAATAATTTCTGTTTGTTTTAAGTTTTAATGTTACTGCTTACTTCAGTGAAAAAACTTGCTTTTTTGTTTAATAATACCATGAGTTTGTTTGGATGTGGCTGCTATAAATTAAACTTGAGCTTATTATCAATCAAAACTCCAAAATCTTCTTAACTATAATTACTTATGAACAACTGTCTTGACCAATCATTGAATTCTGTGGAGTATTGTTTTGGGGGTTATTTGCTCCAAAGTGAATTATCCTGCATTTTTAGATATTAATTGGTAGCCTCCAGATTTTCATCCACATTGAAAATGTATCCTGATCAGCTTGGATGTTGTTTGTTGGTGGCAGAATGTAATAACCCACCTGGTTCTGATTCCTTATTACTTTAAATTACCTTAAATCACAGCTTGGAGTAAGTTAAGGATTTCAGTCCTTAATTAAGGATCTCAGTCAAATGGGAACTTTTGATGTGGCCACTCTGTCAATTTTGCACTTAAATGTGTGAGTTGATTCAGCAGATACTATGTTTTTTGAAAGCTGATTCCATACATTCCATAGCTCTCTGGCTGAAGAAGCCAGAGAGTTCTCTGGGTTCTTCTTTAGTGGAAAAAAGTTGCTTTGTATGTCCTCTCATCATGTGATGCAAGGGGTAGGAAAATAGATCAGGAAGGATGTTTTTAGTATAATTTTATGGGCAAGAATGACATCTTGTAATTTTCTTCTTATGTAAGTGTGGGGAGTTTAAGATAGAAAAGATGGTCTTCATAAGACATTTGCTGCAATCCACTGATCATCATAGTCTACTCTATTCTGCAATTTTTCTGGGACTCCTTTGTCTGTTTTGAAAATAGGGGATGTCAAAGACATTCCAGTATCTAGCTGCAGTTGAAGCAATGTCTTATACCATTTCATGAACATTCAAGGATACTTGCTTGAGATTTTCCTTTTGATAATGGTAAGGTATTGTAATGCAGTGATCTCTGGGATCTCCTTCTTCAGAAACTTCTATAAGGAGACTATGTTGGAGGAAACACTTCTGGTGTTGATTATGTTTGCCAAAATGGAGCACATGCCATGAATTAATAATGAAGCCAAGGAGTCATTTTTCAACCCAACTTCCAAGACTGTCTAGATCAGTGGTCATCAAAGTGTGGCTCCAGAGCTGGAAGTTGCTCTTTTGTCCCTTAAGTGTGTCTCTGGCACAAATATCAACAGAAGGCACAATGATATTTTGTATAAAAAAAAAAAACTTGGTAAAACAATTGCATCTTATTTTGATAAATTAACATTCTTCTATAAGCTAAGAACATGTATATTTTTTTCTTTAAGTTAAATGATTTTAAGAACAAAGCAGATATTCTGAAAAGAATTAAAGAGTTACCATTGTCATCCAAAACCATTAAACATATAACAATTAAAATTTGTTCAAATATAAACATACAGCATACAGAAGATCTGAATTTGGTTTTGACTTTATCAGTAGCAGTTGACAAGTCCTGTGACATAAATGACAGAACAGAAGTTTCACTTTTTGTAAGATTTGTGTTTCACTCAGGCCCCAAAGAAGAACTTTTAGGATTATTACCACTCAAAGGTCAAACACATGAGGAGATATTGCAACTGCTGTAATTGAATGTATGCAAACATGTTCTCCTTGATAAAATTGTGTTGATTTCAACAGATGGGGTCAAAAGTTTGACTAACCAAAGAAAAAGGGTTTGTTGCTATTTTGAAAGAAAAAATTTAATCATGATATACTTGTTTACCATTGTATTATTCACCAAGAAACACTTTGTGTGCAAACATTCCTGGAAGAAATTTGTAAATTTATGGAATTAGTGATTACAATTATTAAATCCATTTTAGCTAAAGCTCTTAGCTATTGCCAATTCAAAGATTTTTTATTTGAAACAGAGAGTGAATGCACAGATCTTTTGCTCCATAACAAGGTTCGTTGGTTATCAAGAGGGGACATTTCAAAACGTTTTGCATCCCTTTTCCTAGAAATTAATGAAATTCTGCTGTAGAGGGTCCTTCAATATCCAGAACTAACCAACAATTAGTGGATTCAAAACTTTTATGTCATGGTAGAAGTTATGTCTCATCTAAATTAGCCTAATTGTAAGCTACAAGGGAAAGGAAACTTACTTTTTTTCAATGTTAGAAGAAGCAATAACTTTAAAAAAAAAATATCCACTTTGCTCAGGATATTGAAAGGGAAATATTGTTTTGCTTTCTGAGCCTTCCAAAGCATTGCCATGAAAATAATTCCTCTATTGATAAACACCCTTTAAAACAATAATTTCAAATGAGGGAATCATTTGTCAGCAGGTTTCAGGAATTTAAAAATAGCAGAACAACTTTAGCATTTGTCATAAAATCCTCTTAATGCTACAATATCCAAGTTAAAATTTTGTCCTTCTGAAATTGACAATGGTAGCTTTGAAATACAGTTGCTGGATTTGAAAAACAAAAAGATATGGCACTCTAAATTTGAACTTCTTTGTGTTGTATTAGAAATAGTGGAGAAGAAAAAAGTGTGATCACAGTTCACAACACAAGTGGTCTGCTTTGAATCACCTAAAGAAGGAAGACATGAGCAGCTTCAATGCTTGGAATAGTATTCCTGACTCTTACAATCAGCTGAAATAGCTTGTGTTTGCTGTTCTTTCCCTTTTTGGTTCTATATACATATGCAAAGAATCTTTTTCAAGCATGAACATTATCAAGAGTAAACTGAGAAGTATTCTTGTTGATGAGAACTTGGATTCACCCAAAAAATTTAATACAACAACATACAAACCTGACTGACTCAAACTTTACAAGGAGATGCAAGCATATTGTTTGCATTAATAAATATTAATTAAGTATGATGAGTATGAGTTTTAGTAGTATGAGTTTTATTTAGTGTAGCCTACTACTAATTTAATGCAAAAAAGTTTATTAAACAAGCAGATGTGGCTCAAAATTCTCTAAAATCTGTTGTAATGTTTATGTTTGGCTCTTTGGCTAATATGTTTGCTTACTACTGGTCAATCTGGAAATGATTGTAAGTCAAAAGCTGTTGCAGCTTTGCCCACTTATTTAGAATCATCTGCATAAAGAGTGAGGAGGTTCAATAAAAGATTGGTGCTTCATTTAAACAGAAGTTAAAAAGGCTTTGTCCAGGAATAGCACCCTGAGGGAAGCTACATAAAACTGCTGTAGAGGAAAAATGAGGAACAGATAAACCAAAAATTATGACAACTTGGGTTCTATCTGATAGAAAGTTCTGTATCCATCATTTAAAAGAAATTTCTATATTTACACCTTCCAACTTTGTGATAAGGAACTCATTGCAAATTTTATCAAAAGCTTTGGCTAGGTCTAGGAGGATCATGTTGACAGGAAAATTTTGTCAAGTATTGCAGTGACATAATCATATGTTTGTTGAAGGTTAGTGTTGATGGATCTGCCAGATCTGAATATTGAGAAGGACTGAGGATGTTATTGACCTCAAAATGCTGCATCAAAGCTTTATTTATGAACCTTTCAAGAACTTTTACAACAGCAGAATTTATGCTGATGGGATGGTAATTTTCAATACAGTCTTTATGTCCTTTTTTGTAGATTGGATTGGAGTGATGTTATGACATTCTCCAATCAGAAGGTAGTTCCCCTTTTGGAGATATAGCTGAACGAGGCTGTATAGGGAAGAACTGAGGACATTTTGACATTTTCTGAAAAGCTTGGAATGTATCCTGTCTGGTCCTTTAGACTTATTGACATCAAGTTTACCAAAACTAGCGTGAACCATTTGTTCATTGATTGACAATTCTGGCATTGGACTAAGGTAAAGGCACCAATGATTTGACAGTTTTTGTAAAAAAAAAAAAAAAAAAAAAAAAACACTTTTTCTACTCTGTAAGGCTTAATTTAGAGGCCTTTAGTTTCAAAAAGTTTTCAGTATGTAGGAAAAACATCTAGGAATCTAACCGTTTGATTAGAATTTTGAAGTTTTATCAGAATAGGGTACAAAACTCCGATTTCCTGAGTTTTGCCACATGTCAAAATACTTGGGGAATGCTTGTGGGCAGATCCTGGTGCATTCAACCTTCCTATTCTTTTACTTTATTTCTTTGTTTCTCTTCAACTTTGTTTAATGTGTAAATGGATAAAACACTATTCAGATAGTCAAAGCAAAAAACTGAAAAAAATGCCTCAAGAAGAGAAACAAAATTGGATAATCATATGGAGTGTAATCATGTGACCTAGGTCATATGACTCTTTTTTTTACAGTGTTACATATATGCCACAAGAATAGCATCTCCAAACGCTATCTGAAATGGCCCATTTCCTCTCAGCTTTAATGGTTCATCAAAGATTTCTTTGTTTTTCACAGTAAAAATGTTGTCAACATTTGGCCATTTCAAAGTTAGTCTGCCATTTTAATCCACTTTAAAAAAAAATTTGTTTTGACTATCCTTTGTCTGGAAAAGTCCAGAATCCTTGAAATATGCATCTCCTACTTAAGAATATTAGAAATTTGTGACACCAAGGAGTTTAACATGTTCACTAGCATTTTGGGTGGGATAGGGTCTAAGAAAACAGGAGTGGGTTTCAAGAATTTTCACTATATTTGACTTAGTGAGTTCCTTTCATATGTAAATTCTTAGCTTTGTCCAAAATATGAGTAGGATTTTGATGGGGTCACTTTTGATATCTATATGATTTACTTCAAGGATCAGCAGGTCATCTGCAGATTAACACCTTTGAGGGAATCTCTTACCAATTTCATTAACCAATACTAGATATAAGAGTGGTCCTAACAAGGTTCCTTGAGGAATTCCATGCTAAGTAGGGAGGGGTTCAGAGAGAAATTTTTGTATTTTACAACATGGGATCTATTTGAAAGAAAACATATACAAAATTTACTAAGAGAAGGTCTACTTCAAAGCTATTCAGTGATAAATGAATTAGAATGTTGTCATCAACCAAGTTAAATGCTTAAAAATATGAACATGGTATGAGGCCAAGCTGCAGTTCCTCAGATGATGGAAAAATCTTGTATCTAGCATCAAATCAGTCAAACTACGGTTTGAAAAAAAAAACAACCTTTTTTTAATGTTTATTTCATCTGAAATATTATTAGAAATAATAATCATCAAAATTTGTTGTTGCTGAGAAACTACCCATAAATTTGACAACTATGTTTTTGTCAGACAAGACAAGATCTTTTATTGATAAAAATACATGACAAATAAATTTCTAAACGGGTCGACAGAGAGCAGGGCTTGATGTGTTGGCCATAAATAAATATAAGAAAATTCCAAAATAACAAATACAGGATATCAAAAAGAAAAAAAAAGGACACCAATTGTTTCTCATCTGTTTTACATGTTCAGTGAAGTTTTGACAGAGTCACCTATATTTTGACAGGGCCTGTTGCTGTCTGTCAAAAATTTCGACAAGGTTACTACAAGATATTCTCAAAAGAAATGAATCTCATGATAGAAGCCAATGTCTACGTTTGAATTTGGCTGAAGGAAGATTTTTAGTCGGCCTTGTATTCTACTACATCAGATAAGAATTTTCGACACTTGGAACATAGTTTCGTCAGTATAGTATTAGTTACCATTTTAATTTAATTTCAAACAGTTCATAGTAACACACTGTAAGTAAGAAGCAACCCAGCTCAATAGTAACTGAAACTCTAAAAAAACAGGATTTTGAGACCAATAGATATATCAAAAGAATTTACGTATTATGCTGATTCCAAATATACAAGTCTCATTAGTCTTACCCATCAAAAGCTACAAGTCTGTTAAAATATGTCTAATTTTCGAAAAAAGGGAAAAAATCTCCTAGAAGTCATAGAATTTTAATGAAAATCACACCATCAGTTTCAGCATATCAAAGAAATCTACTGTAGAGGTTTCAAGCTCCTGTCTGCAAAAATGTGGAATTTTGTAATTTTTGCCAGAAGAAAGATCAGGGATGTATGTTTTTTATGTTTTGTTTTTTTTCCAGTGGTGATTGTATCAAACCAGTGGGCCTAGAACGTCGGGAGAGGGCTCATTCTAATTTAAATGAAAAGTTCTAGTGCCCTTTTCTAAGTGACCAAAAAAATAGGAGTAAACCGCATCCCACGCCACTTTTTTCCAAAATTGTCCAATCAAAATTTTGAGATAACATTTTTGTTCACCATAGTTGAAAGGTCCAGTAACTGTGTCTTTGGAGATAACATGACCCCCCATAGCATCTGGGGAAAGATCTTTAAGTTATCAAATTTGCCAATTGTTTGTGTATAGTATTTGTTATTGGGAAGTATTCATACATTTTTCGGGTGGAGAGGGGAGGACGAATTTTCTGCTGCGGGGATTTCGCATGGGGAAAATTTTCCATGGAGAGGGAAGCCGATTCCCGGGGAATCGGCTTTTCCATGAGGATTAGGTTCAATTTTATGCGTGGATATGTTAAAGGTAATTGTCCGAGGTAAATTTTCGCCAAGACTGAATTGTCCAGTGGATATTTTTTTGGAGGGAAGGGGATTTTACCATGGAGGTAGAGCCAGATATCCTGGCTTATTTAAAAGACAATCAGAAATTAAATAAAAAAAAAACAAGTTTTTTCAACTAAAAGTTAGGAGCAACATTAAAGCTTAAAACAAACAGAAATGTATATGAGGATGCTTGACCCCTCCTCAACACCTCCCTCTTTATGCCAGAGTTTAAATTTTGTCCGAATTCTTTAAAAATGACTCCTGAAACGCTAGAGTTGTTTAATTAGAACAATAAGTATTTTTTTTTTAAGTGCCGAAAAACTTTAGCGTAAAGAGCGAGGTGTTGAGGAGAGGGCAACCCCCCTCATATACATAATTTCTGTTTGTTTTAAGTTTTAATGTTGCTCCTTACTTTCAGTTGAAAAAACCTGTTTTTTTTTCAATTTTATCAAGAAAAAGCTAATGCAGCTACATTTTAGAGAAGATCAGATGTATCTTGATGCATTGGTTCTGATCCCAACTTTTTTGCAAAAAGAAAAACAAAACAAAAAAAAACAAACAAACAAACAAGTAAAGACAGTTTGAATATTACATAGCTAAAAAATTGTTGGGAGCTCATTTTGTGTCAAAAACAGGAAATTGATTGAGTTGAATATTCTTTTCTTATCTGATTTTATTGGATATAGTGATCGCGGTTCAAATGGTCAAAATATAACGACGGCTTCAAGAGATGGTGTTCCAAGTCACAACTAAGCAGAGTTATCCTGTTTTGAATGAAAATTTCGACAGTGGTTCCAAAATTGCACTGTCGAATCGTCGGTACCTTTACCCTAGTTAGAGGATATAATGGCACTGCAGGGACAGATGCATAAGATCGTTTGGTGAAAGATGGAGCCAACTGAGAGTTCAATGCATTAGCCTTGTCGATCGGGGATGAATGGGTCACACCATTATATACCAGGTCATGAATGGTATGATGGTTAGGACTCCTAGCAGAAATATGTTTCCAGAAAAAATTGGAATTTTCCTTAATATCAGAGGCAAGCTTTTTTTCATAATCAGGTTTCAGTTTCCAAATGACACCAGAAACAAGGTTTTGAGCCTTTGAGTATTTTAGCCAACTGTTGTGGGACTTTATCTTGCTGTATTTTTTACTGGCTTTGGATTTCTTGTTGATCAGTTTTTTGACTTCTCTTGCGAGAAATGGAAGTGTTTTAAATTGCTTCCGAATGGCGATGGAAGATTACAGATAAGAAAATTCCTTTCAAGTTCAACCAAGATTCTTTTATGTCATTTGTAACAAGCTCTGGCCAGTTAATTGATACAAGTTCCTGTTCTATGGCTTGATTGTCAATAAAAGCTTGAGTGTAGAGCAGAGGACGAGGACAACAATTCAGAGACAATACAGGCAGGATAACTAAATGATCAATTTTGCTAATATAAGTGAAAAACTCATTTTCAATATGGGTTCAGGATCACTTAAAATTACAAGGCCCAACGAGGATGGATCCTGTTTTCAAAGGATACTGCCCTCTGATCATGCATTGTAAGAAGATTGAATTATTCACCAGTGTCATTTATTTCAGCATTGTAATTTACACTGCTTACCACTCTGATAGTCATCTAGGGTAAATAATTGCAGCTGGTGCTGCAAAGGCGAATGCGTTTTTTAAAATAATTTCGTTAACTGAAGCGACTACATATTCCTCACCATTGGTATGCTGTACGTGGTATTGTTCATATAACTTAGCTTTCTTTACATATTCAGCTTTTGAGACATCATTTCAACTGCATTTTTTTCAGTTCCTTTTTGCCTATATGATTTTAACAGGATAAATTTATTCATTCTTAATTCATCAACCACAAAAAACGATTGAGCTTATCATGCATAGATTACTTTCATTATGGGTTCTGCTGATAACATGGTGACCATTTTTTATAGTTACCTGTTATAAGTCATTCCTTCAACAAGAAATCACAAATGAATCCAAAGATGAACGCGTTTTTAATTAATTTTTTAACCTGAAGTAAGTACATCTGCCTCATCATTGGCATGATGTATATGGAATAGTTGATATATCTCTTCCCACCCTTGGTACCGTTTGCTAAGGCAGTAAATCGCTGTCCATTTAATTTTATTTCCACGTCTCTTGTCATATTTGGTCTTTTTACCGTCTCTTGTCATATTTAGACTAGTTGATTGAGTCCGTTGATTTTGAATTGAAGTTATCAAGTATTTTGCTGTAGGTCAGGTTAGTTGAATTGAAGTTATCAATCATACTGCTTATGTTTCATCAGTTCTTGGGAGTTTAAAAAGTAAAATTTCTTACTTACCTGCAGTGCAGTGCATAATTAAGTTTTTGTTTCTCGTCTTTGTAATTTGTTCGATTATGTGTAATGTGTTGTAATTTGTTTTTTTTTTTTTTGTGTTTTTGCTTTTTTAGTGATACTCCGTCTTTTGTACCTTTTTTTGACGGGTAATAAATAAATAAAAAAATTATGGGAATTGTTTGTGCTGATAAGGTGGTGACCATTTTTTACAGTTAGCCTACATGTTGTAAGTTAAATTCCTTGGACAAGAAATCACAAATGAATCTCTTGTCATTTGGTTGTGGAGATGTTCCAGATACTATGATATTCAGCTTGTATCTTTGTTTCAATTTAGCTTGCTTCTTTGTTTATCTCTGTCATCTGCATTCACATGTCTCTCAAGTTGCTTATTCATTTCTTCTCTTATAGAGTCTTCTTGGGGTTCGACAAGTTTTCTAATAAAGTAAGATTTGCTGCAGCACTGGAAATTTGTTCAAGCAACGTGATGAAATTATGTCGTTAAAATTATATGTCAATGCTTCTTTAAGTTCACTAACTGTGGTTTTTGTTGTTCAAACTAGTGTTAAGAACCAATCAATAATGAGAAATAATCACAAAAATAAGACTACAAATCAACAAAATCTGGTACTTTCCTAGGTTTCACTTCTGTCCAATCTTACCTACCTAATTTTCCCCCTCTCACCGCTTATATTGAGCCAGTATTTACCAGTTGCAAAATAAAATATATATATTTTATATAATCTCTTGTAAGTTTTTGGTATTAATCTGTCAATATGCTGACAACAAGTTTAAACAACAGAGACTACATAAGGAGAGATTATCTATTAATTGTTGCTCAAAAATGTTCAGATACTCTGCAACAATTTACTTTGCTGTTGAAAGGGCATTCATACCTAGATCTTATATGTCCAAAACAAGCAATTATGGTAAAGGCAACATTTCTATCACTCAACTTGTCTATGGGCATTGTAGACTGCTCCTCCTTAAAACTAAATTTTGTTTTTCCTTACGTTATCTGAAATCTACTTTTGTTAGATTAAATATGATGTCTTGTCTATAATCATAGGCAGCGTGCTAGCGCTGCCTAAGTAAAGAACGATGTGGGCACAATGTGTTTTTTTTTTTTTTTTCTTCAGCCGGGCACTTCGTATCGAAGGAGTTGTCGTAGAAACTTCGAAAAGGGCTCATTCGATTGTAAATTAGGGTGGCTAGTGCCCTTTTTAATAGTCAAAAGTGATTGTAGGGGAACTAGCCCCCCCCCCCCCCCCCCCCCTCACGCCCATCATTCCCCTAAACACATCCAATCAAAATTTTGAGATAGCCATTTTGTTCAGCATAGTTGATTTCCAGATAGAAAATATGTTTTTGAGGAGGACACTCCCCACAACCTTCGGGGCAAGTGTTTTAAGTTATGCCCTGAGGGTGTATAAGAACGATGTTGGCACAATGTACTATGTATTATTTTTTTCCTTTAGAGCAGGGCACTTCATATGGAAGGGGTCGTCGTAGAAACTTCAAAAGGGGCTCACTCGATTGGAAATTGAGAGTTCGAGTGCCTTTTTTAATAGTCGAAAGTGATTGGAGGGCAACTAGCCCCCTCCTCCCCCCAACCTTCATTCCCCCAAACACATCAAATCAAAATTTTGAGATAGCCATTTCGTTCAGCGTAGTTGATTTCCAGATAGAAAATATGTTTTTGAGGAGGACACTCCCCCACAACACTCAGGGCAAGGGTTTTAAGTTATGCCCTGGGGGCATATAAGGTTTTTATAGAAGGCGTTGTTGTAGAAACTTCAAAAAAGGCTCATTTTATTGGAAATTCAAAGGGCTAGTGCCCTTTTTTATAGTCGAAAGTGATTGGAGGGCAACTAGCCCCCCACCCCAGGCCCATCATTTCCCCAAACACATCCAATCAAAATTTTGACATAGTCATTTTGTTCAGTGTAGTTGATTACCAGATAGAAAATATATTTTTGAGGAGGAAACTACCCCACAACCCTCGGGGTAAGGGTTTTAAGTTATGCCCTGAGGGCATATAAGAACGATGTTGGCACAATGTAGGCCTACTATTTATGATTTTTTTTTTCTTTAGAGCTGGGCACTTCATATGGAAGGGGTCGTCATAAAAAACTTCAAAAGGGGCTCATTTGTTTGGAAATTCATTCCCCCAAACACATCCAATCAAAATTTTGAGATAGCCATTTTGTTCGGCGTAGTTGATTTCCAGATAGAAAATATGTTTTGAGGAGGACACTCCCCCACAACCCTCAGGGCAAGGGTTATAAGTTATGCCCTGGGGCATATAAAGTTTTTATTGGCAGCGTTGTCGTAGAAACTTCGAAAATAGCTCATTCGATTGAAAATAGAAAAGGCTGATGCCCTTTTTAATAGTCGAAAGTGATTTGAGGGCAACTAATCCCCCTTCCACTCCCACCCTCCAACGCCCATACTCCCACGCCCACCCACCCACGCCAACCCTCCCATTTTTGCTCTTAAAATTTAACCAAATCAAAATAGCGTAAGTGTATCCAAGCTATCAAAGAAAGTAAACATATTATTTTGCGAATGGTATCAAGTTTTCCATTTCAGGTCAACTAGAAGAGGTATGAAACTAAATTAAATTAAACTGTACTATTTGTATCCAGATTTTTAAAAGGGTGTATGTTGTTAAAAATTTCTGAAAATTTTTTTCCAGCATACAAATAGCAGGCCGAACTATAAAGTCTTAAAAAACGACAAGAGTTAAAGTATTATTTTCTTTCTCCTGGAAAAGACTATGTCAATATAAAACGAACAGAAATTAATTTAAAAAATTGTTTTCACAAAATAAATTTTTCAAAGAAAAGTAATGAACTCCATTAAACAAAAAAGGAGCAAAAATAAAATCAAATAATTTACCAAGCGTGAAACTACCACAAATCAGCATTGATAAATAAGTGAAATCCAAAACGAACAGAAATTACAATAATTAACCGAGTCAAACTCACAACGAGCAGAAATTAACATAAGTTGGGTGCAAAACTCCTATGCCTTCCCAAGGCCAGAACAAAATTTGTACTTTACTGAAAAAATACAAATGAATTTGAATTGTCAGTTTAATATACATATACTGATATTCAGTAATCAAAATGTTAATATTATTTGATTTATTAAAGTTATAAAAGTAAAAACATTTATATTTTTTCAGTAAAGTGCAAAATCTGTTCTGGCCTTGGGAAGGCATAGGGGTTTTGCGCCCAACTTCTGTTAATTTCTGCTCGTTTTGAGTTTGACTCGGTTAATTATTGTAATATCTGTTCGTTTTGGGTTTCATTTATTTATCGATGCTGATTTGTGGTAGTTTCACGCTTAGTAGATTATTTTTGATTTTATTTTTGCTCCTTTTTTGTTTAATGGAGTTCTTTACTTTTCTTTGAAAAACTTATTTTGTGGAATTTTTTTTTTAAATTCATTTCTGTTCGTTTTTGAAACCCAAGGGCCGCTTTTGAAATCAAGCAGTTTTGCTGTAAAAGATAGATTGCCAAAGATTGTCCTTGTAGGCTAATCATTTAGGGCCCAAGGTTGTCTCCGAATGGGGTGGGAGGATTTCGTAGGGAGAGATTTTAGGGTATTTGGAACTTCTTAGAAATGTGTGAAGAGAAAGTCTTATAATATATTTTGACAGAGAAGGAACGTTCGTAGCTTGTTGGCCTGAGGCGGCTTGGTGCTGCAGCGAGTTTTTAGTAGTAGTTGTAGTACTGTTGCAGTTCACTGAAGTAAAGGGATATAAAGCATATTTAAGGTTAGTACTCATTCATAATATTTCTAAATTATCACTTTTTTTTTTACCCCAGGGAATGGAGTCAGATCAGGATGATAAAATTTTACTAAAATTAATGGAGTGGGAGAAAAATGGAGGACTAGCACAACTATCTACTCTACAAATTGAAGCTATTAGTGACCTTACTGAGCTTGCTTCTGAACATCTAGAAGAACCCTCTAAGGAGAGTAAAGTAAGTAAAAATACTATAAAAGTAAGAAAAAGTAAGTAAGTATGACTGAACTGTGGTTGGAACACCGGTCCAAAACGGCGGTGCTGATCTCCGTTTCGTAGCCCTTCAGCCAGGAATGGCAATGGGGGGGGGGCGTCAGCCGTCCTGTGCTTTCGCAAACCCTTCCCCAGATTTCTCCATGTACCCATTTAGATCTGGGTCAACTTTGACTGAGCTTACAGAGTCAAGCTACTGACCCTCGTCCCAAATCAAATAACTGACTACGACAGGGATTGAACCCGTGCCCTTTGGACAAAGAATTCTCAAACCATTGCGCCAACCACTTAGCCAGGACGACTCACTAAGTAAAATGCTATAGGGTATGTTTTAGTCTGGAAGCTTCCTGTCAGGTTTTCTACAATCTTTTTTCGTACTTTCTAAAGCTATTTATGATCTAAACTAGTTATCGTGCTTCCTTGCTCTGCATTTTCTTTCTGTATCATGTTGATTTTTCTATCCTGAAAGCAGGAATTTTTTTCAATGTTTTTTATTAGATCTTAGAGAATAGAACCTCATATGGTCTCTCTTTTCATAATATATATGGGCTGCTAATATGGAATTAAGTTTTCATGGGTTTATTATAGGTTTTTCTTTGGTAAATATTCATTAGCTACTTTGTTGTGCCCATGGAACACATAAAATTCAACCTTTCTACATTTAAACACTGTTTAAATGTTAGGCTATTCACAAGACTGATTAAAAGAAATTGACTATCACAAGCCCAGATGATCTAAATTTGTATTTCAGAGTCAAACTTAAAAGAAACATGATAACTTATATGTCAAAAATATAAAAACAATTTGAACCAGTGGTTTTTGGAAAGATCTGAGGATCAAAATTCAAATCAGAAATATGTTGATGATGAGTAACTACTTATTTCTTTAGTTAGAGTTTCGTCTACCAAAATACATATATGAGACTCTAAAGACAAACACAAGCTTGAGGACATAGGAGGATCAGAGGATTTATCCTTGGATACTGCCAAAAGTGAATTTTAGTGAAATGTATGTGGTTTTTCTTTTGTGCTACAATCAAAGGTATCCTAAAATATTTGATTCAGGAAACTCTTTATTTAGTTTATCTCTCTAATGCCACCATTGATTATTAGATGCTATTTTCCTTGATATACATATTACAATACTTTTTTCTGTGTTATCTGGCATCTATAAATCTATGAGTTAAGTACAGAAGGTGGTGGTCGCAAACCTTGCAACAGACGCTTTAAACTACAAAACAACTGTTGCCAAGGGCATCTATGGGGAGAAGATATTGTTCGTAACAGTTGAGTAAACAAGCCCATGTCACAGCAGATGTTTTATCTGAAACTTAAGTAATAACATCTCATCATTTTTATGTGCTTTGTATGCGTTCTTTTGTACAGGACACCTTACAATACGATCCCTTAAAAATATTATCTGTTACCAAGCATATAGGCTACGTTTATATTTTTGCATATACGCTATTGTATATACATTATTATGAAATATACATTGGTTGAAACATTTCTGTCAAGAGGTCATAGGTCAGAAACCTGTTAGCTATTGTTTTAGGAAAAATTTAAATGACCCCATGCGAGCTGTTGTTCACAAAATTGAAAAATAGAGCTACTGCTCTTATGATCATGGATGATTTGTATTTGAGAAATACACAAAAAAAACAAAAAATATTGCCTTGTAAAAAAAAATAAAGATAAATAGAAGCTTAAAAAACCTTAAGCCAGGAAGCTGAAGATTACAGACCTTGCAGAATATTCCTTATAAAAACACCATTGGAGCCATTGTTTGCAAAGCTAAGAAACAGCACCATTGACTTTATGATCACAAATGATTTTCTAAGGTGACCTGTAATGATCACTATAATGTCTGTTTCTTTTTAGATTTTATTCTACATTCTTTTTCTATTTTCACAGCAAACCTTTTCCAGTCACAAACAAACCTTGTAACCATTGCTTTCTGAAAAACGTAGATAACCTCTTGTGACCTGTTGTTCACAAAATTAATGAATAGAACCATTGGTTCTATGATCATGGATGATTCCATTTGAGAACTATTCACGAAAACAGCAAAAGTATGGTCTTGTAAAAAAGAAAAGCAAGAAGAAGACAAAAAGGACTTACTCTCTTACTGTCTTTACTTTCTTCTAGCTCTGATAAATACCAGATAAAGTGAGAATTTGTTGAATGATTCTTCATTTTTGTCTATTTATAAAGTGTAACGTAATTATTTATAATAATTTAAAATATTTGCTGTTCTATTGATTGTTTGTGTAAGGTTTTTTTTAGCAAAGTTACTACTACCAGTATTATTTTGGGTGGCAATAAAATATCTTATAATTATATCAAACTGTATCACTCGTATCACTTTATTGTACCTAGAATATAAACAGTTTTCTCAAATGTCATTTTTTTCTTCTTTTTTAGTTTGCCTACATAATTGAAAAAATAATTGATCCACGAGTATATTATAAAATACAAATATAATTGGGTCTTATTTTTCTATTCTGCCTTCAGATTAAAGTTTTCAGCTAAATAGAAATAAATAAGAACATCCAAATCAAGAAGGCCGTATCTAGGGTGGGGGGGGGGGTAAGGGGCTTAAACCTACCCCACCACATTTGAAATTTTTGTCCAATTCGTAAAAACGTTACAAAAATGTATATTTCCTATGTGTTTAAAAAAAAAATTAACTCCCCTTCCCTCCGAACAAAAATCCTGGGTACGACCTTGATCCCAGTGATAGAACGTGAAAGTTGCACAAATGCAAGGAGTGAAACTTTAACACAGTTAATGTACCAAAAGCTTAATTTGTTGAATAGTTTAATGCTATCACTTTAATTTTCAATTTTTTAATGGTATTTCTTATATTTGCAGTCTAAAGAATCGGATGGATCTGCTGGTGTAGATTCCCTTCAAACTGCGAGGCAGGTATGTATACCTATAATATAGGCCAAGCATAAAATTTATTTGATTTCGGTACTAAGAAATTCATTGCAAACTTGCTGTTTAAAGCATACTTTTTTTTGTCAAAATAAGAATTTTTGTCAAAATTAGAATTTGTCAAACGAACTTTTGTCAAAATTAAAAATGTTTTCAAACTTCAAAATTAAAACATTTTGTCGGCATCTTTTGTCAAAACTAAAACACTTTGTCAAATGAATTTTTGTCAAAATTAAATCATTTTGTCAAACGAAAACAGTTAAAAACATTGCATTGTGAATTCCAGCTGTTATGTAGGATTGAAATTGAAATTTATTAGTCAAAAAAAAAATATTTGATGCGTTTCTAAAATATATTATTTATCGTAAATGTTTACCAGTGCATAATCATACTTTTATTTATTTCAAGTATGGTTCTGTCACTCAGAGCTACATGTTTTCAAATCTCTGATCTGAAAAAGCAACCTGAATATTCTGCCACGCCAAGGAGTTTCATGTTTATGTTTGTTCACACAATGTCAAATATGGCCGTGGGAGGGAATTTAGGTTCTTATTTTAGTCTAACTTAAAACAATGGCAGCATATAAGGCTTACCAAGATAATATATCTATTTTTTTTTAAACTGCGATCACTAGTCCTCAAGGGTCGAATTCTTATTTCGGGGTCAATTGATAAAGATAGGCCAACCAAAAAGTACAAAAAGCAACGAGAATTAAAGAGGATACAAAAGTATAAAGGCAAAAGGATACCAAAAGAGAAATTATCTTAATGAAAGTCCATTCATTGGTCATTATTTCAACTGGGATTGGTCATAACTAAAAGCAGGTGAACCTCAATAGAACAAAACAAAAATATACAAAGATTTAAAAGAAACACTAAAAAATAGAAAGGGGAAAGAACCAAGCGAACAAATACAAAACATGGGCAGCACCTGTACCAAATAATAAAAAGTGGGAAAGTAGCTGGATGTTTTGATTATTTTTTTCGTCAAAGATTTTTTCACAGTGAAAGGGAGGCAATGTTGGAGGGGAAAGGCCCGAAGAGGGTGGAATCTAGGTGGGAGTGTCTTTTCGGGAAAATGGGGGGTGTATTGAGTGACTACGCGAGTCACTAAAGTCCAAAATTTTTTGCTTTCTACAAATTAAAAGTTAAACATGTCTAATTTTTTAATGTCAATTCTTCTTTGATCAAAACTTAATAGACACGTTTTTGAAAGTGGAATATTAGCTATAAATGTTTCTAAAGTAGAGAGCCCTCCCCTAGAACTCAAAAGTTCGTAAAGTGGGAAATTTCTTCCAATGAAGGGTATGAAAGAGATTGTTTTAGTAGACGTACCCCCCCCCCCCTCCATTGAAAATTCCTTGATCCTCTCCTCCCTTTCTATAAGGTTAATATATTTGCTTTAGTCATAGACAAAACAATAGGACTAGGAGCTGAAATTGTTTGTTTTTTCTCCACTGCCATTTGTTGTTTCATGGGAAGCAGAGTTAAAAAAAAATTAAAAAAAAAAAAATGTTCTAAAAAAAATGTTCAAAGGCTAGAATGATGAAAAATACTACTTTATACCAGCGTTTAATTGGAGGACAGCTTTGATGTATGGATGTATGTGTGGATTAGATAATTAAAGATACTCTTTTGCATTTGAAAAAAACTTCAAATATTTTGCGTGTTGTGTAGAACTCACTTAGGGTACTTCGGGGTGTTTAACAATAATTTAAAGAGGCATTTGTTCGGTAAGGGCTCTTTTTTTTTTTTTTTTTTTTTTTTTTTTTTTTTATTATTATTATTATTATTATTACAGAATGGGCTCATGAAATATATTTTTATGTTGTTAGGATTGTGGTTACTTATTTGTTTAATGGCCAACCGTATTACCTTTTTGGGGGGTTATTTGTAATCTAGTTGATGTTTTATTTTCTTTCTTGATATTAAATCAAATCGAATTTCTATTTTATATGTTTTTCTCAATGAAGTTGAAAGGGATGTTTATAAAAGACAACCTGCAATACAATTATCACCCTATCTTTTCACAAGGAATAATAGGAAGCTAGTTTGTCATTTTTATATAGATAGGTGTTTTTATTTTCAATAAAAAAAAATACTCAATAACACAAACAGAGTTCCACAAAGGTTTTACGGCCCGTGAAGTAGGAAGATTACGAAATAAATCATTAACGTATTGAATTATTAATCAATTAAGCATATAAAATTCAAAAACATCTACTGACATAAATAGAAAGAAAAAACAGGAAAAATAAAAAGAAGAATTGTTCTACCAATCTTTAAAAGTAAATTAAGGACGCCTTCTGTGTATGAAAATTAAGATTTTGGAAAGACTAAGCTTGAAATAGTAGGGAACTTAACACTTTTTGAATATTGTTTAGACAGCGGCGGGGCTAAGAAAATTGTCCGAGGGCATCCTGTTGTCCGTCGGCCACATGTTGAGGAGTCCTGTTCTATTGTGAGTCTAAGCTTAGGAAATTCTATTTGAAATCCAGGAAAATATTTAGTCTAAGAAGCTATTTGGACGTTGGATGGTTTACTAGGGGTTCGTTACCTTTAAATTTTCTTATTCTAAAACAGCTGTTATTGTTACTAAATTTCACCGTGGGTATGGTGGAGAGCGAAAGAAACATGCACACATAGGGAGAGAATTTCTGCTCGTGTCGCCCCAAAAATTTCAATATTTTCACAGTTTTTGCCTCTTTTTCTTGTATTTTGCCTATTCATAGTATTGTCCGAATCTCCCCCTTAAAACATTTATGTGCTGGCTGGTAGTATTTTATTTTCTTTTATTTCAGCTTGCTTCACTTTGGAAGGGGATAGAAGATGATATTTTAAACGAAGCTGAATCCGAGTTTCAGTTGGCAGAAACTGAAATTGAACACTGGGAAAAGGAAATATCTACTGTTGCTTTTTTGGTAATTACTAATTTGGGTATTTAATTATTAATTAAAGAATTTAATTGTGATAGCACTATTTGACTTACTGCCTCAATTTTGAGATATTAAAGCCCCTGAAAGGTACTTAAATACTTATATAATACATGGAAAAAAGTTATCACAGGCATGAAATGCGAAAATTGATTTCATGATGGAAATAATGCAAACCAAGTTTTTTAAACTCCAATTTTATCCTCTTCTAGTGCACTAAAAAAATAGAAGATGAACTTGTTCGTCTCCTAATAGCAATAAAATGTGTTAAGCAATGATTGGAATAAAGTTTGCCAAAAGAGAATAATATCTGATACTAAAAAAAAAATTCATAAAGAAAAAGAGGATACATCATGGAATATCAGCCAAAAAATACCTAGAAGTTGGAAGGAGTTTGATCCAAGTTCCCAAGACTTGTTTTCTGAAGAAGAAGAAGAAAACTGTTTACCAAATGGGTATCAGGAACACTTATGGATATCAGGAACACTTATATGGGAAGGGGATAAAAATAGTAGAATCCTCCATTGATATTGATGTCACCCCTCCCCTCTCTGCCTAAAAAAACTTACTTTTTCTGTACGTTGACTTCCAAATCAGAAAGAATTAAGAACTTAATGTAAACGAATATTAACAAATATGGTTTGATGGAAATGAACATGCTATCTAAACGTTTATTTCTCTGTAACTATACCTCTTTGTCGTTTCTTTATATATTGTAATGTCTATGGTTTTATCATGCCTGTAAATCACACATGGTTCCCTACCCTGGCATATTTATCCTACCCAAAAATGGTGTTCAATCTATGAAACGCTGTGTTTTGAAGTTTATTATTCCTTTAGACTTAAACATTGTGTCATATGCGATATACAATTCTTGTTTTCTTTGTAGATGACATCTGTGCTGTCTCAGCTAGACAACCTTGAATTACAATATGATGCAATAAATGAGAAAACGGACACACTTCGATCTACTTGTATGGAAATGATTAAGAAAAAGGTTAGTTGCTGGCACATACCCAGGTTTTTTTTTTTTTGGGGGGGGGGGGTCAACAATGGAAAGTGTATTTTGTTGCCGTTAAGTAGGCGAAAAGGTTTATATTTTAAGTAATTTTCTTTGTTTTGAGAGAAGAAGGAGCGAATACATTTTTTCAAAACGAGGTCGATTCTGTAAGGAATGTTTATTTTTGTTTTATCTGTCACGCCCGAAGAGATCGCATTGCTTCTCTTTTGTCGTTAAAGAAGAGCCACCAGTAATTTTGAACTCTACGCTTGGAAGAATAGAATTCCCACTGACATTTTCTGAGAAAAAAGGAAAGTATAAATGTTGACAATTTTATTTTCTTTAGAAGGGTCTCCTAATTCTCTTGTTTTGTTGTATTTTCAATCTAACAAATATTCAATTAACCGTAAAATATTTCATTAATGTAAAAGAAGACAAGAAAGCAGTTTCTTATTGAGTATGCATAGCCTTTTTTCTCATTTTCCTCTGTCCTAGCCTTTTCGTCTCCCAATATGTTCTGGTATTCATCAGTCGTTTCTTTTCCTTTTCCTTTACTTAAAATTTTTCAGTGCCTTGTCTCTCATCTAAGTAATCTTCTTCTGTCTTTTTTTCAATGCATTTTAGCTTATCTCTGAACTTTCAATTTCCATAAACACGAAGCCTTTTTGTTGACAATTCCGAAGTTTCAAGTCCAACTTAAAACTGGGCAGCAAGAAGTACCCGAGAATTCTAGTTGAATATGTCTCTGTGCAAGCATGAGCCCTTCCTGGTTAGCCTGTGGGTCCCTGCCACCAATCTCGCTTTTGCGAGATTGGTGGCAGGCTTTTAGGCTTGCCACCAGGCTTTAGGCTTTTTTTTAATGCATTAGGCTTTTGACCCAGGAGCTAGCGGGTGTAAATTTCAACCTCTTCAGAAGAGGTTTTTACCCTTTTTCCAGGGCCAACATTTTTTTCTTGTGCGTTGGGGTTCTCTTGGTTCATGGACGTAAGAATGTAAGTTTCGTGCTGATGAGAAAAATGTTTTAGCCCTATTTATTTGTCTTTAATTTTGTTTAAATTACATTCCTTCTGGCACGGTTCAAACTGATCTTTTATTTGTTTTTTTTTCTTTTTTCTTGACTTATGGACTTGAGATGTAAGTTTTGAGTCAATCAGACAGAAAATTGTAACCCTTTATGTGCCCCTGTTTTGGGGGCACATTGCCCCAAAACTAATCTTTTCTAATATTTTACCCTTGACCGAGGAACTTATTGAATCAGGGACAGCAAGTTCGTTGACCTTTTTGTGGGCCCAATTTTCAGGTAAACCCGTTTTTGTTCTTTACTAACTGAAGGCCTTATGAGCTAAGGATTTTCATATAGAATTTTCTGAACCAATTCAAATAAAAAACACTTTGTTCAAATAAAAAAGAAATATTTTTAGGCCTTTGGGAAGGGGGGGATTTTCTTTTTTCTTATTCCTATGCATTGGGATCCTCTTGACGCAAGGACTTAGTGGGTTGATGTTGAGCTGATCATGAAAAGATACGTTTTTTGGCCTTTATTTGGGGGTGCGCCCTCAAAATAGTTTTTTAAATTAGATTCCTCTTGGCCCAATGACCTCAGATTTAAGGTTCAAAGTGATCAAGGTCAATTTTTTTTTGTCCATTTCAGGGCCCTAGCAAACTTCCCCTGAAAACAAAATGTTTGGTTCCCTTTAACACAGGAAACCCTTCTTGAAAGTTTCAAGCCAGTCTGAATAAAAGTTTTGGGGGCCATTATCTGAGGGCTTATGCCCCAACAAAAGAATTTTTAGGCCCAGGCTTGGGATAACTAATTTTTTTTCAATTTTTTTCTTATGCATTGAGATCTCGATGGCCCATAGACTTAAGGATTTGGGTTTCAAGTCACCCAGGACAAATAGTGATCCATTTGGGGCTTCATATCCTTAAAATAAAATTATTTCATGCCTAAGGGTGTCCTTAGCCTAAGTACTTACGGTTTTAAGTTCCAAGCCGTTCAGATACAGAAAGTGTTTTAGCCCTTTTTTAGGTCCAATTTTTGGAGGGCCTATGCCCCCAAACAAATTGTTTTGTACCTTAGGTTTTTTGGCGAAAGGACTTTTGGCTGTAAGGTTCTAACTGATCAAGAATAGTATGTTCTACGGTGGGGGGGGGGGGGCTTTAAGGAATATCCATAGTAGAATCTAGTTTAAATTGACTTATACTAAAAACGTTATAACTATTTTGAAATGAAAAACCCAGACATGTGGACACCCTATATAAGTTTACGAATAATTATTTATTTCTTTATTTATTATAGGAGAAAATAACCTCAATTGTTGATGAGATTGACCGGAATATGAAATATTTTACTGATGTTGAGAAAATTTTCACCCAGTTAAATAATGTTGGATTTTCAGTTTTGAACGACGCCTTCCCAGGTATGCTGTCAAGGATTCAGGACTGCATAGTATATATGACAGAGCATGTAAGTTAGTACTAAATTTGCTCCTTGTGTGACCATTCCTCTCCTTCGCCTCTTTCCTGTATTTCAAGCATTGAGAATAAAAAGCATCGAATTAATGTGTATTTATTAAATTTGAAGGTGGAAATTTTTATTTCATTCTTTGAAATATGGGTGTCATAATTACCTGTATCTCTTCCCTATTCTCGTATAAATTTGATTGAAGAATATGGTATAAGTTTCAAGCGAATGTGGAAAAAAATGTGGGCCCCCTTAGGGTCTCGTTTTCCGGGCCTTGTACCTAAGTGAAATAGTGAAAGTCTTGTTTTTTTGCTAAGGTTCTTCTCGTTACTCGTTCGTCTCTTTCCTGTATTTCAACCATTAAAAATAAACCATCGATTTATTATATATTTATTAAATTTGAAGGAGAAAATTTTTATTTCATTCGTTGAAATATGTGTATCAGAGTTACCCTCTTGTGGTCCCGTTTTCCGGGTTTTTTACGTAAGTGAAATAGTGAACTTTTTTTTTTTTTTTTTTTTTTTTTTTTTTTTTTTTTTTTTTTTTTTTTTTTTTTTTTTTTTTTTTTGCAAAGGTTTCTCGTTACTCGTTCGTCTCTTTCCTTTAGTACTTTAAGTATTATGCGCTTAAAATATTTGAACGCAAAAAATATTATTTTTTGAAATATCCGTCTTAGAATTACCCATCTCTCTTCCATATTGTCATACAAATTAAAAAAAAGAGTATGTCTTTGGAACAGTTTAGAGCTTCTAATAGCTTAAATTTATTTAAAGTTTTATGAATGAAAAATGTTGCATTCTTGTTGTAAAAATTAAGATGTGTATTGTTTGCCAAGGCGATGTTGTGTTTTCTGAATATTTTCTTGTATTAATTTAAAAAGAAAAACAAACTCCGAAAAAGAAATTAAAACAGTAAAAAAAAAAAAAAAAACAGTAAAACTGTAAAAACAGTAACTTAAAAAAAAAACAGTAAAGAGCCAAGTTAAACTTAAGATGAGAGAAATAAAGTCCTATAATGACATAAAATTAAAACTACCAGAAATCATAGGCAGCGCAATAGCGCTGCCTAATTTATTAATTAAAAAAAATCTTTTAAATGTTTTCATTTTTATAACTTTAAGAAATCAAAAATTAATTAAGATTTTAAGGAATAAATATCAGAATATATATATTAAACTTACAATGCCCTTTTTTTCAGTAAATTCATTTGGATCTGTTTTCGGTAAAGTACAAATTATATTCTGGCTTTTAGAAAGCATAGACTTTTAGAACCCTACTCATATTAATTTCTGCTCGTTTTGAGTTTGACTCTGTTATTTATTTTAATTTCTGTTCGTCTTGGGTTTCATTTGTTTATTGATACTGATTTGTGGTAATTGTATGCTTGGTAAATTATTTGATTCTATTTATGTTCATTTTTGGTTTAATGGAGTTCTTTACTTTTTTTTTGAAAAACTTAATTTGTGGAAATTCATTTTTAATTAATTACTATCAAAGAATAATCGAAACACGAAGCGAACAGAAATTAACATGGATAATTATAAGAAACAAAAGATAACAGTTAGTGATATATAAATAAATAAATCATCAAACGAGCAAAGACTGAATCGAATACTCAAGCTAAACTTAAAACGAACAAAAGTTACAACAAACAGGATCTAGGTGACTGCCTTCCCCCACCCCCCCTCTCCTCCAACCGTAAAAGCTATTAAGCCTATTGCATGACTTGCGCTCTACTGAAAGAAAATTTAATGCAAACATTCTGTATATTTGTAATATTAAAAAAAAAAAAACAATTAAATAAAATCTTGAATTGCTGAGATTTCCAGGAATTAATATGATTGTGTATTAAGCATTTAGTCTATTTTCATTAGTTCTTTTCAGTCATCTTGATTATTATACTGATTTATTTTTGTCAATATTTTGAAAAATTAAGCCACACTGTTCAAAATACATAGTTTTCATTGGGTATTCAGCCTTTTTTTTCGAAACCCAGGATCAAACATGCCCCTTTCTTCTAATATAATAACAAATCTTATATGTAAGAAATGGGCAACTTACATAACTTAAAGCCATCACCCCAGGGGCTGTGGGGGGTTATGCCAGACTTGGAGGCATAGTTATTTGACCTTTAGATTACTTTGAACAAAATGGTTATTTCAAAATTTTGATCGGGTGTCTTTGGGAGCTAAAAAGTTTGCGGAGGGGTCTAGTTGCCTTCTAATTACTTTTGATTCTTAAAAAGGCTAGAACTTTCAATTAAATGAATGTCCTCCAAAGCTTTTACGAATTGTCCCAAGCAACTTTTTCTCCTTATTGCTATGTTTTAAAATTCATTGAATTACCTTTATCAGAGCTACCTATGTCTTCCCTATTCTCGTTTCTTGCTGCTAATAGGATAATTTGAGATGGGGCTTTAGCTTTTTTTATTGTGCGTCATTCTAACTATTGTAATAGGGGGTTTCCATTTACATTAGTAACTGTTGTACCATCTAATGATTCCAAGGGGAAGCCAATGCTTAAATATTTAGTTTACTTTTTACATTCTGTCCCGTCGTAATCGTACATATGTAACACAAAGCTAAGACTCAGTAGCGGATTATTTGTATGTAGAAATTCATTGACAAGAGCGCAAGTTTAGTCACGTGAACTGTGGGTTGATCTGGGGGGATATTCGAGAATATCACGATCAAAACTTGCTAGTATGTGAACTTTTAGTGGTTTTGGCTTTTTTATCTTATTTAAAAGTCTCAAGTGCGTGTATTTCTAATTTAAGTATGTTGGAAAGACGCATCAAGATAATTTTTTTTTTCTTCTAGAACCCAAATATGCTACCTTTAGTAAGGGTTACCATTTGAAATTTGAAGATGCCTCTGCCCTGGCACCATCTTGATGAGGATGCCAAGGTCTCTTGCAGATCATTTTTTTGAAAGCCTCAGAAAGCCGACTGAATTTTTTTTAGAAATTCCACATAGAAATGCTTCTTTCTTCAGATAGTTGTCTCTCTCTTTCTCCCTCTCTCTCTTTCTTTCTCTCCCTCTCTCATACATTCCCATTCTGTTTTCTATTTATAATTTGTGAAAACACCCTAAAATGAAGTTGACGAGTTCTTAAGAAAATGAGGGGGAAAGAAGTAATCCTTACTAAATAAATTGAAAGTCCCATTACTGAATAAATGGTATGCACATACTGGTTTTGTCCTTATATTAAATAGATTCAGTGTATTCTATATTATAAACGTGATTCTGTTCCAGAATGATTACCTGGAAGCCCCAAATTATTTGGCTCGTTACAATCAATGTCAGTCCATTGCTTTGAACCAAGTGCGGAAATACGTCAGAACGTCACTAGAATCATCAACAGGTCAAGCTTTAAATTACCTTTCAAGATTCGATGCAGAAGAAGTGACTCGTGCCACATCTAGCTCTAACGCTTATGCAGCTCTCTATGGAAAAGTACGCGGACCGGCAGCCAAGATTAAGAAAGTTGTGGGTATGTTTCTTTCTATAAGAGGCTTATCACGTTAGATTTTTACACGCGTTCTGATATTTTCGATCAAAAATGTAGAAATTTAAGTAAATTTTAAGTTAGAATACCTGCAAACAGGAGAAATTTCCTGAGATGGGTCCATAATCCTCTATCGTTTCCCCGGAAAAATTATAGAAAAAAAAGTTTTGGATGAACTTTTACTAATAATTCCCAGAAAAACAAAACGGATAACATGTTTTTCAGGCAAAACCTTGCACAATTAGAAGTTAGCCTAACACGTTAAGCTCTCAGTTTTTTTTTTCTGTTTTTAGATTTTGACACTAAACGTGAGTTCAAATAACATTGTATAACATGCAAATACAATTCAATCTGATTAATAATTCTAAACGCAGGCGTTGATGAATATCCAAAATAAAATAAAATAATTGCATCCTAGGCCTAGAATAGTTTTATTGAATTTATTTGGTTTTTGTTTTTTCCTTTCTTAAGCGATTTCATTTTCTTTGGATTTTGATCATTCAACTGTGAACTCTGAAGTATAACTTAGATTTATAACTGCTCTTCTTCTTTTCGCGTTTCTAAGTAACTGATTGTCTGAACCCAGTTTGTTTTTCGTAGCTTTTACTGCCTTTTGTCACGAATTGGAACTCTGACGAATACCGATGAAATCCCATTGCTCTTCTTTTTTCGTGTTTCTAGGTAAATGATTGTCTGAACCCTGCTTCTTTTTCGTAACTTTTACTGTCTTTTGTCACAAATTAGAGCTTGGACGAATACCGATCGAATCCCATTGACCAGTCCGTCTGACTTTCCCGAGTAACTAGTAAAAAATACTAGTAAAGATTTGTGAGTCTCTTACATTTTGATTTTTGCCGAACGTAACATTTTAGTTAGTAAACTACATCGACAATTTTTGGTTAGAATTTTAGCATTTTTCAATTCTGGTAAATTATTTATTAGGCCATAGGCCTACTGTCTTTCCATTTACCTTATTTGATTCAGAACAAACTTACGTGACGTAAAATTCTAAGTAATTCTAGGTCTCTGTACATTTGGCTCTTCAGAACTGTGTCACTGTTTTCACCACCTTTTCCAAGCTGCTCCTTTAAGTTACGACGCTCACCAATCAGGTGCCAGGTTCTTTATGATAACAATCGGTCTTTTGGTCTCTTGGCATACCCAAGCGTAGTGTCAGCCGTCTGCTTGTAAACCTCCTTGATGATGTTCGAGGTTGACTGTATACTGACATCAGTGTCAACATCTAAGGGGAGGGCTTCAAATTTGTTAGAGAGTGTAACGACGAACTCATTTCGTACTGCCACAGTGGAAAGGTTCGAGGAGTCGAAGGTTGGGTTTACTTTGGGCCTGATCCTCTGTGTGGCCTTTATCATCAGTGTTATCCTCGCTATCATTAGCGCATGATCAGACGTCACGTCAGCACCAATTTAAAATTCTTGTAAATCACGTTTACCCCAAACGTTTTTTTTTTCTCGATAAAGACGCTGGCACTTGCATAAATCATGTTTCGTAGCTGTCCCGTCTACCCCATTTTCGCGATGGGCACAAATTACGCTTTTTCTGAAGCTGGCCCACTCCTCTGTAACCTCTTAACTATATTAGAAAGAAATATAATGTAGCTGGTATTGGAACTTATCTTGTAGCTCTTTGAGGTTTACTCAAAAATAAAAAATAAAATATTACTACCATAGACTTCAGTGTTGAAAGTTGTGCCTTAAATAATTTGTTTTAATTTTTTTGACGTTTTTGAATTTGAACTTGAAATGTGTATTTTTAAACCAGTTACGTTATCCCTTGAGTGTATGTCAAAAAACGAAAGTCAAATATTGCTACTTGGTTTACCCGTTGTTGCCATGTCGAATTGTGAGCCAGTAAAAGGATTGCAAAAACCAATTTGCTCTTGTGTGCAAAATTTAAAGCCAGCAAAAATAGTGAAAGTTTTTTAATTAAAGAGTATTCTCTCATGTTTTGCAATCATTCTCTGCTCAGCTTACAAGGAACAAATCTATCTACATTACATTTAAATTGTTTTTGTTAACAATTTAAGGTGTTACAATTTAAAGTGTTAAGGTTTTTTTTTTTTTTTTTTTTTTTTTTTTTTTTTTTTTTTTTTTTTTTTTTTTTTACTGCTTTCTGTGATAATCCACCCTGCCTTACAAATTCTTGTCAGATCCCTAAGATAATTTAGGTAAAACAGATGATGTTGCGTAGCAGTTTTGGTATATAGAAATAAAAATTAAAAAGAAATGTCAAAGCTTACACGCCCAGAAAAAGGTAAAATTAATAAGTATAAGATGCTTGAATAGTATTTCACAAAATGCATCTTCACATTTTATTTTATTTTCCTATAATTAATGAATGGTTTATTTCAGAACGACTACTGAAAAGTTGAGTGACTGATTTTGCGGTCTTGTCAAATAAATTTCGTTTCAGAGTTCAGTGAGGTAACATCAAAATTGAATTGGATATTCTTCCTGTCTGGATTTATTTTGGTGAGGTCATAATTTATTCCAAATTAGTTGATGACCTGAGTTAAGAGGATTAACTTTAAGAGGATTATAAAATGGAATCTACTGTGTTTTAGTTTGACTTATATTTCGATATTTATTAATTCAGTATTTTTTCCTGAATTAATATTGAGACTTTTTAATTTGTGGTGAGTGCGATAGCCATGAAAAGCTCCGACGAAATGCCTGAACTTGTATATTCTCCTGTTCTGAATTTTATTCAAAGCAATTTGCTAAGCGGAATTGAGGAGGATATTATTAAAAGACATGGTATGGAGTTTTTTGACGTGAATATAGTCAAAGAAGCTAATAGTTTACTGTGGCAAATAAGTGCACCTGAATTGAATTGCCCAGTACGTAAGGGGAACAATGCACTTTCTAATGATTTTAGTGACATTATTTCTCTGTTAAGATCTCTTGACAGTAGTGACACTTTTGCACCTACGTTTGTGATAAAGCGACCTACAGAGGTGCCATGTCTCCCTGCAAATGCTTATACTTCTTTACTCTCTAAGTTTAATGAGCTACAACAAGTGGTTGTTGAAGTGTCAGGGAAACTTGACAGTTATCAGTTGAATTTTCCTCAACTTCCGAAACCTACCCCAGACACTCATACGACAGTTATTGTTTCTAAAGTGCCTTCAGATCTGTCTGATCCGATTAAACGCAAATCTGTTCTCGATCAAATAGCTGGGCATGAATTAGTTTGTAGTGTGAAACCTGTTAAAGACAGATAGTATGTCAATATTGATAAATCTGCAACTGAAGATTTTTGTACATCCGTTCAGAACTTTATTACTGGAGCAACAGTTAAAGTACGATCCAAGCGCTTTTTTGGGATTCTCAGAGGTTTCCCAGTTGATGTTGACCTTTCAGCTATTAAAAGACTGCAAGGTATAATAAGTGCAAATCGACTGGGTCAGACTATGTCAGTCAAGCTGGAATTTGAAGACTCCTTCACTCAGTCTGCTTATTTCAAAGAAGGAATTAAAGTGGGATATGAATTTTTTTGAATTCACGTATTTTAAGAAATACCTAAATGCTGCTTCAAATGCCGATCATACGATCACTTTCAAAGTGCTTGCACCAGCAATGTCCCGAAATATGCCAGATGTGCTGGGCCACATATTTCTACTAAGGATAGTCCTTGTAGTGCTGCTCCCAAGTGTGCTAATTGTAGTAAAAATCATACTTCTTATAGCTTGTCCTGCCCTATATCTAAGGAACTAATTTCGCGCTCCCACTTTTTGCAATGACTTTGGAGTTTTCAATAATATCGTTTAATATTAATGGTACAAAGGATAAGGATTTCGTTATTGATGAGTTCTACTATGATTTTGATTTGGTTTGTTTACAGGAGCATCTTCTTACAGACTCTAGCATTAACGTTTTGCGTATTAGCCTTCATCATGATGTGTTTTTTACTACTGCCAGAGCCACAAGAGGCCGGCCATCCGGCGGACTAGCTTGTGTTTTTAAGCGCAATCCTAATTTGGTTTCGCCGGTGATTTTTTACTCGGATGAGTTTTTTTTGGCTGTTCGTATGGGCACTATAGTTTTCATTAATTCTTATCTGCCTTATGATGACCGTTCGTCTAAATCGATGGCCAGATTTTCTAAAGCCTGTAACATGTTGAAGTTTCTAGTGGAAAAAATTCTTTCTATTTCTCTAGATTATATGATCATTGGTGACCTCAATACGGATATAAATAATTCATCAGTGAGATGTGATTTGTTGTTGGATTGCCTTCCGTCTTATCATATTATACCCAAAACTCATCCGTATTCTTATATTCACCATTCAGGCAGTAAGAGCAATATTGATCACATTATTTGCTCACCTAGTATTATTACATCAATAGTGTTTGTACATGCTGAAGAACAAGACTTAGACCATCTCCCTATCTCACTTACTCTTACGCTGAATTTAAACCCTGCAAGTTTCTGCAAAGTACCCCAGTCTTCAAAATGGTTTGAAAAAAGTAATTGGAAGGAAGCTGATGTTCCTCTTTATGCGTTTACACTAACAAGGCTGCTGTCTGCTATACGAGTTCCCTATCATCTGCTTCAGAGCCCTATACAAGGGAATTGCAAAAAGGACCTGGATTGCTATTATAATCAAATAATTAAATGTTTAAAAGATGCCGAGGCAGTTGCAGTGCCGCTGCAACGTGTAAGACGTGGTACGCAAAAACCTATTTGGTCTTTAGATCCTACTTTAAAAACTTTGAAAAATAAAGCTAAGTTTTGGTTAAAAGTTTGGAATGAATGTGATAGACCGCCTTGTGGTATTGTTTCTGACCTTAAGCGTAAGACCCGCAGGGAATAAAAAAAATATCTTAAGTCTATGCGTTATTGTGGTATGGATTTTCCAGTGTCAAAGAGAGAATGGCGAAAAGTTATTAATTCTGAGTCGATTAGAAGTGATGTACCAAATAGTGATTGTCTTCCTGCATCTGCTTGGCATGACCATTACTCGTCTATTTTTTCTAATGTTAATTACCGTGTGCATTCTTTGTATTCTCATTCTCTTTCTGCTATTTTTAGTACCCCTCTATCTCAGCGTCTCTGTGTTCCCATTTCTCTTTCATCCGTAAATGAAGCAATTAAGAAACTTAAATCAGATAATGTTGATAATGATGGTATATCTAGATTTCACCTTTTATTAGATTGCTCCCCCCTTATTAACCATATACACCTACTTCTCCAGATGTGTATTTGTACTTCTAGTGTACCGGAGAGTTTTTTGTGTGGTACTGTCTCTTCTATTTTAAAGAAGGGAAATTCTCCTTTTATTTGCTCTTCTTACCGACCTATTACTGTCTCTTGCACTTTTAGTAAAGTTCTTGAGCATGTTTTAATACCTTTTGTGACTAATAACATGCTTGAGAGAGATAACCAGTTTGGATTTAAGCCCGGAGTAGGTTGTCAACACGCACATCGTGTATTATCTTCTTTGCTCCTTGAAAATTCTTCTAAGGGAAGGAGTATATATCTTTGTACTTTAGATCTATCAAAAGCTTTTGATAGTGTATGTCATAGTCAGCTTTTTTCTGCTCTTCGTGGTCACGGTGTCAATCTATCGGTTATTTTGCTTCTTCGGTACTGGCACTCTAATTCTTTTCTTCGGCTGAAATCTGTGCCTGCATCTAATATTAAATTGAAAAGAGGTTTAAGGCAAGGTGGAGTTTTATCTCCGACCCTTTTTAATTTGTGTATTTCAGGAGTTCTGGCAAAGATTTCGGCTACCTATCTCTCCGGTTTTTCTGATGTTTCCTACCTGGCTTACGCTGATGATCTGCTTCTTATAAGCCGTACTAAAACTGGTTTATCTAACATGGTTTCTCGTGTTGCTACTTCTTTTTCAGACATAGGCCTTTCTCTTAATGTAGATAAATGTAAATTTCTTTCTTTTAATAATATTTCTAGTACTTCCCTTCGCTGTAGTGGCTTTACTATCCCTCTCGTAGATTCTCTTCGATGGCTCGGTATTTCTATTACTAATAGTCTTCCGAGCTTGCGCCAGCGCACAGTCTCATATATTAATATGAAAATTAAATTAGGATATGCTAAGATTGTTGCCAATAGAGGTAAATATAATAAACTCGCGTTAGCCAAGCTCTACTCAACTCTTTGTGACCATTCAATTCTTTTTGCTTCTGGAATTTTTCTCCTTCTGAAGAAAACTGAGTTAAAAAGAATCCGGATTAATTATTTTAGATTTTGTAAATTTCTGTTGTTTCTTCCACCTTGGACCAAAAACCGGGTAATTATTGATAAATTTCTTGTTCCTAATATTACTGAAAAACTGGAAGCACTACACAGAAAACTTTCAAATACTGCTTGTATCCGTTTTTCTCCGCACCATCACCTTATCAGGTTTTTTCAGTCGTAAGTTATTTTTCTTTTATTTGTTTAGTTGTTTTTCTCTGTTTGGTCATTCTACAATTTAGATTTGTAAAGAGTGTGTAAAAATACAATAATGATAATATTAATGCCTGCTTATTGATTCTTCATGTTGTCAGTTTTTTTTTCTCTTTTCCTCTTTTCCCCCTCCTTTCACGTTATTTTTTTTTGCTCTCATTTCTTTTAAATTATTATGTGTTACACTGTAATTTGGTAATTTTTTATTTATATATTGTCTTGTGTCGCATTTTTTGTGTTTTTCCTCGTGATACTCCACGTATTGCACCTCTGTATAGTGTGGGTTAAAAATAATTAATAATAATAATAATAAATGTAGAGGTTGACCGTGTTGATAACACGGTCAACAGTTTCGGAAACTGCTGTCACAGTGTACACTTCTATCATAGGTAGCGCGATCGCGCTGCCTAAGTAAAGAACGATGTTGGCACAATGTATCATTATTTTTGTTCTTTCTGTTTTATTTTTATTTTTCCATACTAGGGCACTTCGTATCGAAGGAGTTGTCATAGAAACTTCGAAAAGGGCTCAATCGATTGCAAATTGGAGTGGCTAGTGCCATTTTTAATAGTCGAAAGTGATTGAAGGGCAACTAGCCTCCCCCCCCCCCCCCCCACGCCCATCATTCACCCAAACGAATCCAATCAAAATTTTGAGATAGCCATTTTGTTCAGCGTACTTGATTTCCAGATAGAAAATATGTTTTTGAGTAAGTCGCTCCCCAACAACCCTCAGGGTAAGGGTTTTAAGTTATGCCCTGGGGGCATATAAAAACGATGTTGGCACAATGTATTATTTATTATTATTTTCCTTTAGACCAAGGCACTTCGTATCGAAGAAGTTGTCGTAGAAACTTTGAAAAGGACTCATTCAATTGGAAATCGGAGGGGCTTGTGCCCTTTTTAAAAGTTGAAAGTGTATGGAAGGCAACTAACACCCCTTCCACGCCCACCATTTCCCGAAACACAGCCAATCAAAATTTTGAGATTGCCATTTTGTTTAGCGTAGCTGATTTCCAGATAGAAATTATGTTTTTGCGGAGGACACTCCCCCACAGCCCTCAGGGCAAGGGTTTTAAGTTATGCCATGGGGGCATATAAGGTTTTTATAGAACGCGTTGTCGTAGAAACTTCAAAAAAGGCTCATTCGATTTGAAATTAAAAGGGCTAGTGCCCGTTTTAATAGTTAAAAGTATTGAAGGGAAACTAACCCCCCTCTCACGCCCACGTTTTCCCCAAACACATCCAATTAAAATTTTAAGATAGCCATTTTGTTCAACGTAGTTGAAAGTTCTGGAAATTAAATCTTTGAGGATGACAATTCCCCCCACAGACCTCAGGGCAAGGATTGTAAGTTATGCCCTGGGGGCTTTAAGGTTTTTATAGAACGCGTTGTCGTACAAACTTCAAAAAGGGCTCGTTCGATTCGAAATTGAAATGGCTAGTACCCTTTTCAATAGTCGAAAGTGATTGGAAGGCAACTAACACCCGTTCCACGCCCACCATTTCCCCAAATACATCCAATCAGAAATTTGAGATAGCCATTTTGTTCCACGCAGTTTAAAGTTCATAAAATTGTACCTTTGAGCAGGACACTCCCCCCACAGTCTTCATGGCAAGGGTTATAAGTTATTTCCTGGGGGCATATAAGTTTTTAATGAAATCTTTGTCGTAGAAACTTGAAAAAGGGCTCATTTGATCGGAAATTCAAAGGGCTTTTTAATAGTCGAAAGTGATTTGAGGGCAACTAACCCCCCTCTCACGCCCACCTTTCCCCAAACACATCCAATCAATTTTTAGATAGCCATTTTGTTCGGCGTAGTTGATTTCCAGATAGAAATAATGTTTTTGAGGAGGAATCTCCCCCACGTCCCTCAGGGCAAGTGTTGTAATTTATGCCCTGGGGGCATATAAGGTTTTTATAGAACGCGTTGTCGTAGAAAGTTGAAAAAGGGCTCATTCGATTGGAAATCGAAATGGCTAGTGCCCTTTTTATAGTCGAAAGTTATTGGAAGGCAACTAACACCCCTTCCACGCCCACCATTTCCCCAAATACATCCAATCAAAATTTTAAGATAGCCATTTTGTTCAACGCAGTTTAAAGTTCTGGAAATTAGATCTTTGAGGATGACAACTCCCCCCCCCACAGACCTCAGGGCAAGGATTGTAAGTTATGCCCTGGGGGTTTTAAGGTTTTTATAGAACGCGTTGTCGTACAAACTTCAAAAAGGGCTCGTTCGATTCGAAATTGAAATGGCTAGTACCCTTTTTATAGTCGAAAGTTATTGGAAGGCAACTAACATCCCTTCCACGCCCACCATTTCCCCAAATACATCCAATCAAAATTTTGAGATAGCCATTTTGTTCCACGCAGTTTAAAGTTCATAAAATTGTACCTTTGAGCAGGACACTCCCTCCACAGTCTTCAGGGCAAGGGTTATAAGTTATTTCCTGTGGGCATATAAGTTTTTAATGAAATCTTTGTCGTAGAAACTTGAAAAAGGGCTCATTTGATCGGAAATTCAAAGGGCTTTTTAATAGTCGAAAGTGATTTGAGGGCAACTAACCCCCCTCTCACGCCCACCTTTCCCCAAACACATCCAATCAATTTTTAGATAGCCATTTCTTTCGGCGTAGTTGATTTCCAGATAGAAATAATGTTTTTGAGGAGGAATATCCCCCACGTCCCTCAGGGCAAGGGTTGTAATTTATGCCCTGGGGGCACATAAGGTTTTTATAGAACGCGTTGTCCTAGAAAGTTGAAAAAGGGCTCATTCGATTGGAAATCGAAATGGCTGGTGCCCTTTTAATAGTCGAAAGTTATTGGAAGGCATCTAACACCCCTTCCACGCCCACCATTTCCTCAAACACATCCAATCAAAATTTTGAGATAGCCATTTTGTTTCACGCAGTTTAAAGTTCAGGAAATTATACCTTTGATTTGAACACTCCCCCCACAGTCTTCAGGGCAAGGATTATAAATTATGCCCTGGGGGCATGTAAGTTTTTATTGAAATCTCTGTCGTAGAAACTTGAAAAAGGGCTCATTCGATTAGAAATTCAAAAAGCTAGTGCCCTTTTTAATAGTCTCGAAAGTGATTTGAGGGCAATTAACCCTCCTCTGACACCCACCTTTTCCCCAAACACATCCAATTAAAATTTTTAAATAGCCATTTTATTCAACGTACTTGAAAGTTTTAGAAATTAGGTCTTTAAGGATGACAACCCCTCCCCCCCCCTCAGAGCCCTCAGGGCAAGGGTTGTAAGTTATGCCCTGGGGGCATATAAGGTTTTTATAGATAGAGTTGTCGTAAAAACTTTAAGAGGGGCTCATTCAATTGGAAATTGAGAGGGCTAATGCCCTTTTTAATAGTCGAAAGTGATTGGAGGGTAACTAACCCCCCTCTTACGCCCACTATTTGCCCAAACACATCCAATCAAAATTTTCAGATAGCCATTTTGTTCAACGTAGATGAAAGTTCTGGAAATTAGGTCTTTGAGGATTACAACCCCCCCCCCCCCGATAAATAAATAAAACCAAAAACGAATAGAAATTAAAATAAATAACCGAGTCAAACTCAAAACGAGCAGAAATTAATATAAGTTGGGCACAAAACCCCTATGCCTTCCCAAAGCCAGAACATAGTTTGCACTTTACTGAAAAAAAAATGTTTTTACTTTTATAACTTTAATAAATCAAATAATTTTAACATTTTGAACCCCAATCAGGAACAAAATCTTTTTTTTTCAATTTTACTTTATTTACGATAAATCTGATTTATTTATTTTCATATACCAGGATATTCTAAGTGAATTTATCTATGTTAGGTAAGGGTATCCACACTTACCTTGGTAAGCTTGGCTTTTGCTTGCTAGGTAAGCTAGTCATGCTCGGTAAGAATCACCTCTTCATCTTTAATTTTTTCACCTTGAAGTGGCTTAATCTTCTTTGTATTAACTTTCAAACTTATCCTTGCACATCCTAGAATCTCAAAAACTTGACTCACTCCCAAAAAATTTACCCAGTACACTCAAATTATTTTAATAAGTCTTATTCTAAGTCTAAGAGTGTTTTAGCTTCCCATTTAATACTGTGCTCCCCTATTGCCTTGGCTCTGTACTTTAGGATGAAGTCCATTAATTTGATCTAAAATCTAATTTATTTGTTTGCTTCTAATTTTTGGTTGTTATTTTTTACAAGTACGAAAATCTGATCTATTTCTCTCTTCGTTTTTTTTTCTACTATAGTGCGGATGATCCTATTCGCCAATTCTGGCTACAACTTGTCATGGTTGCGAAAATAGATATTGTATTTTCATCATTTTATGGTATAAAAAGATAGAATTACGTATTTGCCTTACTATTGGTATGATTAACTTTATTCCTTTCCAACAGGATATATTGAACCTTGTGTCTCTAGTGTAGCGGCACATGAGCTGGCACTTGCAGACTGTCAAGAATCTTACATCAGCCAAAGGAAGGCTTTGACCAAGCCAAGTATTGCAGGAAGTGTTCAGGACATACTAAGCATGAAAGACACTTGCGCGCTGCTCCGTGCAGGATGTGCTCTAATGATGCGTGTCGTTCAAGATGAATATGATCTTTATTTTGCCTTTTTTACCCTTAAATGTTCAGAATTTGAGAACTTCCTTGAAGATCTTTTGCTCGCTTTTTATGATGGATTGCGATCAAGGCTCATTAAGGTGGCGCATATGGAAACACTGGCTGAACTGTGCTCTATACTCAGATCAGAAATGCTAACAGACTACGTTGTCAGCTCTGAAAATTTAGGAGCTTTTGTCCGTATGACTGTTCAGCTTTTGGCTGACATCCAGGAAAGATTAATCTATCGGGCTCATATCTATGTACAAGATGATATACTTGGTAACTTATGCTTTTGTTTTCCTTTCCTAATTTATTAATATATATATATATATATGTTTTATTTCTGGCGCCATTTTTTCCTGAATTACGACCTGCCGAAAACCGAAGCTTTCTGTCGTTGGGTAATAATGAATTACGTATTAAACAATGATGAAAACCTAATTTTTGGTAAAATTTTAACTAAAAGAACACCTTGCTGGTCAAAAATCAGGTTTGTTACTTAGATTAACATTGAATCAAGTCTATAAGTATAAATAGCTGAGCCAATTGAACTTACCTGATTTATTTCTCTATTATAACTTTCATAAATTCTAAATTATTAAGACTTTGATTATTCATTTTAATTAATATAGTTTGATTATTTATTTTAATCAGTTATTAACATTTTTTCTTTTATAACTTTAATAAGTCCGAAAATAATAACACTTTCAGGAATGATCATCAGTACATATTAAACTATCAATCCCCATTCAATTATTCTTTTCAGTAATCTTGTTTATGATGGTGATTTATATTCTTTGTTTTTTTTTTTTATATTACGACAAATATAAAAATTGGCTCAAAATAAAGATCGTTTTCATTAAAGCGCCAATTAGGCTCTAGTCCTTAGGAGGCTCGTGGGGCGTTAGCCCTACTCCTCTTTATGGTAGTTTCTGCTCGTTTTGAGTTTGACTTGGTTATTTGTTGTAATTTCCGTTCGTTTAGGGTTTCATCTATATATTGATGGTGGTTTATGGTAGTTTTATGCTTGAAAAATTATTTTACTTTATTTTTGTTCATCTTTGGTTTAATGTAACTTTTTACTTTTCTTTGAAAAGCTTCTTTTGGGGAAAAGCTTTTGTTAATTAATTTAAAAAAGGTTGTGATGCTTAGGTTCCGTTCTACAGTTAAAAGATATTAGGCTGCCAAAAATTGCAATTTTTGACAGTTTAATGCACGAAGAAATAGAAAAGAAAGGGTAAAGAAAGAACAGAACGTCCGCGAATGGAAGGGGAAGACGTTATAAGAAAAGATTTAAAGGAAGTAGTAATTATCTGGCAGGGATTAAACAGTAAAGCTCTGAGCAATGTGGGTCGAAGGCGGAGCATGTGTGATAGTGTTGCCCTCAGGTGACTAGATGGTGCAATGGTTTTATTTCTTAGTAGCAGTGGCAATATAGATAGATAAGATAAGATTTATTGCGAAAAGCCTTTGGGCCATAGCAACACATAATACAGTCTACAAACAAAGCTCAGGAACAAAATACAACTTTAGATAATAAAAATCAAAAAAGAACAACTAAACGACAAAAAAGAAACACACCAAGGTTCAACATTTTAACCAACAAACACTAATCATAATAAAATTCAAATCCTAAAAACCGTAACAATCTATCCCCTCAAACATGATTCCCTATGTTTAATCCCTAAACAAAGAAACTGTTTAATAGCACATGCGTTCCTCTCAGCCATCCGCTCAATTAACCAGCATTCACTCCCAAACTCGTCCAAAACATTCATTCCGCAAATCAGACAGCTCTTCACACTCGGATACAACATCTTGAATCTCAGCCGTACGATCCAGCGCATTGAGCAGAATTTCAAAATCCTCAAAGATGAATATTCAAAAATCGGGCTGTCTTTTAATCCTGAGAAATCCGAAGTTATCCTTTTCAATTGGCGAAATCCCTCTACTTCTCTTCTAAATCTGGACGGTTCTCTTGTTAAACCCGCAGACCATATTACATACCTGGGCCTTTCAATTGGCACATCTATAGGACACACACGTCGTTTGCTGATTTCTCACGTTGAGCGTAAAATTAGCATTTCTTACGCTATAATCGTAAAAAGCAAACTACGTTTCAACCGTTACCTTGTTGCATCCATTTACAACGCCACAGCCCTTCCACATATGCTTTACATTGCTCCTTTCTGGAAATTCTTTACAGTTACAGATAAAAAGCACCTACGATCAATCTTCTTCAGATTTGCTAAATATCTTTTACATTTGCCCCCTTGGACAAGAAACTGTAAAATTATTCATTTGTATAAGCTAGCTGACCCTAATATTAGCATTAATAAATCTCTATCCCATTTTAAAAGAAACTTTTATCATCCTTTCGTTAGCATCATTGTTCGTATTAATGTAATGAAGAGTTTTTTTTTTGTCATGTATTTGAATTTTCAATGTGTGTTTGTGTCCTTCTTTTCTTCTTTTTCTTTCTTTTTGTTTTCTTTAGTGATTACTCCGTCTATTGTACCTTTTTTTTGACGGGTAATAAATGAATAATAATAATAAGTTCTAATTCACACACTCACACATTGGGCAAAAATAAGGGCCAGCCACCAGCCTAAACTTTCCCAAAAATTTCCTTCTCTCACCTAAATCCAAGCTGTCCCCTCTTACCAACAACAAATTCTTCAAATCCTCTTTATTCAGCCCAAATTTAAAATAAACCTCCCCCCAACCGTCTTTGGCTTGGGAGTAAAACCTCAAAGACATAGATTGGTCCTTATGAGCTTTCCACTCTTTGATTTCTTGGTCATTTAGGGTTCGCTTATATTAATAATTATTGTATAACGATTATTCTAAATATGAAAAAGTAGTCACAGAATATGAATAATTTACTCCTTGTTATGAAGACATTTGTTATTTATATAAAGTTCTATCTTTTGCGAGTCTATTACTCTTTTTATTTAATTTACTGTTATTTGTTTGTTTTAGTCCTACGCAGACTACGCATTCTTTGACAAAGTTTCTAACTCCAAGTACCTAGTACACTGAAAATGAAAAATTGATCCTTCGAATATATTAAGTAGAAACTTACACAATCATATAAATGTTAGAATGAAAATAAGCTCAATTTTTGAAACTGACAATGAAAACTGAAACTCAAAAACAGAAAATAAATTTTTACTGAAAAATATATCCTTATGGAGTTACCCAATTTTTGGTGATAGTGAGCAAAAATTTTTAAAAAAGAAACGTGGGAAAGAATCAGCAGAAAATGAGCGGAAACATACGGCACCAAACAGCTTAAGAGATACAGCTTTTCTTTAAAGGTTTACTCAGATTCAGATTCAATCGGGTTTAATTAAAACAAATTGAAATAAATAAACATAAATAAGCTTCTCTATGCAAAAAACGCACGTTGAGTCCCTTAAAAAAATAACGATTCCTCCTAATCACGCTTTACGACTCTCGCTTTACTCCTCAACACAACCACATCCCTCAACCATACTTTTCACTATCTAAGAGATTCCCCCCTTCCTCCCCAAAAGCACAGCTACCTTAACCTTACAAAAAATAATCAATAAATATAACAAAGAAAACAAACCGAGATAATAATGATAATAATTAAAAAAAAAAAAATAAAAAAAAATATCTCAATTATTAATAAACTCTATTTATAAAAATTCAATAAGATATTTTTTCAAATTATTTTTAAAAGACCCAAGGGAGCTCCTACATCTCAGCTCTTGTGGAAGCATGTTCCACACTTTCGCGCACGCCACATCCGGTGCAAAATCCGAACGTACTGTAGGTGTTCGTCTCACCAGAAGATTTGAGGCAGATCTCGTGTTCCTAGGATGCTGTTCCGATACCAACTGGAATAGACTGTGGAATGCTGATGGAAGTAATCCGGAGAAAAATTTGAAAACGACAACTGAGCACGATAAATGATAAAGTGATTCACGGGAAAGAATATCGTCCATATTTCCGATTATTTTCAGGGCATGTTTGTGGATTGAATCAAGCCTTTTCAGGTGGGATGTAAATGTTGACTGCCAAATTGACGCACAATACTGTAGATGAGGTTTGATAAGTCCATTATAAAGTAGACGAAGGGTTTTTTGAGGGAATGTGTGTTTCAGTTTCCTGATAATCCCAAGATTACGGGAGAGCTTCAGCTCCACAGCGTGGATGTGATGTACGATGGATAAGTTTTCGTCAAGGAGTACACCTAGGTACCTGGCATAGCCAGTTTTTGGTCGTCTGATCGTTCCTCGAGAAGTCGTTATTCCCGATACCTCTGGGCGAAGAGGTCCAATCCTTGAAAAGAAGAGAACGCAAGATTTGTCAACGTTTATTACAAATCGATTGGCATCCATCCAAATGTAAGTTTCTTCTAAGATGACCTCAAGTTTACTCTGGAGCGCTGACATGTCGGTGTCACAGGAAGCCATTGTAGTGTCATCCGCGAACGCCACAAGTTCATCCGATTCATCATCGTTGCTCGAAATTTCTGGGTCGCAACATAACTTGCAGCACCGTGAAGTCCTGGAGTTAGGGTTCAGAACGCGACTTAGGTCATTCACATGAACCAAGAATAACAGTGGGCCTAAGATTGAGCCTTGCGGCACACCGAAGTTGACAACGGTGTCATTCAGCGGATCTTCTCCTATATAAACACGTCGGCTACTAAGGTAAGACCGGAACCATCGTAGAGCCTCTCCTCTAACCCCAATGTCCTCTATTTTACCTAATAGAATCCCATGATCCATACTGTCGAACGCTTTTTTTATGTCAAGCAAAATAGCAGCTGGCACAAGTCCCAGGTCAAGTGCTTTATTAATGAATAGGCTTAGTGATGCCAGAGCATCTTCCGTCGAGTGTCCGGGTCTGAATCCAAATTGGCGTTGGTTAAGGAATCCCTTAGCTTCCAGATAAGAGTAAAGTTGGTTCTTCATAGGTTTTTCAAACACTTTGGAAAACACCGAAAGAATAGAGATGGGTCGAAAGTTAGACGGGTCGTCCTGAGGGCCACCTCTGTGGAGGGGAACTATTCTTGCCTTCTTGAGAAGTGATGGAAACACGCCCGTCTCCAAGGAGAGGTTTACCAAATAAGTTAAAGGTTGTAGTACGGACGGCAATACTGCTTTCAACACTTTAGTATGGACGCGGTCGAATCCAGAGGCAGATGCTTCCCTCAAGCCTTTGACAATCATCGAAACGTCCGTCGAAGTTACAGGAATGGGTGCCATCGACTTGACACACGCTGGGCCCAAAAAGTCCCTGTAGGATTTTCTGGGGGGTAGCACTGTGTTAGCCGTTTTTTCTCCAATTTTGGCGAAGAAGGTACAAAGAGCTTTTGCAACTTGTGCTGGTTCAGTCAAGGTTTCTCCATCAACCGTAATTTTGGATGGTAGTTCAGGCTGTTGGTTATTTGGTCGTAACACTGAATTGACTGTCTTCCATACTTTCCTTCCATCCTTCCCACTTTCGGCTAGCCTTTGATTAAAGTAATCCCTTTTAGATTTTCTGAGAACTGACCGTAGGCATTTCTTATAAATTTCATAACTCCGCAGGCTAGCTACATTTGGTAGATTACGGTATTCCGCCCAAAGATTATTCTTTTTATTGATGCACCTGAGTAAACTTTCTGTGACCCACGGGCAAATTGGTGCGTTTTTTCTTCCGCGTTTCTTTATTTTTTCTTTAAAACAACATGCCTCATATAGTGTTGTAAATGTACTGTGAAAAATTTCAAATCCTTCATTCAGATCTTCTTTCTCCATAACGCTACCCCAGGTCGTTATTTCCAATTCCTCGTTGAGTAACCGTAAGTTTTCTTCACTCAGATCTACAACCGGAATATCATCTCTTGTTTTTGAAAATGACCTTGTTGCCTTTGATGTTTCAAAAACGGTACATAAGGGGAAGTGGTCCGACATGTCACTGATGATTACTGAAGCCGAGAGTGGAGGTAGAGTAGAGAAAATATTGTCTATTAGTGAATGAGTACCCTCAGTTACTCTCGTTGGGATAGTTGTCGACGGGTAAAGATTAGATCCAGCTATAAGAGTGAGAAGTTCATTAGCGGTATTAGTCAGGGGATAGGCTAGGTTGATATTGAAATCACCCATGATGACCACATCATGATTCCGTTTTTCAAACATTTGGAGTGTTTCCAACAGATATTCCATAAACGAAGAAACAGAACGTGACGGTGATCGGTAAATTTCTCCAACGATTACCTTCCGTTGTGAAGGAAGGGACATCAAGAAAAAGTGACTCAAAAATACCTTCTATATTTCGAGTCAGTTTGTCATTAACACAGACTGGGTATTCGCTCTTTGTGTAGATTGCCAATCCTCCTCGTGCTGACTCTTTTCTATGTACAAAATTCGATGTATAGCCGGGGATATCTACCAGGATGTCAGTCTGCCTCGACAGGAATGTTTCACACAGTCCAAGAACGTCAAGTCGTATTTGTCGGCACATGGTCATTACATATGTCAGTGACGAACATAATCCTTGGCAGTTGAGCTGAACTATACTGAGCTGAGATTCAGAGCATCCCTGGGGCATACTCATTAACTGAATATATTTACTTCGAGGAAATTCATTTTCACTAAAAAAAGAACAATCATTTTCATTACTAATTACTCTATCAAAAATTTCTTCCAATTGAAGAACGACTTTTCTAACTGTTCTAACTTTTTTTGAGCTGCTGGCAAGGTAGTGGGCCTCGGGGACGAACACAAGGAACTCAAAACTTACCCAAAACTCTCTAGGGAATGTGGTCGCATCTTGAAGCAAAGCGGAGAGCCGTAAGAAATGCACACACCCGAATGAACTTCATTTGAAACTGCAACAAAAAACTGATGTAAACAAACATGGATTACCACAAGAAACACAGAAAAATGGAAAATGAAACATTTCTGGAAAACAAATCACTCATTTCGGTAAGCGGCAAAAAAAAACAACTAATTCATCAATGACAATCTTTCCCGTTGTCGCTGCTGTAGCCCCAATAACAAATAATAATAATTAAAAAAAAAAAAAAAACTCTTAACTAATTTTATCATATTTTTCCTTCATCTCTTCGACTACAGCAGGCGGAACTATCAGACAACAACAAACAAATCACACTAATAACATTTCAAACATCAAAGTTGGTATCGTCAGGTTCGGCGGGTACTGCCAACTTTAGCGGATCAAAGCAGTCGTCTTGAGATTTAGTCCATTGTAAATTTCGTGACTTTTTGACCTCTAACCACAGTCTTATTCCTCGCTGGACAACACGAGTTTCTGCAACCTTTAAATTTTAGTTGTCTTTAGTAATCAGCGGGTTGTTAATCAGCGGGTAGTAGTTTAAATTTTTATGGACGAAAAGCGTTGTTTTATTTCTAGGGTATCTCTCAGTCTCTAGCTTCGCAGTCTTAATTACTTCGCTTCCTATCATACCCAGCTTAATGCCTTTGCAGTTACTACACCCACTTTCATTACCTTCCCTATTTTGGGGTCAAATTGGGATTTTCCTAAAGCCGCTTTGTACTTCTTCCTTATCAACTACCACCTTCCAAATGTTAGTATTTGATTTTAACTCCGTAACTATCATATTTTAAAAAAATGTATCAGCTATCAGAACCTGTCCTTTCCTTACCACGCTATCAGCACCCGATGCCTTATTATTTTTCAATTCTTTTATTTCTGCCTCTAAATCCATGTCGCAAAATAAATCTCCTTTAATTCAATTTTATTCTTGATATTTTTTTTCTGTAGCTTCTTTATTACTGCGTCTATTTATTAGGGATTTTCCTTCCCTAATAAATTTTTTCACTATTTACTAAATCATTATTATAAAACGCTCTAAATATTTTTCCGATTTAAATCCTTGGAAACGATAAGATAAGCTCTATTTCTAGAAATATGTATTTCATTTTTACTGACAATGAATCACCAAAACTTTTTATCTAAGCTAACACAGTTTGTTTTATAAAACAGTAACACAATAATGTAATGTGTTATTGTAATAGTATTAATTAAAAAAAAAACTTTCTGAAAAATAAGTTTTTTAAAGAAAAATAAAGGCCATTTTAAACTTAAGCTCAGCAGATACAAATACCTTTTAAAATTCAAACTCAAAACGACCAGAAATTACTATTAAAGAAGAAATGAAACCCAAAACGAACAGAAACTAAATAAACAATCATAGCAAAAACATACAACAAGTAATAATATAAACGAATAAATAGATCTTAAAGCGAGTAATGCTTAGATTGAATATTATTTATTTTAGTTATATTATACTAAATATAACTAAAATAATAAACTTGATTTCGTTTTAATCAAGCTTAAAACGAAAAAAAAATATTTTCCTATTGAAGTGTAAATGAAACTTAAAACGAACAGAAATTAAATAAACAATCAATGCAAACAAGCATACAATAGATATTAATGTAAAGTAATAAATAAATCTTAAAACGAGTGAAACTTAAATCAAATATTCAAATCAAACTTGAAACAAACAAAATCACCACAAACAAAAGTTTGGGTATGACCTCCTTCTCTCACTGTAAACGTCTAAAACCTACTGCGTCATTGGCGCTTTACTGAAAACCAATTTTATGACAAATATTTTCTTTTGTACTTAATATTGAAAATAAAAATTAAAATTATAGTAACATTTTGAACTGATGAGCTTTCAGCAATTAATGCCATTATATATTAAATATTCAGTTTAATTTATTAGCTCTTTTTAAAGTTGTTAAAGACGAATATAGTTTCCCTACAAACAAGTGTTTGGATACTGCCTCCTTTCCTAACTGTAAATAAAAACCAAAAGCCTACTGCGTCATTGGCGCTTAACTGAAAACGGATTATATTACAAATATTTTCTTTTCCAGTTCTTACAGTATTGAAAATAAAAATACAATTACAGTGAAATAAATTCTTGAACTGATGGATCTCTTAACAATTAATATCTCTATACACCAAATATTCAATTTAATGTTGTTTATACTTTCCAAGACTGTTCAAGACGCATATATTTTTTCAGCAAAGCGCCAATTACGCAGTAGGTTTTAGACTTTTACAGTAAGAGAAGGAGGTCATACCCAAACTCTTTTTTGTGGTGATTTTTGTTCATTTCAAGCTTGATTTGCATATATAATTTAAGTTTCACTCGTTTTAAAATTTATTTATTAATTTACATTAATATCTATTGTATGTCTGTTTGCATTGATTGTTTATTTAATTTTGTTCGTTTTAAGTTTCATTTACACTTCAATAGGAAAATATTTTTTTTTCGTTTTAATCTTGATATTCATATTTTATCTAAGCATTACTCGTTTTAAGATCTATTTATTCGTTTATATTATTGCTTGTTGCGTGTTTTTGCTATGATTGTTTATTTAATTTCTGTTCGTTTTGGGTTTCATTTCTTCTTTAATAGTAATTTCTGGTCGTTTTGAGTTTGAATTTTAAAAGGTATTTGTATCTGCTGAGCTTAAGTTTAAAATTGCCTTTACTTTTCTTTGAAAAACTTATTTTTCAGAAAGTTTTTTTAAATTAATTTTTGTTCGTTTTGATTGCAAAAAATTTCTAGTTTTTAAAAATTCCTTATTTCAAAATCAAACTTTAAAAAAAAATCAAATATTCATCAATGTATCAAAACTCATATCAAAGTAACAATGTCAAAGTGAAAAAATGGGTTTTGTGTCAACAATTGCTATCTCAAAATTTTATCAGATTGGTTTGGGGAAAAAGGATGTGGGGGGACTAGATTAAGCTTCGATCTCTTTTGACTCTTTAAAAGTGAACTAGAACTTTCTATTTTCAATCAGATGAGCCCTCTCTGAAGTTTATACGAGTATCCCTTCTATAAGAACCATATACAGGGTGGGCGGAAAGTAACTCCCTATTTTAAATTACTTATAAATTGTATATAATTTGTTACTGCTTGTGGACTCATCCGCTACACAGTGCGAACTGTGCTCAAGAAACAGTTGAACTGGCGTTCGTGGAAGCCGTACTACTGCCAATCACTCTCGGATGAGGACTGTGACATTCGCATGGAGTTCGGAGAAATCATGCTGGCTTGGCATGAAGTGGCTCCATCTCTTCCGCAACATCCTCTGGACTGATGAGGCTGTGTTTCACGTCGGAGGCTTTGTCAACCGTCACAAATGCCACTACTGGGCAGGAGAGGATCCTATGATGACAGTTGAAAAACAGCAAAATCAACCCAAAGTAACGGTGTGGTGTGGTATCACCTCAGATCAGCTTGTGGGCCCATTTCTTCTCCGCAACACCATGAATGCTGAACGATACCATGATATGTTGCGTGATAGAGTCTGGCCAGTTGTCAGCACATGGGAGAACATCGACGAGTTGATATTTATGCAAGATGGCGCCCCACCACACTTTGCTCTTGTTGTCCACGAACGGCTGGATGCTCGCTTTCCGGGGCGTTGGTTGGGACGTCGTGGTCCACATGAATGACCATCCAGGAGCCCGGATTTGACACCCTGCGACTTTTTTCTTTGGGGTTGGGTAAAGGAAGAAGTCTACCGCTCCAAACCAAAGACACTCGAAGAACTGGAGGATCGAATTAAGGGAGTCATGTCCACCATCCCAGCGGAGTTTCTGAGAAAGTCAGTGGATGCCATTCCTGAACGTTTGCAGCAGCTGGTGGAAAGATCTGGGGCACATATTGAATTTTAGAGACAACTTACCATTTATGCCTACCTTGTATGATTAATTTTTTTGAGAATAAATAAATATAATGTACATTGTTTTATTAATCAAAATAGGGAGTTACTTTCCGCCCACCCTGTATATCTCCAGAGTATAGCTTACAACGCCTATCCCTGGGCCCTGGGGGGTTGTGTCGACCCTGGAGTTTTAATATCTGATGGTTGAACTATTTTTAACAAAATGGTCACCTGAAATTTTTATTGGGCTAGTTGCCCTCTGATTTTTTTCACTCTGAGAAAATGAACTACAACTTATAATTTCCATTCAAATGAACCCTCTCTGAAGTTTATACGAGCATACCTTCCATAAGAACCATATATGCCCCCAAAGCAATACTTACAACGCCTGCTCTGGCCCTGGGGGGGGTGTCGACACTGGAGTTTTTATTATCTGATCTTTGAACTATTTTTAACAAAATGGCTACCTCAAATTTTTTATCAGATGTATTTGGAGAAAAAGGGCTTGGGGGGGCCAGTTGCCCTCTGATCACTTCTGACTCTTAAAAAGGGCACTAGAACTCACGATTTCCAATCGAATGAGCACCCTTTGAAGTTTATACGACGACCCCTTCTATATGAAGTGCCTCTGGGAAAAAAAATAAATGGAGTGTGGGGGGAGGCTAGCTGCCCTCCAATCATTTTTGACTCTTAAAAAGTGAATTACAACTTTCAATTTCCAATCAAATAAGCCCTCTAGGAATTTTATAAGAGCATCCCTTCCATAACAACCATATATGCCTCCAGGGCATAACTTACAACGCCTACCCCCGGGCCCTGGAGGGCTGTGTCGACACCGGAGTTTTTGTTATCTGAACTTTGAACTATTTTTAAAAAAAATGTCTATCTCAAAATTTTTATCTGATGCATTTAGGGCGTGAATGAGGGGGTGGGGGGCTAGTTGCCCTCCGATCTCTTTTGACTCTTAAAAAGTGAAGAAGAACTTTCAATCTCAAATCAAATAAGCGTGCGCCCTCTCCGAAGTTTATACGAGCATCCCTTCCATAAAAACTATATATGCCCCTAGAGCATTACTCATAACGCCTGCCTCCGGGCCCTGGCGGGTTCCGCCAACACAGGAATTTTTCTTATCTGACCTTTGAACTATTTTTAATGAAATGGCTATTATAAAAATTTTATTGGATGGGCTTGGGGAAAAAATGGTATGTGTGGGGGAGGCTAGTTGCCCTCGGATATCTTTTGACTCTTAAAAATTGAACTAGAACTTTCAATTTCCAATCAAATGATCCCCCTCTGAAGTTTATACGAGCATCCCTTTTGTAAGAATTATATACGCCCCCAGGACAACACTTACAACGCCTCTCCTCCGGGCTCTGGGGGATGTTTTTGTTATCTAATTTTTGAACAAGATGTTTTTGTCAAAACACTGGCTATCTCAAAATTTGTAGCGGACGGGTTTGGGGAAAAAAGAGCGTGGGGGGGGGCTAGTTGCCCTCGCATATCTTTTGACTCTTAAAAATTGAACTAGAACTTTCAATTTCCAATCAAATGATCCCCCTCTGAAGTTTATACGAGCATCCCTTTCATACGAACCATATGCGCCCCAGGACAACTCTTGCATCGCCTACCCCCGGGCTCTGGGGGGCGTTTTTGTTATCTAATTTATGAACAATTTCCAAAACACTGGCTACTCAAAATTTGTAGTGGACAGGTTTGGGGAATAAGGAGCGTGGGGAGCTAGTTTTACTCTGTTGACTCTTAAAAAGTAAACTAGAACTTTCAATTTAAAATAAAATGAGCCCTCTATGAAGTTTATACGAGCATCCCTTTCATTAGAACCATACATGCCCTTAGGGCATAACTTAAAACGCCCTCCCCTGTTCCCTCGGGGGTTCTATTGACACCTGATTTTTTCTTATCCGACCTTTGAACTATTTTTAACAAAATGTCTATCTCAAAATTGTCATAAGATGGGTTTTGAAAAAGAAGGCGTGGGGGGGGGCTAGCTGCCCCCAGATCTCTTTTGACTATTGAAAAGTGAGCTAGAACTTTCAATATCCAATCAAATGAGCCCTCTCTGAAGTTTATACGAGCATCCCTTTCATACGAACAATATATGCCCCAGGGCATAACTTACAACGTCTGCCCCCGAGCCCTGGGGGGTTGTGACGACACCGAAGTTTTTTTGTTATCTGACTTTTGAGAAATTTTTAACTTAATGGCTATCTCAAAATTTGAATTGGATGCATTTGGGGAAAAAGGGGAGTGGGGGGAGGGCTAGTTGCCCTCCAATCTTTTTTTACTCTAAAAAACTTAACTAGAACTTTCTATCCAATCAAATAAGCCATTTCTGAATTTTTTACGAGCATCCCTTCAATAAGAACCATATATTCCCCCGGGCATAACTTACAACACCTGCCCTTGGGCCCTGGGGGGCTCTGTTGACCCCTGAGTTTTCGTTATATGGTCATTGAACTATTTTAAAAAAGCTATCTCAAAGTTCTTATCGGATGGGTTTGAGGAAAAAAGGGCGTGGAGGGGGGGGGCTAGGTGCCCTCCAATCTCTCTTGACTTTTAAAAAGTGAACTAGAACTTTCAATTTCCAATCAAATGATCCCTCTTTGAAGTTAATCCAAGCATCCCTTCCATAAGATCCATATATGCCCCCCGGGAATAACTTACAACGCCTGCCCCCGGGTCTTGTGGGGTGTTTCGACATCGGATTTTTTGTTATATGATCTTTGAACTATTTTTAACAAAATAGCTATCTTAAATTTTTTATTAAATGCATTTGGGAAAAAAGATTGGGGGGGGGAGCTGGTTGCCCTCCAATATCTTTTGACGCTTTAAACGTCAACTAACTTTCAATTTCCAATCAAATGAGCCCTCTCTTCTGAAGTTTATACGAGCATTCCTTTCATAAGAACCATATATGCCTCCAGGGCATAACTTATAACCCTTGCCCCTGAGGACTGTGGGGGGAGTGTCCTGCTCAAACATATAATTTCCAGGATTTTCAACTACGCTGAACAAAATGGCTATATCAAAATTTTGATTGGATGTGTTTGGGGAAATGGTAGGCGTGGAAGGGGTGTCAGTTGCCTTAGAATCACTTTCGACTATTAAAAAGGGAACTAGCCATTTAAATTTCCAATCGAATGAGCCCTTTCTGAAGTTTCTACGACAACGTTGTCTATACAAAACCTTATATGCCCCCAGGGCATAACTTACTATCCTTGCACTGAGGGCTAAGGGGGAGTTGTCATCCTCAAAGACCTAATTTCCAGAACTTAAAACTACGTTTAATAAAATTGCTGTCTCAAAATTTTGATTGGATGTGTTTGGGGAAAAGGTGGGCGTGAGAGGGGGGTTAGTTGCCCTCAAATCACTTTTGACTATGAAAAAAGGCACTAGGCCTTTGAATTTCCAATCGAATGAGCCTTTTTTGAAGTTCCTACGACAAAGCCTTCTATAAAAACCTTATATGCCCCCAGGGTATAACTTAAAAGCCTTGCCTTGAGGGTTGTTGGGGAGTGTCCTCCTCAGAAACATATTTTCTATCTGGAAATCAACTGCGCTGAACAAAATGGCTATTTCAATGGCTATTTCTACGACGATTCCTTCCATATGAAGCGCCTCTGGGGAAAAAATAATAATAATAATAAAACATTGGAGCCGTATGGCCTTTACTATAGGCAACGCTATAGCGTTGCCTCTGATAGATACGTATAATGATAAATTTACAATAATAAATAAATACTAAGAAAATTTAGAAATTGATGTAAATTATTAATAGTAATAAGTTTATAATCATTTTTTTTAATTATGCGAAATGGTGTAACGAGCCCATGGCCCCCTCTTATTCAAACAACTCTTAGACATAGAATTACCTGAAAACAGGCATTTGATCTTCCTTGCCTAATGACCCGAACAGATTAAGCTAAATATTTTTATTTTTAAGACGGTAAACAGTAACGTTTTTTCCAGGCCAACCGATCGTTTTTAAAGGCTATTAGACCGTCTTTTCACTGTTTCTCAGTACTTACCATTAGAATGGGGAAAACTAAGTAATTGAAGGAAACAATATTAAACTTAATCTGGTTTGTGTTTTACTATCTCTGAACGTTGGTTTTGAAAATTGCTTAAAATAATTATGTTTTAGTTTTTGAGTAAACAAATGGTTAGTTTTGAAAGAAAGTGGCTGTCTGATTTTTGAAATTCTAGCTGAATTAGTGAGCAATCAAATTAATAATAAAATTTAATCAAATTAACTATATTAAATCAATTTAAATCAGATCAGTAATGTTAAACTGAATTAATCAAATTAATAATATTAGATCAAGTTGATAATAGAATTAGATCAAAACAAACTAATAATAAAAGTGATAAGTAATCAAAAGTTAAGCTTCGAAAAGAGGGCCTATGTTGTGTTTATGAAAAGAAAGGAAATTACCCATGTTTTTTTCTCATCCTTGTAGCTGCAGAGTCGCCAACGCGTTAGCTTATTTGCGCCCTTTTAAATGCTGCAATCAGGGTTGCCACTGAGTGTCTAAAATAACTTTGAAATGTAGATTAGTAAAATTCTTAGGTGTAAAATACAAGATCAGGTCTTATAAGACTCTGTCCCATTTGCTTTCTATTTTATTTCCAAATTACATGTTTACCAACCATCTTGTCTTGACTTTTATTATATTTTTTAATATTCTTATTCTGAAAATTAATCCTCTATGATCTCTTTAGGATATAAGCCATCACATGGAGATTTAGCTTATCCAGACAAATTGGTAATGATCGAATCAATTGCCGAGTCCTTACAGAGCGTACCTGCTACCGGTGGACTGAGAAGAAGTGATTCTCAGCTATCTATGCTTTCTGTTACATCAAGTGTTTATGATGGAGCCCCGAAATCGCGCAGCGGTACGTCGCCTGCTGATCTGCATGGAATGTGGTATGGCACACTACCTTTTTTTGTGTTCAAGACTCAAATATTACTTTTCTTGAAATTTGGTCTTGAATAAGTCAAAACTGACTTCAATTAACTTCTTCTCTCAAGGGCGCTAATCCAGTGCGGGAAGACAGTTGCCCCTATCCCTGCAGATCTTGAAAGTTACTTTTGTTTGTTTTTTTTTGAAAAACAATCGAAAAATAACCAAAATCTGCTCCCCCCACCCCCTGACAGACAGATTTTATCTTTGTCCTTTATCGAGATTTTATCGAGTCCTGACAGATTTTATCTTTTGGATCTCCTTTAAAAATAATTCTAAAGATAAAAATCTCTTACCCCCACCCCCGTACATATTTTGAAAAAATAATTTATATAAAAAAAAAAAATTTAGTTTTAAAGATAATTGAAAAATATTTAAATTTAAGCTATAGGTATCAAAATCGTGTTTGCATAATCTAGAGATCTAATGAAAAAAAAAAAATTCCTTGCGCAAACAACGGGTCGGCAAACACACTGGAAAACCCCGAAAAATATTTTTTGCGTTGTGTAACACAACACCTTTTGAGTTACGGTAGTTAGAGAGGAGAGGGAATTTTCTTTAATTCCCTTTTGATTTTAGATTTCTTCCCTTTTAATTTGTTATGGATTAATTTATTTCCCTTTTTCAACGCTGAGGACGCCTTATTGTGATGCGGGCCAAATGCTCATGGGATTCATTATCTTCTTTTTCTCCTGCTGACCATAGACCCGTCCTTTTCAACAATTACTTCTTTGGTTTTTTTTTAAATTTTTAAAGTGGACAATAAATAATAAAATGCACGAATAATTTAGATATCCTAGAGATCATAATAATGTCCTTCGACAAATAACTAGTCGTCAACATAACACCTTATGTAACATGACAGCTTTTGAGTTACTGCAGCCGGAGAGGTACCCATTAGTTTCTTTCAATATAAGTTTATTTTCATTAGAAAGCTGCTTTAGACCTTAAACGCAACCTTCTCGTCACCTTGAAGAATTCTGCAAGATTTCCCCCGCCATACATATATAGATTGCATGGATGGAAACACAACACCTTATTTTTCTTATTCTAAGCTTTTGTTTTTTAAGAATAGACCAATTGTTGAACACTTCGATATTTAGGCAAAAAAATAAGTTTGGTAAATTGAACTTGTAATTTTTTCATTCAGAACTAGTGTAAACATGTTAATTGATATTCTGGACTGTCAAATGATTTTATCCTGTTTATCAGAGGTGCTAATCGGGGGGGGGGGGTAATTTTCCCCTAGATTCTTGTTGAAGTCCCCCCCCCTATATTTTTTAGGATATCTATTTGCTGGTATTTTTATTGAAAAAATTTAAATGACAAAATTCCCTTCCCTTTTGATTTTGAAAAACATATTTGCCCCCCCCCCTCCCCTCATTTTCATAAATTGGTGCAAGTTCTTTTTCTCCATTCTTTTGTCTCTAATATCTACCCTTATTTTATTATACATCCTCTGATCCTATGCCTTCGTCCTAACACCGAATTCCGTATTACCCCACTTATTATACGTAATGTATTAAAGGTAATTTATTTGGTTAAAACAAAACTGTTTTCCTACTTTAGCAATCGAAATAAACGAGGACTTACCATTATTTATATATGTATCTATATATATATATATATATATATATATATATATATATATATATATATTATATATATATATATATATATATATATATATATATATATATATATATATATATATTATATATATATATATATATATATATATATATATATATATATATATATATATATATATTTGAAAAAAACTACGTTTTCTAAAGAGTTAAAGAGGCTGAGTTACAAGGTCGAACCTTAAAAACGTACAGGGATTAGGAGGCACAGTTGGGGGGCTGCCACCCCCCAAACCCCCGCTTCTGTATATGAAAGGGGCTGTGCCCTCCTCAACGCCTCGCTCTTTACGCTAAAGTTTGACTTTCTCACAACTCTTTTTTTTAAACAATAAAAACTTTAGCGTAAAGAGCGAGGCGTTGAGGAGGGCACAGCCCCTTTCATATACGGAATAATTTCTGTTCCTTTTAAGTTTTAATGTCGCTCCTTACTTTCAGTTCAAAGAAATTTTTTTTATATTTAAAGGCTGCGAAAGCGGGGGGTTTGGGGGGCGGCAGCCCCCCAACTGTGCATCCTAATCCCTGTACGTTTTAAGGTTCGACCTTGTAACTCAGCCTCTTTAACTCTTTAGAAAACGTAGTTTTTTTCAAATAATTTCTGCACGTTTTTGTACAGTTTATTACTTATTATTGCTTGACTAACTGTTAGCTGATCGTGTCAGGAGTTAAAGTTGGGGGGCTGCCGCCCCCCAAACCTCCCGCTCTTGAACATTCTTGTGTTAAGGCTGTTAATTCCTGCATACTTAAATTCAATATAAACTCAACGCCTCGCTCTTTACGCTAAAGTTTTTATTGTTTAAAAAAAAGAGTTGTGAGAAAGTCAAACTTTAGCGTAAAGAGCGAGGCGTTGAGGAGGACAAGCTCCCAGGCCCCAGGAAAGCTTATCCTCTAAATTTCAGCCCGATCAGACAACGTTAAAGGGGGGTTGTGGTGGGAAAAATTAACATGGGCTATTATAGGAAAACGAGGTTTTTCGTAAATGTAAATTCGGGGGATAATTTTTTCGGTCTGAAAATATCAAAAGGCCCTAACAGGTCGAATTCTGCTTCGAATGAGTCCTCATTCACCCGGATCAGTTGCCAACTGTGGCCTGTAGGCGTGGATAAGAAAAAAAAGAAATGATGATGAATTTTAAGTGGCTATATTTGGTTTTTTGAAAACAGGGAAGGAGTGATCGGATTGAGCTGAAATTTCGAGGATAAGCTCCCGGGCCCTAGGAAAGCTTAACCTCTAAATTTCAGCCCAATCGGACAACTTTAAAGGGGGGCTGTGGTGGGAGGGTCGAAACTTCCGGCCCAGTTTACCCCATGAAGATAAAGTCGGAGGAGGATGAAATTTTTGCAAGTTTCTTAGTTTGAGCTTGGGCTACAAAGTGCGATTACCGCCGTCTCTCTGCGACCTCTAGGACCTGAAATCGCTTAACATTGTGGTGGGTCGGCTCTTTATAGAGGCACAAGAGTGCCTCCTTGATATATATATATATATATATATATATATATATATATATATATATATATATATATATATATATATATATATATATATATATATTATATATATATATATATATTATATATATATATATATATATATATATATATATATATATATATATATATATATATATATATGGCTAGAGTTTTAGTTATTTTTTTATACTTCCTCAAAATCGAATCAAGTACAGCTCATTGCTTTGTCTTACTGCTACACTAGTTAGTTCCTACCTCGGGGATAAATATGATAATCTACTTTTTATTGTTTTTGCTAACTTTAAAATACGTGTAATGTACTATTTTAATTTCTATTCTTTTTCAATTAATGCTAGTGGCGTGTGCATACTTTTGCTAACCTATCATATCTTAAGAATCATCCAGTGAAAATGGTTGTTGCGTTGACGTCTCTCCATGTGTAAAATCTTATCTGGAAGTTAACATGTTTAATTCAAGTTCTCTCCTCCCAAAATTTGAAAGACTAAGTGATTTTACAACTTATATTATTTGATTCTGTTGCAGGTACCCGCCATTACGTCGGGCCCTTCTGTGTCTTTCCAAGCTATCTCGTTGTGCTGATAGAAATGCGTTTCAAGGACTTTCGCAAGAAATTCTTCAGGCGGCGTGCTCTAGCATTGGCAGCGCCGCTGCAAGGATTAAATCTGAAAAATCACAAATAGATGGCATGCTCTTTCAAATTAAGCATCTTTTGATTCTTAGGGAGCAAATTGCTCCATTTCAGGTTGATTTTACTGTAAAAGAAATTAACTTGGACTTCAGCCATATCAAAGACTCAGGTAAGTTGTAGATTGTCTTCAGAATTTGTTCAGGATCAAAAGATTGTCTCTAGCTACTTGAAACTATACTAGCTCAGAATTCCTCAACCATAAGCCCACTAATTTTCCTTATAATCAAGACCCTTTTTGATGTGGTAGGGGCACTGCGCATCCCTCTTTAACCATGGGTGCGTTTATTCCCATTTTGTCAATTTTTTTAACCGTATTTTTCGTCATCTTCTTCAGACTTATGTTATCTTGGGAAGGTAATTCTCAGATGTCTTAATGTCAAATGCATGATTGTATTTCAGCCCTGGTCGGGGTTTTTTAGAAACAATTGAAACAAAGTTGATCCTAGAGGGGATCTCTATATACTAGAACCTCTTTCAGTTCTTTTGACATAATAGTTTTTCATTTAGTTAAATGGATAAAGCATAACTTCAGAAAGTTGTACAAAAATGCCGATTTGAAAATTTATCACAGTCAATAGAGAAAAATCCACAGCGTTTGAAGAAAGAGGTTAATAAACTTACTCGTTCCACTTCAACTCTGACAAATAATATTACCATCACTGAATAGCATACTCACTTTTGAACAATATTTGCTTGTGATCCATCGCCAATTAACACAGTTTATCATACAATAGTGCAGAAACAATTGTCGAAGCTGATTCCCCTCACAAATTACATCACTATCTCACTCTCTGTGTTATCTACTCACATTCGTTTTCTGAAAATAGGGAAAGCCCTTGGGGGATGGCAAGAGCGGATCCAGGATTTTGTTCGGGGAGGGGGGGCTACTAATTTTTGACTCGGTTTTCGACTAATTTTACTAATTTTTACTAAGGTTTTACTAATTTTCGACTCGGTCAAAAATATCGGGGGGGGGGGGGGGTTCAAACCGGGTAACCCCCCTGGATACGGCCTTGGGGGATGGTATGTAAGTAGAGCATTTACAGTACGTACTCGTTTGCCTTTCGAAAACTTGGCTTCATTATTCCGGATAATTTTGTCCCAGCAGTATGTCCTTAAGTCACTGTATGAAGGACTAGTTACATTTGTGCCTGAAAAGAATAAGGACCCAGCGCTATGCTTATAGTGCTGCCAGCACTATGCTCTATATATTCATATACAGTTATAAGCATAGGCCTTATTCTTAGCAAGTTTATTGGGAAAATAATGTATCCGTTTCTGCGCGATAAGTGTGATTTTGAGGACCATCAATTAGGTTTCAGACAAGGATTCAGGGTACAAAATACACTTTCTGTGTTTTAAATATATTGTTTTATGTGTGCATACCTTTGGAAATGGTACCAGAGTTTAATAGTCTGGATTCGTTCTAGTGATGGATTGACAAGTCCTATTCCTGTGAAATGTGGGGTAAAGCAAAGCTTAGTCTTAAGTCCGTTAATCTTCAATAACGCGCTTACAACAACGTGTTTTCTCGTTGAAAACCTGTCCTCAGTGGAAAGAAATGTTGATGTTCTTCAGGCTAGTTGGCCTAAGATTGACCTTGCTATTGAACCGTTGAAGACTGAGTTCCTGATTTTAAACTACAATGAAAAGGAACAATCAGAGTCTTTTAAAATAGCCTCGATCACTGTTTTCAGAACTTTTCCTAGTTCTGACTCTTTGAATTATTTAGGGGTGTTCATTTTGGCTAGTTGATAAGCAGACTTGTTATTAATCAGTTACAAAAGGAACTTTGTAAAATATATGATCTTCTGTCAAAATTGAAGGACAATTTAACAAATATTCGCTGGGAAAGCCTTACAACTCCATTTTTGCGCTGCATATGTTCTTCATAATTCCATTTTGGAATCTCTTCTCTATAATTGATAAAAAAAAATTAGGGTCCAATTTTACCATTAAACTAAATATTATATTGGTATCCCTCTTTAATTCCTGAACTCCATGTTTTTATGTGTGTGTCAAGATGACGGAGTTATCGGCTCCATTTGAAGGCCAGTGCAAGAAAATATCAGACTTTCCACTTAACCATCTATTCTATATACGGTTGTGTATACTGATAGTTCCTGTGTCTTAGTATTGTTTTAAGTTTACAGTTGTTTTCTTTCTTCGTTAGATATGTTGGCCCTTTACTGTATCGTATTAATTATCCGTGTTTTTTTTTTCTTGTTTGTTTGTTCTTTCTTGTTTTTTTTCTCTCTCTCTCTTTTTATACTCATCTTGTGCATTTTTGCTATTTAACAAAAGTGGGTAAAAATAAATTATTATTATAAAATGTTACAATTTATGGTACTAAAACTGTATGGTACCACCAAATGGTAATTTTTTCCTATAATAGTTAAATTTTCGGTAATTTGCAGTTGGAGTTCATTTTTTTATTATATTGAAACAGGTAGTTTTTCCGTCATAATTATTACCTTGCGACGGGTGTCTTTTTGGACTCGGCTGCATTCTGTTGCAAGTTTAACCACTTGAAACTAAGGCTGAAATTGGTTTAATTTTGGCCAATTTGGGTGAAATGACAAGCCACTTTCCGGACTGTTTCGAAGGTACGATTTGCGGTCATTTAGTCTGATGCGAATACTAAAGTTTTAGTGAATTATTGTTAAACAAACTTTAAAAAGCATTGAAAAAAAACTTCCAAGGAAACTAAAGAACCATATTAAGACCTAAAAAGAGCAAAAATAATGACATACAATAAGTCAAAGTTAAAGGAAGAAAAATACTATCATTGAATAAATGAAACCTAAAAGGAACAAAAATTAAAATAATTATATTAGGCCTTGAAATAACCTTTATTTTTTTGGATGAATGGGTGAAACCTAAAACGAATAGAACTTAAAATCAATTAAACATTAACCGTAAAACAAACAGAAATAATTACAAATAATAGTGGGATTACCATCCCCTTAAACATATTCAACCATTAAAATAGTTTAATCAGTTGAAGTGTTGGTAGTGAAGATCGCGCTATTTTATAGGTATACTTAGGGGGCTATTTAGGGGGTAAAGCTATAGCACTGAGGGATAAATAAATCTTTTTGCCCTTCCTATTTTTTGGCTTGCCCTACAGGTTGGGTCAGATATTAAGGAAACTATTGTCCGAAAAGCGTTTTATTTACTCTAGGTTCATTTCTTTTTAGCCATGAATGTTCTTCAAAAGCCGAGTCGAATGTTCAGCTTCTCTACAAATAATGTACTGCTTGAATTTCTTCTTGATGGCGCCCCTCACGTGAGGGAGCAATTGAAAGACTCGAGAAGACTTGTTGAGAGGCAATTGAAAGCCAACTGTGAGCTGTTCATTAACTACTCAGCTTTCCAGATTGTTGGTCCTCTTTCAGATTTTTTGTCAAAGGTAAGATCAAGTTTGATTTGACTCTCACACATTCAACTATAATTGGGAACTAGGCTATACAACTATATTTCTGTTGCCAAAAAGTATTACAAAAAAAGGTAAACTAGCCCAATTTGGCTACTTTTGGCTAATGATTTCCATCATTTGAGCCAGTATAATTCAATAAAATCTGGGATCTGAGGTCAATCAGTATTTAAAAATACATTATGAAAGTTAAGATTTGTATTAACATTTAATAGGTATTTAACGTTCAGTTGTTATGTTATTTATTATAACGTCAGTTAATTTTGTCATTACATCAGTATATAACGTCAGTTATTATTTAATGTTAGAAGGTCTAGGATGAGGTTTCGAATTCAGATAGAATCAGGTTTAATTTCAATTAACTCACTCAACTATAATTGTGAACTGTACTACACTATACAACTGTATTTAAGTTGCTAAAAAGTATTACCAAAAAATGGTAAACTACCTCAATTTGGCTACTTTTGGCTAATGATTTCCGTCGTTTGAGCTTGTATAATTCAATCAAATCTGGCATCTGATTCTATTCAGTTTTAAAAATACATTATGAAACTTAAATTTAAGTTTTGCATTAACATCTAGCATTCATTTAACGTTCAATTTACGGTAGTACGGTATTTATGGTATTTACGGGTCTATGGTATTTATTGTCTATCAATTCTATGAAACTTAAGAGCTGTCTTAAGGCTTCGATCGATTTTAGAACTTCACAGCCTTGTGCAATCACGTTCGTAAAAATTATTGAAATACCAAAGAAAACTAAAATTTTAGGACTTCACAACTTCGTGCTGGTATGTTTGTGAAAATTCCTTGGGGAGGTGGGGGTCACCAATGGTCATGGTCTATCAAAATCCTGTGTCTACCGTTGAACTACCTGCGGTATGAACTTTTTTTTTTTTTATAGAAATACACTCCGCATCAAAGTAATTGGTGAAAAATTAAAATTAAAAAAAGTTAATCAATTACTCTGATGAGTAAGTCCTGTCTGATGAGTACTGTCCCTCTCATCTCCCTGGGGAGGACAAAAGTAAATGGTGCAGAATTTCTTCATATTCAAAGAGAATTTGACATTAAAACTTGTTGGTTCAAAACGTGGCAAATCTCCCACCCCCCTCATATGTTAGACCCCTGTCTTCACTGTAATTTGATCGAAGTTACCAAAAGACAAACATTATTTGATCCAATCTCGTCGTTTGTATATTTCTTTACTTACAGTGACTAAATAATTAAACGAAATTCGGTGTTCTATCCTTCCCCCTTTCTTAATTGTCCAATAGTATTCATTTCTTATTTTGGCCATCTTAACTCCCCCCCCCCCCCACCCTTCCTCTTGGATAAATCTTCAGCCTGTTGAACATGTGTGTATTAATTACTAAAATAAAGATAACAAATTAACATTTAAAAATCGAATATTACTTTGAATATCTTTGATGTAATATTATATGATTATAATTTTCCATTTTAGGCCGACATCTACTTGGAGGAGAACAAGGAAAAGAATTTGTCGTCGCAGAACTGGGCTAAAGCAGAAGTATTGGCTGATATTGTTGCAGAATGTCAGAGAAATATTGGTGTGAAACTGCCATCTATTCAGAGAAGCATGCAGCTTTACATTTCTAACAAAGAAACCGAATTCATACTTTATAAACCAATTAAGGTAATTCAATATTCACAAGTTAGAATAACCTGAAATCCTATAGAAATCCAACTAGATGATAAAACAGTATTCCATAGGTAACATAATCAGCCAACTTGGATAATAACACTTAGGCCAATTTTTTTTTTTTTTTTTTTTTTTTTTTAACTCCTTTTCAAAATGGACTTAAAAATAAAATCTAGTTTGTTTTGTTGTTTTTTTTCTCGAGAATCTGTGAATCAAACAGTTCGTGGTAACGAACTGTGAGTAAGGATGGACTCGGCTCAATAGTAACCGAAACTCTAAAAAACGGAATTTTGATACCAATTGATATATCAAAAGAATCAAAGTTTTATGCTGGTTTCAAATATATAAGTTTCAGTCTGTTTAATCTTACCCATCAAAGGTTACAAGTCAGAGATTATTGGCCTGATTTTTGAAAAAGGGGGAAGAAAACCACCTAAATGTCATATAAGCTTAATGAAAATCCCACCATCAGATTCAGCCTATTAGATTACCCTACTGTAGAAGTTTCAAGCACCTATCAAAAAAAAAAAATATGAAATTTTGAATTTTCTGCTAGAAGCAAGATCACGGATGCGTGTTTATTTGTTTGTTTTTCCCAGGGGTGATCGCATCGACTCAATGCTCCTAGAATATCATGAGAGGGCTCATTCAAACGGAAATTAAAAGTTCTAGTGTCCTTTTATAGGGATAAAAAAATTGGAGGGTAAGTAGGCCCCCTCCTACGCCCCCTTTTTCTCAAAATCGTCCGATCAAAATTTTGAGTTAGCTATTTTGTTCAGCATAGTTAAAAGGCCGAATAACTATGCCTTAGGGGATATTATGACCCTCCCACAGTCCCTAGGGATAGGTCTTTAAGTTACAAAATTTGCCTATTGTTTACGTATAATATTTGTTATTGGGAAGTATGCATACATTTTCGGGGGGGGGGGGATTTCTGCTCGTGGGATTTTCCTCGGGTATAATTTTCCATTGGGAGGGAAGTTTCCAGGGGGTGAATTTTCATGTAAAATTTTACACTGGGGGAATTTATCAGAATTATTATACAGAATTCTTCTTATGTCTTGCTTTCCCTTTCCTGTCTTAATTTTACCCATGGATATATTAAGGGTAATTGTCCGGGGTGTATTTTCACCAGGATTGAATTGTCTAGAGAATAAATACTTCGGGAGGAGAGATTTTTCCGTGGAGGAGTAGCCAGATTTCTTGGCATTATTTAAAAAAACGATCAGAAATTAAATTAAATTTCTGATCGAAAAAACAAATTTCAGTTGAAAAAACAAGTTTTTTCAACTAAAAGTAAGGATCAACATTAAAACTTAAAACGAACAGAAATTATTACGTATATGAGGGGGATACTCCTCCACAACACCTCGCTCTTTTACGCTAAGGTTTCAATTATGTCCCAATCTTTTAAGAAAGACTCCTTAAACACCATGGTCGTTTAATTAGAACAATAAGAAGCTTTTTTAAAGTACTAAAAACTTTTAGCGTAAAGAGCGAAGTGTTGTGGAAGAGTAACCCCCTCATATACACAATAATTTCTGTTCGTTTTAAGTTTTAATTTTGCTCCTTACTTTCAGTTGAAAAACTTGTTTTTTAATTCAATATAAGTAAAATCGAGGTTCTCTAGGATCAAAAATTCTATAGTCTTAGAAATGACAAAAATCTGTCTGATCTAAGATTCGAACCTAAGATACCACGTCCACAGGCATGTTTTCTCACCACTGTGCTCTCAAATCTTGTTGTGTTTGTTTCGTACTTTTTGCTGAGCCCAATCAACCGTTTATGTTGTTCTATTTATATAAGGGGAAGTGTACAAGAGGGGGAATTTTGATGTTGTGATATTGTACTGTCATCGGAAGCGCATATACTAATAAAATTGAGACTGAAAATTAGCTCACAAATTTAACAGACTTATGTGACAAACACGTTGGTGAATTGAAGAAAAGTAATTATTGGTAATTTAAACCGAGGTAAGAGACAATTGAACACTCCAATGGTAATTTTGAAATAGAATATTTTCAATTCTATTAACATCTCCTTTCTATTATATTTATCTACCCAAGATCGCTTTACCAACGCAGTAGTCAAACAATTTAAGAATGATTTTCACCCAGCGGTGCACTTCTTGTAGCACCAGATTGTCTTTTTTCAAGAATTTCAAATATTGTAGCTGTTACCACTACATTGAACTCGTTTCCAGATGTCCTATTTTGCCCTTGCAGTACGGCACCGAGTGACGGTGCTATGATTTATAGATGGAAAACCAGGGAAATGTGGGGAACTTCTCTTCAGTGGCAATCGTAGAAATATTTCTTTAGCCTCGTTCTTTTGAATTTACTTTCTAATTGATATGTCGAACCAGCATCAATTAAAGTTTAGTATTGAAGCAATTTGAAAACAAAGTGTATCTGGTGGTGAAGGTCATTTAACTGTCATTGACCTATACTCAATAACTTGTAGACCAGGGCACTTTGGATCGTAGGAGTTGTCGTAGAAACTTCTAAAAGGGCTCATTCGATTGGGAATTGAAAGGGCTGGTGCCCTTTTCAATAGTCGAAAGTAATTAACCCCCCTCCCACGCCCACCATTTCCCCAAACACATTCTATCAAAATCTTGACATAGCCATTTTTTTCCACGTAGTTGACAGGTCCGGAAGTTATTTCTTTGAGGATGACAATCCCCCCCCCACACACACAGCCCTCAGGGTAAGGGTTCTGAGCTTTGTCCTGGGCACATTTAAGTTTATATAGAAAGTGTGATCATATAAACTTTTGAGGGGGCTCATTGGATTGCTAAACAGAAGTCCAAGTGCCCTTTTTAAGGTTTATACTGATCGGAGGACGGATATCCCCCCCTCCCCACACACACCTCGTATTTTCCCGAAATGCATCTGATGGAAATTTTGATATGGCCATTTGTTGTCGTAAAAAACTTCAAAAAGAGCTCAATTGGTTGAAAATTTACAGGGCTGGTGCCCTGTTTAATAGTCAAAAGTGCTTGGAGGGCAACTAACCCCCTCCCACGCCCACCATTTCCCCAAACACATCCAATGAAAATTTTGAGATAGCCATTTTGTTCAACGTAATTGAAAGGTCCGGAAATTATGTCCTTAAGAATGACACCCCCCCCCCCCACAGCCCTCAGGGCAAGGGTTATAAGTTATGCCCTGGAAGCATATAAGGTATATATTGAAAGAGTGATCGTAAAAACTCCGGAATGGCTCATTTGATTGGAAATCAGATGTTCTAGTGCCCATTTTAAGATTCAGAGTGTTCGTAGAGTGTGTACCCCCCCCCCCCCCACCTCGTATTTTCCCAAGATGCATCTGATAGAAAGTTTGAGATAGCCATTTGTTGTCATGGAAACTTCAAAAAGAGCTTATTCGATTGGAAATTGAATGGAATAGTACTATTTTAATAGTCAAAAGCGATTGGAGGGCAACTAGTCCCCCTCCCAAGCCCACTATTTCCCCAAAACACATCAAATCAAAATTTTGAGATAGCCATTTTGCTCAACGTATTTGAAAGGCTCGGAAATTATGTATTTGAGGATGACAATCCCCTACAGCCCTCAGGGCAAGGGTTGTAAGTTATACCCTGGAAGCATATAAGGTATATATTGAAAGAGTGATCGTAAAAACTCCGGAATGGGCTCATTTGATTGGAAATCAGATGTTCTAGTGCCCGTTTTAAGATTCAGAGTGTTCGTAGAGTGTGTACCCCCCCCCCCACCTCGTATTTTCTCAAGATGCATCTGATAGAAAGTTTGAGATAGCCATTTGTTGTCATGGAAACTTCAAAAAGAGCTTATTCGATTGGAAATTGAATGGAATAGTACTATTTTTAATAGTCAAAAGCGATTGGAGGGCAACTAGTCCCCCTCCCAAGCCCACTATTTCCCCAATCACATCAAATCAAAATTTTGAGATAGCCATTTTGCTCAACGTATTTGAAAGGCTCGGAAATTATGTATTTGAGGATGACAATCCCCTACAGCCCTCAGGGCAAGGGTTCTAAGTTATGCCCTGAGGGCATATAAGGTACATATAGAAGGGGAGATCGTATAAACTTCGGAAGGGGCTCATTGGATTGGTAATCAGAATTTATAGTGTCTTTTTTAAGATTCAGAGTAATTGGAGGGTGGATATCCCCCCCCCCTCCAAACGCACACACACATACACCTCGTATTTTACCTGAAATATATCTGATAAAAATTTTGAGATGGCCATTTCGTGTCGTAAAAACTTCAAAAAGACCTCAAATGATTGAAAATTGAGAAGACTAGTGCCCTTTTTAATAGTAAGAAGTGATTGGAGGGCAACTAACCCCCCTCCCACGCCCACCATTTCCCCAAATATATCCAGTCAAAATTTTGAGACAGCCATTTTGTTCAGCATAGTAGAACGGTCCAGCAACTATGTCTTTAGGGATATTAGGCATGTCAACCCCCCACAATTATACAATTGGCCCATTATGCTTTAAAACTAAATATTGCTTTAAAATAAATCAAAAGGAATTGTGTTTATGGTTGGAAATAAGACACTTCAGCAATATATCGAGAACGACTGGGGGTATTAAGTTGAAACTTTTAGGGATACTACTATTACTACTTCTGCTCTTACAATTTAAGCAAATAAAAAGAGAGTAAGTGTATCCAGGCTGTCAAAGAGCATAGATCGAATCTTTTGGGAATTATATTAAGTTTGATTTTTCAGGTCATTTTCAGAAACTATAAAATTAAATTGAAAAATACTGTTTGTGTCAGGATTAAGATGTGTTGAAAAGTTTCTTCAACATACAAATACCAACCTATACTATGGATTATTATTGAAGAAAGCTGAAAAGAAATACAATATTATTTTTTCTATGAAAAAGACCGTGAATAACAACCGAACTGAAATTAATTTAAAAAACTTTTTCCGCAAGACAAGTTTTTCAAAGAAAAGTAAAGAGCTCCGTTAAGTCAAGAATGAGCAAAAATAAAGTCAAATAATCTTCGAAGCGTAAAACTATCTCAAATCACGATCAATAAATAAATGAAACTCAAAACGAACAGAAATTAAAATAAATAGCCGAGTCAAACTCAAAAAACGAGCAAAAATTAACATGAGTAGAGCTGATAATCCCTATGTCTTCTCAAGACCAGAACAAAATTTGCGCTTTACTGAAAACAAAATACGTTTGAAATGTTTTCACCTTTCTTACTTTCATAAATGAAAAATTATCAAAACCTTAAAGAAGAAATGTCAGTATATGTCAATTAATGTGACAATCTACGGTCATTTGTTTGTTTGTTTTTTTTTCAAGCCCCCTCCCCCTCACAAAAAAATGATTGCCAAATGATATTTTTTTTGTGTTTTGGCTTCCGGGATTTTCTAACAAAATGTGTTTATTTGCTTGTAATCCATAGTTAATACGAACATGTCAATATGCAAAAATAAAACATGGTTGGTTTGTACTGTTTCTCTTCCTCTTCTTCTATGCCCGGTCGGAGGGTAAATGCGCTCAAGTAGTTGGACGATGGAAGCGAGGAACCTATTAGTTGGTCGAGTTTCCTGCCGCATCAATTTTTAACCTCGAAAAACCAATTTTTGGTCTATTTTTAAATAATACTTCAATATTACTTTTGTAATAAGATCCAGGAGATCTGCTTCCTTTTCTTCGTCTGTGTTCAGTTACAGGGTTCAGACTTTTATTTTATCAGAGGCTATGCTATAGCGCTGCCTATAGTAAAGGCCATAAGGCCTCAATGTTTTGTTTTTTTCCAGAGGCACTCCATATGGAAGGGGTAGTCCTATTATCTTCGGAGGGTGCTCATTCGATTGAAAATTCAAGTTCTAGTACCCTTTATAAGAGTCAAAAGTGATTGAAGGGCAACTATCCACCCCATGCCCTTTTTCCCAAAATTTATCAGATGAAATTTTATGGATAACAATTTTGTTAAAAATAGTTCAAAGATCAGGTAACAAAACTATAGGGCCAACACAGCCCTCTAGGGCCCGGGGGCAAGGGTTGTAATTAATTTCCTGGGGGCATATATAATTCTTATCGAAGGGATGATCGTAGCAACTTCTGGGGGGACTCATTCGATTGGAAATTGGAAGTTCTAGTGCTTTTTATAAGAGTCGAAAGAGATTGGAGGGCGATTACTACCCCCCCCCCCCCTCCAATGGCCCTTTTTTCCCAAATGTATCTGATAAAAAATTTGAGATAGCTATTGTGTTCAAAATAGTTCAAAGAAGAAATAACAAAAACTCCGGGGTCGACACAACCCCCAGTGCCCGGTGGCAAGTGTTTTAAGTTATGCCCCGGGGTCATATAAGGTTTTTGTGTAAGGGGTTGCCGTATAAACTTCAAAGGGGGCTCATTTGATTGGGAGTTAAAAGTTCTAGTTCCTTTTTTAAGATTCAAAAGTGACTGGAGGGCATCTCCCCCCCCCCCCCCACACACACACACTCTTTTCTCCAAGTACATCCGATTAAAATTTTGAGATATTCATTCTGTTCCAAATAGTCCAACGATCATATAACAAAATTTTTCGGGGTCAACATAACCCCTCAGACCCCAGGGGAAGGATCGTTACATGCTCAGGAGGCATATACTTTTTTTACTGAAGAGGTGGTCGTAGAAACTTTGGAGAGGACTCAAAGGATTGCAAATTGAAAGTTCTAGTTCTCTTTTTAAGAGTCAAAAGTAATTGGATGGCTACTAGCTCCCCCCCCCCACCAAGCCACTGCTTCCCAAATGCGTCCGATCGAATTTTTGAGATAGTCAATTCTGTTAAAAACAGACCAAAGATTATATAACCAAAGCTCTTGGGCTTACACAACCCCCCAGAACCTGGGGGAAAGTGTTTTAAATTATGATACGGGGTCATATAAGGTTTTATATGGAAGAGGTGGTCGTATAGATTTCAGAGGGGGGTCATTCGATTGGAAATTCAAAGTTCTAGTTCCCTTTTTAAGCTTCAAAAGGGACTGGATGGCAACTACCCCCCCCCCTCCCGCCGTCCCTCTTTTCCCCAAATCTATCCGCTCGATTTTTTTAGATAGCCATTTTGTTAAAATAAGTTCGAAATCGGATAACAAAAACCTCAGGGTAGACACACTCCCAAGAGCCTGGGGGTAAGTGAGGCCCTCCTTCCATGCCCCCCCCCGAAAAGAAACACTTGTTAACGATATTTTATTCTGAAAATCATGGGAATTTAGTTTAATTTTATTAGCTCTTTCCAAGATTGTTCAAAACACCTATAATTTTGACTACAAACAGGAGTTTGGCTACTGCCCGTTTCCCTAACGGTAAAAACATAAAGTCTACTGCGTATTTTGCGCTTTACTAAAACGAATTATATTACAAATATTTTGTTTTGTATTTGTTACAAACTTGAAAATAAAATGAAAATTGCAGTGAAATAAAATCATGAGCTGATTAGCTTTCCGCAATTAATATTGTTATATTTTAAAGATTCAGTTTTAACTTTGTTAGTTCTTGTCAGGACTTTTTCAAGACATATATAGTTTTATTTCGGGATATATTTGGAATAAAAAAAAAATATTTTGAAATAGGGAATTTTGAAAAAATCTTGAAACTTTGGTAATCAAAAACGAACAGAAATTTCTGTTCGTTTTTGATTACCAAAAATTCAAGATTTTTTCAAAATTCCCTATTTCAAAATATTTTTTTTATTCCAAATATATCCCGAAATAAAACCATATATGTCTTGAAAAAGTCCTGACAAGAACTAACAAAGTTAAAACTGAATCTTTAATATATAATAATATTAATTGCTGAAAGCTAATCAGCTCAAGATTTTATTTCATTGCAATTTTCATTTTATTTTCAAGTTTGTAACAAATACAAAACAAAATATTTGTAATATAATTCGTTTTAGGTTTTATAATTCGTTTAGGTTTTTTTTTTTAACTTGGGGAAGCGGAGGCTTCTCTATTGGAATTTACTCCTGTTTCAAGTAAACTACATCAAATAAAACCGAACAGTTTTTGGTTTGTTTGTTTTACTTAAAAAAAAATTTAATCAGACAGATTATTCAAAGTCTACAGCAAAATTGATCTGAGAAATGTCAAGTAAAAATGGAACATAAATTGCTGAGAAAGACACTTGAAATGTAGAAATAAGAACACCATAATAAGTGAAACTGTAAGCAAAAAGGTTTATTCGCATCTAATTGTTCAAAATCGTTGAGACTTAATAAATGTGAGATGCTTTTATTTCTTTTGGGATTAGCACAGGGGTTTCATTCTGTGTAAGGTTTCGACGAAATGTCTGAGCAAGTTGCTCAGAAGTTTCAAACATACATTTGTCAGCCAAATTTTCCATATTTTCAGCTATTTCAGCCAAATTTTGATAATAGATGACGTTTTTCTTTCACTCGTAAATTTTCTGAAAAAAGTACAATGGTAAATGACTTAAGGAAACCTATAAAACTTTTTAAGCTCACCTCTCCCCTCACATTCGTCACTCTTCATTGGGGTTCAGCTCAGGAGCAAGTCAGTAGAAGCAATATGCGCAAGCTCTGAATAATAATAATAACTTAGCCTTACAGAACCGTGTTAAAATGAGGAATTCAGTATAGAATTCCCAAATTTAAATGATAGTGTAATGTAACAAGAGACAAAAAACAGAGAAAGCTCAACGCATGAGAGAATTAATCTGAAAAATATGCAAGAAACCCAAAGTAGTAAGCCAATGTCTGGCCCGGCCAAAATGGCCGAACTAGAGCCAAATGGGCCAGAAGAGAAATTGAATCTTGTCTGAAGGACAGTTAAACGTCGCAAGAAAAAAACAGGTTTAATGATTATTAGAAGCAGAAAAAAAAATACCCTTACGGTTCTCTTTCCCTTTCTAGTTCAGTAATTCATGGATATTTCTTACTATTTTCAGAATCAAATTATGGCAAGTTATTTGCACCTTGAACAGATTCTCAAAACTAGTTTCAGTGAAGAAGATACCAAGATTATCAATGTTATGCCCTTTGACCAACTCAACATCATATTATCCACCATTCCAAACCGAGCTCACAGGAACAGAACTTGACTTTGTTGACACTGTATTTATTAATGCTCTGTTTTTGTTTATTTCTGTTGAGAGTACTAAGTTTTAATAAAATTGGTTTCAGTGATTGTATTAAAGAACGGTTATCGAAGAAATAATCAAAGGGAATATTTGAAACGGAATATATTTGAAGTTTTTCAAAAATTTATCTCTTTTTCTTCTGTTTTTCTACTTTAGTGTGTCTCTCTCTTTCTCTTTCTCTCTCTCTCTCTCTCTCTCTTTCTCTCTCTCTCGCTCTCTTTCTCTCTCGCTCTCTTTCTCTCTCTCTTCCTCGCTCCTTTCTTACTGCAAGATTCAAAATTTGTATGGGTTCAATTGTACCCTGATAAAAGAAAAACATTAGAATAAGATATCCCCCCCTTCGAAGTTTTTGTCTGGTTCGTAGAAAAATAACAAAAGTTCATATAAACGAATTTTATTTGTTTTTTTAAGTTTTTTTTTTGTAAAAAAGTCCTAATATTAAATCCTTGCTAAACTCTACATCAGATACAGATTCCACAAAAACTTTTAATGATTCTTTTATTCTGATATATCTCAATTTCTTTTCGAAGTTTGTTAAAATCTGTGCTCCCTGGGAAAATATGTGGGACTGATCTAGGCTGTCACAAATGTTGCACGTCGAATGTCAGTTGCAGCCAGGGGTTAACGCCACTGTAACACCGCGAATTGTAGAGATATGTGCAAGCTCGTTCAATCTACGGCCTCCTTGTTGATTCTAGAGGTACAATTTCAACTACTTTGAGGTACTCAGAAATTCTAATGATCCTGCTCCAAACGTTTGAAAATTCTGCTGAAAACACAGTTTTTAATTGTTTAGGGGCTGGTTAGTGCCAGAGTTACTATACAACTGAAAACAACTTCATCGCTTTTGTCTGAGAAAGTCCTAAACAATGCTGAATACTCTTACAAATTTCCTTCTTGCGGCACTAAAGGCTCGTGTATTTTTCATGTTTATATCACCGACATAACACCTAGGATTATTAAATTGAACCTTTCAGAAAATATTGATTAGGATGTTCAACTAAATAAAAAGACACCATATGCATCATTATTGTTAAAATTGTATGTCTGCAGTGTATCAGAAATAATTCAGGGTATAAAGTTGAAGCTTTCAGAGAAAGTTTTTCTTTGGGGGGGGGGGGGTTAACTTAATCAAACTACAAATATATGCTTCCCAGTTGTCAAAAGGGCATACCTGTAGTATGTTAGGATCGGGTAGTGGTATTTAGTTTGAACTTTCAGGGGATGTCTAATTAATCAAAAGATACTATGTACATCGAGCTTGTTAAAATTGTATGCGTAGTATATTAAGAACAGTTAAGGACATTAAGCTGAAACTTTGAGAACATGTTTAGAGGGATGCTAAACTCGATCACACTATGTACATCCCGGTTGTCAAAAAGAATCTATCTGCAATATCTCATGAACAGCCAATGGCATTTTATTAAGGCTTTCAGAGAATACTGAGGGGAATGTTAAAGACACTAATAGAACTAATAGATTACAATCAGATATTTTAATTATTAAACCAAAAATGTAAAAAAAAAACTGGAGAAATATTCATTATATTAACCAAAAGTTTTCATTCTGTCTATAACCTGACACCCAATTGGAAACTATTAAAGTCTTGATGGAAAAAGTTAAAAAAAAGTTAAGATTCACCAAAAAAAACAGAATTTTATGGACCCGTAGAATCCAATTTGTGACGTTTGGTACAGTTTTTGGAATCATCACAATGCGCAAGCGAACGGATCAAAAATCATGAGAGAGACAGATAAGTAAAGGAGGCGTGTGGACCACATTCACTACCCTGAAAAGTAAAAGAAATAATTCCAAAAATACTTTTATCTTTCTTGGTGAAATAGAATTGGAACAAGTATTGAACCATTTCTTCTTTAATGCTAAGAAAGTAGGACTTGTTAATACTATATGTAAATATATTCCTGTTCCTTGCTTTGAAAATAGAAGCCCTTTCCTCCCGATAGCAATCAACTTCATGGTTTCAAAATTCGCATGGTTTGCGAGAACACAATCTCAACTTTTCTGAAGCATATCATATTATTGCATAGCCCTGTATAGGTATCTCACAACCATAGGCTGAATTTTAGGGGGGGGGGGCTTACCTGGTCTAATCGGCACATCCAGTACTGTATAATTGAAATCTCAAGACAAAATATCATAAGCAGCGCGATAGCACGGCTTATGATATTTAGTACTTTAATGATATTTAGTATTTATTTTTTTTATGAGATTTAGTACTAAACACTTCCTAGAAGTTACACTTTAATACTCTTTGTGTAATTAGTTACAGTAACTCTAGTTGTAGTACTAAAAGTATACACCTTGTGCCTTCTGGCTAGTTCAAAATCCCCCACAACTTACTCTTAAAGATCTAACTTAATAATATAAGTTGTTCTTGAGATATTGCTTGGTCACCTTTTTGAAAGTCCACATGCTCATAGTTTGTTTTGATTTACTTCAACGTCCGCCTAAATATTTCTTTTTGTTTACTGGAGACGTTGTTATATTCTCTTTGGACTATTGGCTACAATTGGCTATCTCACAATTTCGATCAAATGTGTTTGGGGAAAATAGTATATTAGGAGGGGGCCATTTTCTCTCCATCAACCTTGACTCTTTAAATGGAACTAGAACTATGCATTTCAAATCAACGCCTCCTCTAAAGTTCACAAGACCACCTCTTCCTAAAAACCTTACATCCCCCTGGGGCATAATTTAAAACCCTTCCCCCATACTCTGGGGGTTTTTTTCAACCCCAAAGACCATGTTATGAGATATTTGGACTATTTTTCAACAAATGGCTGTCTTAAAATTTCTTTCGGATGCATTTGGGGAAAATATGACGTGGGGCTGGGGTATAGTTGCCCTCCGATAAATTTGACTCTTAAAAATGGCTCTTCAACTTCCGATTTCCAATCCAATGAGCCCCCTCCGAAGTTTATACGACCACCGTTTCCATGAAAAACTTAAATGCCCTCGGGGCATACCTTACAACCCTGAGGACTGTGAGGGGGTTCTCATCCTCAAAGACATAACTTCTGGACTTTTAAACTATGTCAGACAAAATAACTATCTCAAAATTTTGACTGGAAGTGTTTAGGGAAATGATGAGCGTGGGAGGGGGGGGGGTTGCCCTCAAATCACTTTTGACAATTAAAGAGGGCACTAGCCTTCTTAATTACCAACCGATTGAGCCCTTTTCAAAGTTTCTACGACAACAAATGGCCATCTTAAAATTTCTATCAGATGCGTTTCATGAAAATGTAGTGATCTGTTCCAATTAAACGGAAAAACTATATACAGACAGGTTTTCAAAAAGGCACATAAGCAATATCATAGGCAGCACCACTCTATAATAGCTAGAAATATCATTGAAAAATTAAAGAAGCTTATTCGATTCAAAATTAAAAGTTCTAGGGTCCTTTCTAAGACTAAAAAGAGATAGGAGGGCAATCAGCCCGTCTCTCAAGCCGATTTATTTCCCAAACACATCTAGTTAAAATTTTGAGACAACTATTTTGTTCGGCATAGTAGAACGGTCCAGCAACTATTTCTTTAAGGATATTGGGCATGTCAAACCCCCACAATTATGCCAAACTATAGATTCTTATAGAAAAAAAAACGAAAAGATCTAACTTTTTTTCATGAAAATAACTTTGTCAGTAAAACACGAACAGAAATTCATCTATGAAAAACTTTTCCCACAAAATGAGTTTTTCGAAGTGCTCCATTTAGCTAAAAGTGGGCAGAAATGAAGTCAAGTAATCATCCGAGCGTAAAACTACCACAAATCACTATCAATAAATAAATGAAACTCAAAATGAACAGAAATTAGAATAAATAGCCGAGTCAAACTCGAAACGAGCAAAAACTAACATTAGTAGGGCTGATAACCCCCATGCCTTCTCAAGATCAGAACATAATTTGCGCTTTACTGAAAACAAAATATGTTTAAATGCTTTCAATTTTTTTACCTAAGTAAAAATCTTTTTTACTTAAGTCCGGTTCTAAGCCGGCTTAAGCACTTCGGTGTAGACTTGAGAAGATATGTGATCCCCGTCCTGCACTGGTATCCGGGATCATTGCTTTTCCTGAGGCGAAAAAAATTTCAATGATTTAAAGAACATGAAAATTGGAACTTGGAATGTTACGACATTAAAAAATGACTATCGTATCGATATTTTGACTGACGAATTCAGACGATTCGAACTGGATTTATTAGGAGTTTCAGAAACTCATATCCCAGGGGTAGGAAGCATGAAATTAGGTGATATAGAATTTGTTTACTCTGGCAGGAAGGATGGGTTACATAGACAGGGAGTAGGGCTCATGATGAATAAGGAAGCTGCTAAGTCTTGTTTAGGCTGGGAAGGTCAAGGAGGCACACTTGTGCCTCTATAAAGAGGCGACCCACCACAATGTTAAGCGATTTCAGGTCCTAGAGGTCGCAGAGAGACGGCGGTAATTGCATTTTGTAGCCCAAGCTCAAACTAAGAAACTTGCAAAATTTCATCCTCCTCCGACTTTATCTTCATGGGGTAAACTGGGCCGGAAGTTTGGACCCTCCCACCACAGCCCCCCTTTAACGTTGTCCGATTGGGCTGAAATTTAGAGGTTAAGCTTTCCTAGGGCCCGGGAGCTTATCCTCGAAATTTCAGCTCAATCCGATCACTCCTTCCCTGTTTTCAAAAAACCAAATATAGCCACTTAAAATTCATCTCTTTTTTTTTGTTAGCCACGCCTACAGGCCACAGTTGGCAACGGATCCGGTTGAATGAGGACTCATTCGAAGCAGAATTCGACCTGTTAGGGCCTTTTGATATTTTCAGACCGAAAAAATTATCCCCCGAATTTACATTTACGAAAAACCTCGTTTTCCTATATTAGCCCATGTTAATTTTTCCCTCCACAACCCCCCCTTTAACGTTGTCTGATCGGGCTGAAATTTAGAGGATAAGCTTTCCTGGGGCCTGGGAGCTTATCGTCGAAATTTCAGCTCAATCTGATCACTCCTTCCCTGTTTTCCAAAAACCACATATCAAGATTTTTGGGAATTTGCTTGCGTCGAAAATACCTTCTATTTGCTAAACAACAATTACTATTGTGTTTGTATAGTCCAGCGGCTGAGACTTCAGACTTTCACGCGGAAAACTCGGGTTCGATTCACCATCAGAGCAACTTTTTTATATACTTTGAAAAGAAACTCAGTTTCTTTTTTAAATTATTTGAAAAAAATTACGTTTTCTAAAGAGTTAAAGAGGCTGAGTTACAAGGTCGACCCTTAAAACGTACAGGGATTAGGAGGCACAGTTGGGGGGCTGTTAAAGAGGCTGAGTCACAAGTTCGAACCTTAAAACGTACAGGGATTAGGAGGCACCCTGTACGACGTGATTTGAGTATTCAGGAATTAAAAGCCTTAACACAAGAATGTTCAAGAGCGGGGGGTTTGGGGGGCGGAAGCCCCCCAACTTTAACTCCTGACACGATCAGCTAACAGTTAGTCAAGCAATAATAAGTAATAAACTGTATAAAAACGTGCAGAAATTATTTGAAAAAAACTACGTTTTCTAAAGAGTTAAAGAGGCTGAGTTACAAGGTCGAACCTTAAAACGTACAGGGATTAGGAGGCACAGTTGGGGGGCTGCCGCCCCCAAACCCCCCGCTTTCGCAGCCTTTAAATATAAAAAAAAATTTCTTTAAACTGAAAGTAAGGAGCGACATTAAAACTTAAAAAGAACAGAAATTATTCCGTATATGAAAGAGGCTGTGCCCTCCTCAACGCCTCGCTCTTTACGCTAAAGTTTTTATTGTTTAAAAAAAGAGTTGTGAGAAAGTCAAACTTTAGCGTAAAGAGCGAGGCGTTGAGGAGGGCACAGCCTCTTTCATATACGGAATAATTTCTGTTCTTTTTAAGTTTTAATGTCGCTCCTTACTTTCAGTTTAAAGAAATTTTTTTTATATTTAAAGGCTGCGAAAGCGGGGGGTTTGGGGGGCGGCAGCCCCCCAACTGTGCCTCCTAATCCCTGTACGTTTTAAGGTTCGACCTTGTAACTCAGCCTCTTTAACTCTTTAGAAAACGTAGTTTTTTTCAAATAATATTAATAATAGAATACTAATTGCTCATTTTATGACTAGAAAGTTCAAGGTATCAGTTATAGTAGTATACGCCCCTGTAGAACCGACTGATGGAGATACTAGTGACTCAGATGAATTTTACTTACAGTTACAGGAGCAAATAGACAAGGTCCCAGGTAGAAATATGATGTTATTGCTGGGAGATTTTAAAGCCCAGGTTGGTAGAAATAAGGATAGATGGTATCCCAGCTTAGGTAAATTTGGTGTAGGAAAAGAAAACAGTAATGGATACAGACTTTTGCAATTTTGTAGGTATAACAATCTAGTTATAACCAATACGGTGTTTGGTCATAAAATGGCTCATAAGCTAACATGGTATTCACGTGATGGTAAGACAGCAAACCTTATTGATTATGTTATAGTAAACCGAAGACTGGCAGGATCAATACAAGATACTAGGGTATATAGGAGTGCTGTTATTGATGTTAAAAGTAAAGATCACCATCTAGTAGTGTCAAGGGTTAATTTAAAGCTGAAATATCGGAAGGGTAATTACCTCCCGGGAAGTTATGATGTTAGTAGACTCCAGGATGAGAATTTGAGAGAAACTTTCCAGGAACAGTTGAATACTAATCTTGAAAGTTTAAAATTTGATAATGTGGAAGATGGTTGGAATAATTTTAGAAAAATAATTTGTGAAGTTGCTGAAGGTGTATTAGGGAAGAAAGCTAGAACTGCAGCTAAGAATATTAGTGCAAAAGCTTTATGTTTAATAGAAAGGAGAAAGGACTTGCACAAGAATTATCTGAGTGATAGATCACATGAAAACAAAAGAAATGTAAAGAAAGTGGAGAAAGCATTGAAATATGAACTAAGGAGGTGTGAAGTGGAGGCCATGGATAAAATTGCCGAGGATTTAGAAGATGCAGCTAGACGGCATAATAGTAAAATATTGTACTGGCACGTTAACAAATTGAGAGGTAGTAGTCAATCCGGACTTGTCCCAGTTAAAGATAGGAATGGGGTGGCAATTAGCGATAAGGAAAAAGCTAAAGCGAGATGGGCCGAACATTTTGAGAATTTGCTTAACCGAGATAGAGTTGCAGGAAAAAATATAGAGGAAAATGAAAAAGTTTGTGATACCTTGGATGTGAAGGAAGATTTGTTTTGTGAGGAGGAATTAGAAACAGTACTAAAAGGATTAAAGAATAATAAGGCTCCAGGTGCTGATAGGGTAGTAAATGAGTGTCTTAAATATGGTGGCTCTGAGGTTAGAAATAAGTTATTGAAGATTATGAATATGATTTTTGAAAAAGGGGAAGTACCTAACGATTTTAGGAAAACCTTAATTAAGCCACTTTATAAGAAAGGTGATAAAAGTGAGTGTGGTAATTATCGAGGCATTAGTCTGGTCTCTGTAGGTAGCAAATTGCTTAGTAATATGATACTTTTTAGACTGAGAGATGCCGTAGACAAAGTTTTAAGAGAAGAGCAGTGTGGTTTTAGAAAAGGTAGAGGATGTGTTGACCAAATTTTCACTCTTAGGTTAATAATTGAGAAGTGCCTAAGTTTTTAAGCACCTTTGGTCCTCAGTTTTATAGATTATGAGCAAGCGTTCGATTCTGTTGATAGAGGAGCTTTAGTAAAGGTTTTATCCTTGTATGGTATACCAGACAAATACATTAAAGTGATTAGTGCTATGTACGAGAATAACACTGCTGCGGTTAAGGTAGGAAATGAGGTTAGCAGCTGGTTTTGTATTAAATCAGGAGTTAAGCAGGGTTGTGTTTTATCCCCCTTTATATGGATTATTTTGATGGACTTTGTTTTAAGGAGCACAGGAAAGGCAATGGGAGACCACGGAATCAAATGGGGAGAAAAAAGTCTCCTGGACTTGGATTATGCTGATGATTTATGCATCCTAGATGAAAGTGTGAGCAAAATGAATGAAGTTTTAGAGGTTTTGCGAGTTCAGGGTGCTAGTATTGGTTTGAAAATTAATGTTAGGAAGACTAAGTCACTAAGGCTAGGAATAAGTGAAGATGAAAAGGTGACGTTGGGTAATGAAAAGATTGATCAGGTGGGCAGTTTCACTTACCTTGGTAGTATTATTAGTAAAGATGGTGGGAGCAGTGAAGATGTTAAAAATAGAATAGCCAAGGCTCAGGGTGTTTTTTCACAATTAAAAAAAGTCTGGAAGAATAGGAAGATAAGTCTGCAAACCAAGATTAGAATCTTAGAAGCTACAGTGATGACAGTGGTCAAATATGGCTCTGAAGCATGGACGCTCCGAAAAGCGGATGAAGATTTGCTAGATGTTTTCCAGAGAAATTGCTTAAGGATTGTTCTGGGTACCCGGCTGACTGACCGTATTTCAAACAATAGGCTATACGAAAAATGTGGTTCAATACCGCTTTCTAGGTCTATAATGAAAGAAAGGTTGAGGTGGTTAGGGCATGTTGTGCGGATGAAGGATGACAGATTGCCGAAGATTGTTCTTTTCGGCCAACCATCTAGGGCTAAACGGAAAGCAGGTCGTCCCCGTCTGGGGTGGGAGGACGTCATAAAGAAAGATTTAAAGGAAATGGGAACTTCGTGGGCGGGTGTAAAAAGGGAGGCTTTGAATAGATTGGGGTGGAGGAGGAGCGTGCGTAGCTGTGTTGGCCTCAGGCGGCTTGGTGCTGCGATGAGTTGTTAGTAGTAGTAGTAGTAGTTCGATTCTGTTGATAGAAGAGCTTTAGTAAAGGTTTTATCCTTGTATGGTATACCAGACAAATACATTAAAGTGATTAGTGCTATGTACGAGAACAACATTGCTGCGGTTAAGGTAGGAAATGAGGTTAGCAGCTGGTTTTGTATTAAATCAGGAGTTAAGCAGGGTTGTGTTCTATCCCCCTTTATGTGGATTATTTTGATGGACTTTGTTTTAAGGAGCACAGGAAAGGCAATGGGAGACCATGGAATCAAATGGGGAGGATAAAGTCTCCTGGACTTGGATTATGCTGATGATTTAAGTATCCTAGATGAAAGTGTGAGCAAAATGAATGAAGTTTTAGAGGTTTTGCGAGTTCAGGGCGCTAGAATTGGTTTGAAAATTAATGTTAGGAAGACTAAGTCACTAAGGCTAGGAATAAGTGAAGATGAAAAGGTGACGTTGGGTAATGAAAAGATTGATCAGGTGGGCAGCTTCACTTACCTTGGTAGTATTATTAGTAAAGATGGTGGGAGCAGTGAAGATGTTAAAAATAGAATAGCCAAGGCTCAGGTGTTTTTTCACAGTTAAAAAAAGTCTGGAAGAATAGGAAGATAAGTCTGCAAACCAAGATTAGAATATTAGAAGCTACAGTGATGACAGTGGTCAAATATGGCTCTGAAGCATGGACGCTCCGAAAAGTGGATGAAGATTTGCTAGATGTTTTCCAGAGAAATTGCTTAAGGATTGTTCTGGGTACTCGGCTGACTGACCGTATTTCAAACAATAGGCTATACAAAAATGTGGTTCAATACCGCTCTCTAGGGCTATAATGAAAGAAAGGTTCAGGTGGTTAGGGCACGTTGTGCGGATGAAGGATGACAGAGTGCCAAAGATTGTTCTCTTCGGCCAACCATCTAGGGCTAAACGGAAAGCAGGTCGTCCCCGTTTGGGGTGGAAGGACGTCATAAAGATTGATTTCAAGGAAATGGGAACTTCGTGGGCGGGTGTAAAAAGGGAGGCTTTGAATAGATTGGGGTGGAGGAGGAGCGTGCGTAGCTGTGTTGGCCTTAGGCGGCTTGGTGCTGCGGTGAGTTGTTAGTAGTAGTAGTAGTAGTATAACAATTCAGTCCCGGTGAAAAATGTGGGTCTTGTTATCTCCAAAGGCATAATTTTTGGACCTTTCAACTATGCTGAACAAACAGGCTATATCAAAATTTTGATCAGGCAACTTTACCGATACAGAAGGCGTGGGAGGGGGGTTAGTTGTCTTTCAATCTTTGTGATCACTTAAAAAGGAACTAGAGCAATTAATTTCCTTCTAATGATCCCTCTCTCGATATTTTAGGACCATTGTGTAGATACGATCACCCCTAGAAAAAAAAAATTAAAACGCATCTGTGGTCTTTTTTCTGGCAAAAAAAACAACAAAATTCCACATTTTTGTAGATAGGAGCTTGAAACCTCTCCAGTAGGGTTCTCTGATACGCTAAATATGATAGTGTGATTTTCAATAAGATTCTTTGGCTTTTAGGGGGTATTTTCTCCTTTCCGAAAATCAGGAAAATTTTCTCAGGCTCGTAGCCTTTGATGGGTAACATTAAACTTAATGAATGTTATATATTCAGAATTAGCATAATAAGCTATTTTTTTATGTATCTATTTTATTATTATTGTTATTATTTTTTTATTACCCGTCAAAAAAGGTACAAAAGATGGAGTATCACTAAAAAAAACACACACACATCGAACAAATTACAAATACGAGAAACAAAAACTCAATTATACACTGCACTGCAGGTGCGTAACATATTTTACTTTTTAAACTCCCAAATACTGAACAAACACAAGCAATATGAGCATCGTTGCATCAAGCTGTAATTGGTAAAAAATTAAACCAAATAATCATCAGTGAATTAAAAAATATACAGTAGATAATCTTATCAACTAGTCATCATGTGACTAGAGACGGTAAAACAATACAGTACATACAATTTTCAAATATTTTATTACAGGCTGATAAAAGAGAAATTGGCTGATAATTAGAAGGATCATCTCTTGAACCACCCTTATGGAGAACGACTTATTTGGCCAATTTTAGGGCATTAGGATTTTTGAATGGGGTGAGGTGTGTAGAGTTGATTATGATGGTGTGGATTTAAATGGTCGGCAATTTACCTGGCATGAAGGAAAATACGTCTCATCCAAAGCCAAAGATTGTGCCGCACTTTTATGGCTTCAATTAATTTTTAACCGCAAATTACCATATTTGTGGCAGAAATGACAGCTATAAATAATCTTAATAGAAGTAAGGGTGTGCACAGTTTCACGAGTGCTTGCGTAATTTGTCTTATGTCTAGCATGTACAAGAATATACACTACAGTTTCAAGTGCACATTGTAAAAAGTGACCAAACCTATAAAGTGGTCAAACACGTTTTGAAACTATAGTCGAGATTGTATAACACAACCAGACTGGCTTTTGAGACAACACCCATTTTTTAGGGCCAATCAGAGAGAGCGGAGGCTACTCCATATACGATAACTTGATTGGTAATTGGATTCGAATAAAAGGAGTGATTTTCATTGCAATTCATATTAGTAAGAGAATTGAATTCAGAGAGAAGAGTTTATTTCAGAGGATATTAGTAGAGAAAATGAGTGGAGCATTTACACTATTGGAGATTGATGGTGGAGCCGGCAGCAGCAAAGATATACGAATACCAAATGTAGCTGTGGAAATAACAGGAGGCTGTAGAGTATGCCTTGAATGGGACGATATGTATGCCAGATACGTGATATCATTAAGCAAATTTAAAATGGAGGAGCAATTATGTTTTGCTGCGAAACTGAATATTGTGCATATAAATAGACTTCAGGCAGCATTAGATGCGCTAGTGAAATATATTGATGAGAACAAAATGAATCAGTGATTATGATTGTTGTAATTATGCTCAATAAAATTGTTTCTAAATCAAATGTATTTTTCTTTCTATAGTAGACTAGCGTATATTTTTAGAGTAGAAAATTTCTGGTTAGTCTGAAGTTGGTTGTGAGAGTGTTAGGACTCCAAAAAATGGATAGATTTGAGAGAGAGAGCGAATCATGGGGAATCTAGTGCTTATGGAAAAACGTTTGATGCTAGATGATGTTTTTCTAGAGCTGTCTATTCAAAGGAAGATATTTTCTAAGGGAATGCTTGTCGATATAATGGAAACTGATTCTCCATCATTAGACTATCGCATGAAGCTTTTACGTTGTGGGCCAACGGCATTTACACACATTTATTGATATATTAATCACGACACGGCAAAATGATATTGTGGATATGCTTTTAAACACTAGTTTAGAAATTTAGGACTTTTTTTTCATGAGAAAGATGGTGTTCAAGGATGATTTACTCCTCTCTCTCTCTCTCTATCCCACTCAATTTGTTGTTGTTGGTAGCTCAGTTTCATTGTGGCAGTGAGAGTGTCAACACATGAAACACTGTTCCATACATGTCCACTATCATGTACACACTGGGCAGCTGTTCATCATGTGAGAATTGCACAATAATTGATGAGTCTGATGAAAAGTGTAGATTATGCAACCCGTGTAAATTGCATAGAGGATATGCTGTACAAATTCAAGGTTAAAATTCCTGTCTTGAAGAGATATGTGATGCTCATCATAGAGGGCACCTATGCTCGAATTGCCACTATGATAAATGTAATCAGTGGGAGAATACATATCCAGGTATGATTGGAAAGAATCCTAAGCGTGATTTTAGTTTATTGCTACGAGATTGGTATCGTCGTGGTTTTAGATTGTTCTGGGAGGAGGAGACGGGTCAGCGATTCAACTGTTGGAACAACAAAAGAATATGGTTTCTACGTCATCGTTGTGAAGACAATGGGATGTTATGATTATAAGCCCACTGATTTTTTTTACTGTGACGGAATGTGATTCGCCACTTGAGGACACTGTTTGGGAAATTCTTCAAATAAGCAAATTGAAACATGTGAATTCTACAGAATGAATGAGAATAGTATCATTGACTAGACAAAGAGATATGACAAGAGTGAAGTTACACTTTACTGTAGAAAATGTGACCCTGACATTGCAACACATCAGGATCAGTATACTGTGAATTCAGATAATCTACCTGCATTAGTTGTTCTCGACAAATACCTATATCTAGTAGAAGATGAAATCTAAAGAGCAGAAAAGTCGTTTTTATCATCTATATACATATTTTTCATGTATTAATAAAAAATTTCACATACATTTTTAGAACATTTTATTCGTAGGGCACTAAAATCAATATTAAACACGCTTGTAAGTATATTTTCCACTATAAAGTCGTTCAATCGAGGTAAGCCAACGTAGATGTCGAGAAACTGCTTGTAGGTATAGCCACGACATCTGAACATGAAAAAGAGTAGTGCATGAAAGCCACATGTCTTAGTCGTTAAATCCTGTAATCTTCGTTGATTTTGAATAATAGTTTTCCCACTGCTTTCAATAAAGTTGCTGATGTATGGAGTGCAAAATTTATACGATAGGCCAAGAGGATCAAAAAATTCAATATTCTTCGCTGTTTGAAAGATGCATAGCCAATGGCCTGTCTTCAAAGTCGATGGACTGCTATTAACAATGATTAGGGTATTGTTAACACTTGGAATTTTTCAATGAAGTCCGATGGTATGCAATAGGACTTGTACTGGGACATGTATGGATCTATACTAAATACGTTGATTATTTGGTTTGTGTTCATGGTGCTAGGTCTAGTAGAACACTGCCGTCGGGTGTGATTTCCCAATAGGTTTCAAATTTACTCAATGATATTAGCGTGATACTCTCAGTCAGAGCATCGGCAAATGAACGCTCTAAACGTACATTCCCTGTTTGTACTATGCTCATATCCTGGGTCCCCGACAAGTCCAAAACAATTACGCCATTATTTTTTGAAAACATTGTATCGGTTATTCCATTTTCAAATAGTTGAGAGTCATGATCTAGGGATTGTATGGTCAACTCGTACAGAGTTCTATAGGATTTTTTTGTCAAATGATAGAGTGTACAGTGGAATACCATTCACTTTGCACACAAGGCTAGATAGACCAAAAAATTAAAATCATGGGGGGGATTCAGTCCAGGATCGAACGGCACTCCCACTCTTCACAAAGGCCAAAGATAATTTTAATGGGATTTCTCCATTGATAAATGATGAATCGGTATAGCTACGAGAGCCGGTGGCAATGTGACGTTGATTGGTGATCGTATGGGGGACAAGAAGTTTAATGTTGTTGCAATTGGCTCTTAGCTTTTCCACTGCCAATGCAACAGAGCTCATAACCTGTTGTTTTCGGACGTGGAGAATTGCCGATGTGATAATGAAATTTGCATCGGGTGCTGCTGGAAGTGTTTTTCTCAAAAAAAAAATTCGATGGGGCCAGCTGTAATTTTATGTCAATCTTGACATTGGGGGGTAACCATTGGGATATATTGAATATCTCATGATTTAATTTTCCAGCCATATGATACTCCTGGCTCACTGCAGTAGTCAACTCGCCGTCAGTATCAACGCCTGATCGATATTCATAGCCCAATGATTGTCCTCTCAACTCCTTGTATGCCTTTGGTGCCATCATCATAAATTGTATGTAGCTTGCATAGTTGGATAAATTATTGCTAGAGCTCACCAATGTTCCATTAATAATACATTAATTTGTTTGAACAGATTGTTTAGAATACAGTTTTCGTAGGAGAGACCATCGGCAACAGTTGGAGTTGTATTATCTGACCTTTTCTTCACCGCAACATTTAAATCAATAAATGTTGATGACAAATCAATGAAATAGTCTTCATTGGAAAATATTTGAAATTGTATATTTTCCGAGAGGGGTTGTTGGGGGTGAAATTGTTCATAGTAGCCATACTTGACACTGACATCAACATTTTCAGCATTGAACAGATTCAATGAGGAACTGATTGATGGATGTGATTCCTTGTGGGGGAGATAAGTCATCTTAAGAGAAGAAATCCTTCTTTGATCTAACAATCTTTTTCTTTTTCTTCTTCTTCTTATTGGTCTTCCTTGTTTTATTCCTCAAAGTTCTTGTTGATGTCCTTCGTTTCCCGCCTGGGTGGAGACTGATGAGTGAATGACGCGTACGCATCCTTTTAAATCCCTTCCCATTTTGCTGAGATTTTAATTGCTCACCAACGGCTCTTGCTGAAGATCTAATATTTTCCTTAACAGTCTCCTTGAAATTCTTACCCGATCCCCAGTCCTGCAGTTTTGAGGCAGCAAAATTTGATGCAGCAGGTACAAGATATTTTCTGGCAAGGGGTAGTGCAGAACGAAACAGCCTAGCAAACCAGCTATCAAGATCATAGCCGGACATTGTAGCACCCCCTTGTAGTAGTCCAATCCATTGCCTATTTGACGTGGACTCAGAGCACCAACATAGCAATCGATATCGGGACAGACAAATGGAATTCTTCTATTGTTCATTTTAGGTGATGGTGCTGGTTTGGCCGACAATGGGTCGAAAATGACATGTAATCACTACTAAGGCTCTTGTTATTGCTAGAGGATCACCCAATTCACTTCATAGTGTTAACTTACAGAGTTCCAAATACGAAGTGTTTACAGGAACATACTGAAGATGCTTTATATTACAGTGATGAACAAGTTCATGAGTTGTTTTTCGTTCAAGAACATGCAGGAGGGGGACATTTGAATTAAAAACTCTCGATGTTTCCACAAAGGATGCATAGAGAAATATGCAAGAGTCCAAGACGAAACCAGATGGATAATCAGCAAAAATAACTTGATCCATCCTGTAAACGGTGCAAGCGTTTTCCCCATTGATCATATTCTGTTTAAAGCCAAGAACGTCTCTCAGATTATCATTGAGAATAATTATTTCAGTGTCAACAGGTGAGGTAATGTAAATCCTAACGTGTTCCAATGAATAATTAAAATGGAATGTACCATTCCTACGATATAAGATTTTTTTATTGATTGTTTGACATAAATCTGTCATATTATCGTATTCAATATATTTCAATTTGACATGTGGATATTCACTAGATTTAAGTGCTTCAACCCATTCTTAGTCAACAAAGAGTGATCAATCGAATGGTATAACTTTTATATCATACACACGATCCTTTCTCAGGATATCATAAGTATTTTTGAGAATACAATCGACAAGAGCCACTTCATACGCACCGTCAAATTTGATGGCGGGGGAGAGTTTCGTCCAAAAATCACTTGTCTTATTCAAGTCGTTGTAGAGAGGATCGGAAACGTTGGACCTAAAAGTTACATAGAAATCATTGGGCATTGTCAATATCTTCAACACTGATCCAAGAATCAAAATCAGAGTTGTATCCTAGCCACCGAACAAGTAACTGTTTCTTACCCCTGTGAGTACGAGTCTTTAATATCTTTTCAGTTTGATAGATTTCACTATTATTTTTAACTTTTTGTAGTTCATAGTCATAAAAGCCGCCGAGAATCTCTTCATCTTTGGTATCGCGCAAAAGATAAGTTATGGGTTTAGTGTCTAGGATTTTTGCCACTTTAAAAAGTTCTGTGGACCACAAGTAATTCCCCTTTTCAAAAACATTAGTTGTTCTATTAATTCGAACAGTATCACCAACATTGAATTTTTTTTCTTCTTGACAATCGTTTCATTGGAATATTGTTTAAGAAAGGTGTCAATTGTATCATGATCAGAATGATGAATTTCCGTTGGGGTTGAATTGGACAATGATCGATGAGGTCGTTGGTTATAAATCAACATGATCTTATCTATAAGATTTGAAAATCAATGGTGTGCTCCTCCTCCTCACCATTGTCAAGTTTCCACTAGGTGTGCTAGTATTTTCCAAGACTGATTTAAAATCTTCTTCTTCTTCCTCTTCATGTTCATATTTTAAAGGTGTTGTTGTTGATGATGATGACGAGGGTGCATGTTCATTGAATTTTCTAGAATTTGTCTATTGCTAATAAGGCTTTTGGGGAAGTTTAATGTATTTAGAAAGTTGTATAGATGAGCGTCAAATGATAATAGTTTTTTACGATTTGTAACCATATCATAGATTAAATCAAGTATATTATAGCTCTTGCCCTGAATTATAATCCCTTTCCTTTTGCTATCAACTTGAATATGATCTTGACCACTTCCCATGAGATATGTTAGGAGTCGTTTACTTTGTTCACGATATGAGTAAGGCATTAGACTTCCAATTTTCGACACAATTGAATCCAATTCCTCCTTCTTTAATTGTGTTCCAGCAGCAGCAGCAGAAGAATCCTGAGGAGATGATTATTTTTGTGATCAATACCACTGGTCTTCACAAGATAGGGCTTATGTTTGTCCACTCGGAGAAGTGCATCTTGAAGTAAAAGCAGTTTTTATCATCCTCAATATTCTCGTTGTCAATGAATTTACTCAGATTGTCCTCACAGTGTTCGACGGGTGATATAGCGAGTTCTATTGGAGTCGATTTATAGGGTTTTGCCATTCTCTCTAGAGAAAACTGTTTACAAGTCCTGCGATTATCGGTAGTAAAAGTGTGAAAAATCTATCGCCCGCCTGAAGAAGACGTTTCTCTTTAAAATTCTTTTCTTTCTTTTTAATAGCCAATGTCCGTACAATTGAACGATGTTGATTTGCCTGTTGCTTAACTACTTCTGGCAGTTGAACATTGCCCTCGGTCAAGTTTAAACAAAGTTCAGATATTAGATTAATGAAATCATTGTCAATACCATGTTTGAGTATGGCTTTCCTAAGCGTGGGTTTTGAAGTGCTTAGAACTGAAAATAAATGTCTATTTTCATGTAATTTTTTCAGTGTCATGATAGCAACTAATAGGTCTTTTTACTGTTCACGGGGAGATATACTGTAATTTCATTGTCAAAAATATCTGTGACTACACGCAGATCCTCGGGTGTATTTCGATTAAGATCCAATAGGATATAACCGTAGGGTTTAGTAGTTGCCTGATTGTATGTTGAGAGCAGAAATTTAGGGGCGCCGGGGTATATTTGCTTATAGAGAGTTATTAGCGAGCTAGAATCACGAAGTAGTCTGTAGATGATATAGTAGGTGCAGTTCAATGCAAGTGTTTGTATACATTTGCTCTGATGAAAGAGATTGTATAGAACCAGAGTAACGGACATCTGTTAATGATGAGAGCGAACAGTGAACAGTTGTAGCATTTCCTGGGACCATTGTTCAATAGATTCAGCCAGATCGTCAATAATCAGCCAAGAGTTTTGTTCAATAATGCTGAAAACATCAAGTCCCTGTATGAATTGTATCTGCACCAACCCCGCTATGCCAATTGCTTTTATTTTATCGTATGACTCTTGCCAAATATTGTAACAATAGTAGATTTTTTTCGGCTTTTCCACAAACATTTTATCACAATTTTTAATTATTTTAGTTAAGAGTGTTATTTTGCTTGACATTGATGGCCCACACAGAAATGATCTGAATGGTGTTTTAAATTGATACATGTTTCTTTCAACAGTTCACCCAGACAACTAACTGTAGACTATACTTGTCTAATGACTAAATAATTTCGGTAGTAAAAGTGTGAAAAATCTATCGCCCGCCTGAAGAAGACGTTTCTTTTTAAAATTCTTTTCTTTCTTTTTAGAGGCCAATGTACGTACAATGGAACGATGTTGATTTGCCTGTTGCTTAACTACTTCTGGCAGTTGAACATTGCCCTCGGTCAAGTTTAAACAAAGTTCAGATATTAGATTAATGAAATCATTGTCAATACCTTGTTTGAGTATGGCTTTCCTAAGCGTGGGTTTTGAAGTGCTTAGAACTGAAAATAAATGTCTATTTTCATGTAGTTTTTTCAGTGTCATGATAGCAACTAATAGGTCTTTTTACTGTTCACGGGGAGATATACTGTAATTTCATTGTCAAAAATATCTGTGACTACACGCAGATCCTCGGGTGTATTTTGATTAAGATCCAATAGGATATATCCGTAGGGTTTAGTAGTTGCCTGATTTTATGTTGAGAGCAGAAATTTAGGGGCGCCGGGGTATATTTGTTTATAGAGAGTTATTAGCGAGCTAGAATCACGAACAAGTCTGTAGATGATATAGTAGGTGCAGTTCAATGCAAGTGTTTGCATACATTTGCTCTGATGAAAGAGATTGTATAGAACCAGAGTAACGGAAATCTGTTAATGATGAGAGCGAACAGTGAACAGTTGTAGCATTTCCTGGGACCATTGTTCAATAGATTCAGCCAGATCGTCAATAATCAGCCAAGAGTTTTGTTCAATAATGCTGAAAACATCAAGTCCCTGTATGAATTGTATCTGCACCAACCCCGCTATGCCAATTGCTTTTATTTTATCGTATGACTCCTGCCAAATATTGTAACAATAGTAGATTTTTTTCGGCTTTTCCACAAACATTTTACCACAATTTTTAATTATTTTAGTTAAGAGTGTTATTTTGCTTGACATTGATGGCCCGCACAGAAATGATCTGAATGGTGTTTTAAATTGATATATGTTCCTTTCAACAGTTCACCCAGACAACTAACTGTAGACTATACTTCTCTAATGACTAAATAATTTCCCTATTACTACTCCGTTCAAGAATAATAAGAAAAAAATCAATAAAGAATCATATTTTCTTTTATCATACGCGTAAAAAAACAGACCTTTATAAATACTACATTGAACACGAAAGCACATTAAACTTGAAAAAATAAACTTTTTTAAATTTATTTATAGTAAAAAATACAACATTTACATAAGCACTAGAAAAAAAAACACTTTAATAAATACACTTTTTTTAATTTATTTATAAAAAATACAACATTTATTAGAATATGCAGACACACTTGAAATAATAATATCACACACTTTTATTTACAACATTTTAAATTTGAAATGGGTTCCCTCCGGGGGTGGCCGCTGCGGCAGCCAGGAAGCGCTGCGGGGGGCCTGCTTCAGCGGGCCGGGAAGCGCCTTGGGGCCCGCTGCGTTGGGCCGGAGGGGAGCATTAAGTGGAATTTATGTGGAAATTGCTCTGCCTTGCACACACATTGAAATTTTTTTTTTATATAAAAAAAAGAATTTAAAAACACCCCCCACCCCCCCCCCCCCCCCCCCAAAAAAAAAAACTCCCAACCAATTTGTATTTTTTTAATGAATTTAAGTTAATTTTTGTAGACCGAGTTGTTTTCTGTACTCTACACATTCAACTTGGTCTGAGAATAAATGGTGACCGTGTGGTAGTACCTTCACACCATCCTCAAGTACATAGACTTTGTCCGATATGGCCGACATGGCATTTGTCTCAACTCTAACTGTGTAGTTTTTAAATTGTAAAGAGCGAATCACCATGACTTTCGCTCTTGGGACTAAACTACGTTCCACACAGTTTCTATACACACTCATGACGAAATTATTTTTTACAAAGTGTGAGGGGTACCCCCTTGCAAATTTGTTTGATATCCTTGTTGTGCGTTTCCACAAAGTATACCTTCGGCCCATGAAACACACCACTGGATATCAGTTCACTACCCGTTTCAGATTTTAACATTAACAATTGATTTGGGGCCTGGCGTTTCACTAGCTCTGGGTAGCGGAATTCGTCCCAATTAGTGTAGTCCATACGTGAGCTAATGTACTCGTCATTTTCCAAATCATTCAATACATTTTCAGTTTTGACTCTAACAGGAGTGAATCAGTGTCCCCGTAATACACTTGAACTTGTCCCTCAATCGGCCACTGTACCTTGCATACATTATAATAAAATGACAACATGAGTTTTTTAGATATTTCAGTTATTGCACTCCCGCCTGCAATATTTTTATTTAAAACAATGTTTTTTTCCTTTCGATGTAGGAGCACCATATTAGAGTCTATGATTGTGAACGATGTGAAGTTTGGATCCGCAATGATACGAGCACAATCTTTGAGATTGGTTACATGTCACATTGACTTCTGTTTCGTACGCTTTCGCACATTTTACCGAAAGCTGAGTTCAAAATGAGTTTATAGACTTCTTTTTCAACTTTCGTTTTCGCTTGTGAACGCTTGCTGACAAAGGTGTCAATAAACGTTTTCATGTAAGGCTTTCGATAAATTTGGAGGGTTCTATGAATCTTTGTGACTTTAAAACCATTGGACACCATCCATTTCAATAGCACGTGATGAACAACGATATTCTGCTTCGGGTTGATGTCGGCAATTAGTTTTTGTTTTGAAGGTACCCAGTGCATACTCCCATCCTCTACTAAAGATAAATTGTAGGGGCTCAGAGAGTCCCTACCCAACAGGCTATTTATGCACGGAAAAACAAAGTCTTTTACCGAGTCATGGATTTCCATGGGTATTTCACCGTCAATTTCAAAAAACCATCCCTGTGCCCCATTCTCCTCAACACTAGCAATGTCGGGGAAATTCGAAGCACACGGATTGTCAAGCCATTTATAATTGCCACAAGGCAAACAGTAGTAAGACATTGCTGATGGGTAAAGAGAATTTACATCGAAAAAAACTGTGTCTGACTATTCATCGGTGTGCTGTCCGGTCGGATCAGTTTTAATGATACGGTCCCATGAAAAACATATCCACCCCTCATTGATCTCTCTACAAACAGATGCTGATCCACATTGGCGATCAGACCTATTTCTTCTTTGCTGATTTTAAGTATCAAGTCCATCACCAGATGAGGAGTGGAAAAATGATAACCTACTTCCAACCCAAATTCCTCATAGATTTTATCCGTATTTTTGCGCACAATATCCAGAAGAGTGAGTACGTCACTGGCCAAGTATAGTTTACAATAATCCCACCCATTTTTATATCCGCCCTTTGCCCAAACCCTCTTAGCAAATTCGTAGTTGCTAGTGGTGCACTCACTCTCAGTAAGAGAATTGTAAAAAGCTGAAATAGGAGGTAATGACACCTCATCTAGCCTCGAGGCAGAGTTGTAATAATCATATAGATATATACCCTTACACGTTAATAAATAATACATTTCATCATCGGGGAAGCGCTGTTTGAGGAGGGGGAAGCTATCAAAATTGTCACTTTTCTGTTCCTGAATCAATTGACTTAAGGATTTGGGGAAGAAGTTGAAAGATTCTAAAAAACGGATTTTTATTCAGACACGTGTTACCCTTGTCAACTGTTTTCCACATGAATTCTAGCAGCAGTAGCTTCTCCGATGATTTGGGTATGATATTATATGAAAAAGAACCATCTATCCATGCGTCATCTACAACTCCGCCCTTGGTAATGCGGGCCAACGCCGGTAGAACAAACTTTAAGTCATAATTGGAATTGTGTATAAAAACAGGAACGAAATATTGCTGTCTAACGTTCAAATTACACGAGTGATGTGCTACCCCTCTAAAGTTACCCTACCCCCCCCAATGTAATTTCCTGCCACAAATAATCGTTGTCGATCACCTTCTTCTTCCCCCCATTCCCAACACCATCATCAAATTCCCCTTGCAAACCCAACATATTTTACGATTTTTAATGGCCAATCTGTCATCTGGTGATAGGAGCATAGGATAGTGTGTGTAACGAAGGCGCGAAATTGCACCCTTCGTTGTTTTGATTGGACTGACCAATGCCGAGCGCATGCAGTCTTCACCGTCGCCCAACATCTCAACTACAACCAACACTTGCATGGTATTATTGGAATCTCGTTGCGCATGAGCGTAAGAGACCCCTACGGCTTCATGTATTGTAACACTGACGAATCGTACACGTCTGTGAGTCTCGCTTCGCAGTCTAAAGCGATCTTATTGCTCTGTAGGAGCGTTTTTTGGAAGTTTTTAAAACGTAAGATCGCTCTATCTCCACTTACCGTCTCCACAGCCTGGTATCCATGACGTTTACAGTGTTTCATGTGATGCTTTAACTTTAAATCAGAGCGAAATCTTGAGAGGCATGTTGGACAGTAATAACACACACCACGCCGATGTTTACCCTCACTTAGAACCCTACTAATATCGGTAATTGGATTAAAATGTCAAATTGAATCAGGCTCTGTGGGTGGCGTGTATAGAAGCCACACCCAATTTTCCACTGATTCAACTGAAGGAGCCCTCATTGGAAATAATACGCCCTTCTTATCGGAACGATGACCCTCCTCAATTTCGGTTTCATACTGCAACACCGTGAAACCAATCTTTAAATGTGCATTAGCCCGCTCGAAAATATCTATTCCTTTTAGTGTCACGGGAAATTGACCATTTAAACAATTAAAATCTACTATGGGGAACTTTGTACCCTCCCTACCATTAACTGCCATTTCATCCAACTTTTTCTTAGATGCATTATCGCGCAGGGGTCTGTATGCGGCAATTAAAAATGCAGACTTGAAACACTTTAGCCTCGTATCGAAACAGATTCGTTGTATCCCCCTACATCCCTCTAAATCTGAATTATATTTTAATTCAATATTCCTCACTCCCCCTCTTACAATAAAATACTTTTTAAATCTATAAATATTAATGTTTAAACTTTCAATAAATAAAACCACCGACCCACTACCCCCCTCGTTATAATTTTCCCATTTAATTTGAATGCTATTAACCCAATTTAGAAAAACCTCCCCATAGTTTGATAAATGCGGGCGAATTGCCAACATCTCTGTGTGCAAGTATTTCGAATACAGCTCGCTAGCATTTTCATTAAAAAAATCTTTTTAGTGCTATTGATGCTTTTAAACTGACCCCCACTCCCCACACCCCCATCTGTTGTTCAAGAAGGGCTTGAATCTTGTAAGTATATTAATGTTTAATGGCCAGGGGATCTGTTATTACATTCCCTGACATCAAAGAGTTAAAGGGGTCACCAAATTTGGCACTGTAGACCTTTGTATGGTGCAAGGCAGAGTTGGAAAGAAAAAAAAATCTGGAAGTGGGGATACTTGCAATGTTGTTATAATATTATTACTACTAGCTGTAACATTAACCAAAATGGTGGGGCGTGACATAGAATTGTCAATAGTACCACCCCCAGTCTGTTCAATTGCATTGCATGGACGTGGCATGAAATCCTCTAGGCTAGTTAGTATATATTCCAGGGTGTTTGGGGATAGCTGATCAAGCCAGCCTGTATTGTCCTGTGACAAAATTTCTTTATAAGGACCCGGTCCAGATGCACTAGTACTACTAACATCACCTAAATGCTCTCGCATAAATCTATCTGTCCATTCCGGGTCCTCCACCATGTCAATGTCATAATTTAGATCGTCTAGGCTGGCCATGTCCCCAAAACAATCATTTAGAAAACCCCTATGCCCCTCCATTTTATCAGGAGCTAGTGTAGGCTCATCTCTAAACTCCATTGGTGGTGCGAGGATTGGTTCAGGTCCACCAAAAATGGATGCTTCATGACCTGATGAAGATGGCGCTGCTAATTCATTAATCTATAGATAAAAGGGGTTATATTTTCTATGTGAAATAACCATTATTTTATAAAGTTACAAAACTATGTTCATTTTTCACCCCATCCTTAAAACTCAATTTCCCTCTCCTAGCATTATTTTAACTGAATACTTGTACCATTTTTTTTACCTCCCTCAAAATTTAATTTCTCCCTCCTAGCATTATTTTAACTAAATACTTGCCTCCACCTCCCTCCCCAGAAAGTTCAAAAAGAAGCAAAAGAGTGGTTTCTTTGACAATCAAAAAAAATTACATTATATTTAGCTATCTCTGAGGGGAGCAAAGAAATTTAAAATAATGGTTGAGGCAGGGGATTAATATTTTAATATCTCTCACACACACACACACTTACAGTTTTGAAAAAATGGTGAGAAGAAAAGGCTAAAAAAATAAGTTGGAAAAAAAATAGTTAGATGTTTCTACAACCAGGTAGAAGGTAGAGGTAGAATTCTTACATTTCCAAATTCAGACTGCACTTGTGTGCCTGAAGCAACTGGCAAAGCATGAAGGGGGGAGACCTCACGATCTTGAGTAGACGGGACTGAGGCATTATGAGAAGCCATCCACTCTCTTTTCAATTTTCTGCCAGGTTGCATAGAGGTTTGTGTAGAGCTGACACTGGCGTGACAGGCTCCTGGCATTAAAAGTTATGTGGTCAATGGCTGGTCCAGAGCATGTGTAAAGGAACCAGCATATCTTATGATGGAAGGCCTTTCAGCTTGTATCGGTGTGAAATCGGTCCCTCTTGCGCTCTTTTCAGGGGGAGAGTAATTGTCGGAATCCCCCTTAAAAAAAGAAGAAAAATTTAGATTGAAATAATGATCCCTCTTTTACGGAAGAAAAATTAGTACACAGTATTTTACAGAAGAAAAATTAGTTTACAGAAGAAAAATTAATTTGCTAAGGACGAGGTATTTTCTTGCGAAAACACAAAAAATCAGAAAAAAAATGATCAATGTTCCTTTAGTACCTACGCAATTAGACTAAAAATGAAGACATTTATGCACAGTTTCAACTAGCTATGGCTAAGTTTGTTAAAAGCGAGCTATTTTCTTGCGAAAACACAAAAAATCAGAAAAAAAATGTTCAATGTTCCTTTAGTACCTACGCAATTAGACTAAAAATGAAGATATTTATGCACAGTTTCAATTAGCTATGGCTAATTTTTTTAAAGGCGAGCTATTTTCTTGCGGAAACACAAAAAATCAGAAAAAAAATGTTCAATGTTCCTTTAGTACCTACGCAATTAGACTAAAAATGAAGATATTTATGCACAGTTTCAACTAGCTATGGCTAAGTTTGTTAAAGGCGAGCTCTTTTCTTGCAAAAACACACAAAATCAGAGAAAAAAATGTTCAATGTTCCTTTAGTATCTACGCAATTAGACTAAAAATGAAGATATTTATGCACAGTTTCAACTAGCTATGGCTAAGTTTGTTAAAGGCGAGCTATTTTCTTGCGAAAACACACAAAATCAGAAAAAAAATGTTCAATGTTCCTTTAGTGCCTACGCAATTAGACTAAAAATGAAAATATTTATGCACAGTTTCAACTAGCTATGGCTAAGTTTGTTAAACGCGAGCCATTTTCTTGCGAAAATACAAAACATCAGAAAGAAAATGTTCAATGTTCCTTTAGTACCTACGCAATTAGTCTAAAAATGAAGGTATTTATGCATAGTTTCAACTAGTCATGACTAAGTTTGTTAAAGGTGAGCTAAAATCCAAAATTAATACAAAACTTAAATCTATTCCCAAGAAAATGTTTTGAATACGATTTGGCTGTATAACAATTCTGAGTTTAGTCTACTATTCTTTAATTAGCAACTTCCTTAATGATATTACTCAATGAATATCCATAGATACCCAAAATTAATATAAAACTTAAATTTCTTTCCGAGAAAATATTTTGAATACGATTTGGCTGAATATCAATTCTGAGTTTAGCCTACTATTCTTTAATTAGCAACTTTCTTAATGATATAACTCAAAGAATATCCATAGATAACCAAAATTAATAGAAAAGTTAAATTTCTTTCCGAGAAAATATTTTGAATACGATTTGGCTGTATATCAATTCTGAGTTTAGCCTACTATTCTTTAATTAGCAACTTCCTTAATGATATAACTCAATGAATATCCATAGATACCCAAAATTAATATAAAACTTAAATTTCTTTCCGAGAAAATATTTTGAATACGATTTTAATATCAACTTTTTAGTATACTATAACGTTATACCCTATTTTAAATTGACAACATTGCTCAAACACCACTTGTGCTTTGCATTTCAATCGATTTACTCTCGCTAATTTGACCAAAAACAATCTCTTTTCTTCAACTGGCTAGAATTACACAAACGCATCTGGCATTAATCTGTGCCGATAACACAAGCGTGTGAAGTTTGTTCTACGGAAATCACCCTTTTGTAAAAAGGTTAAACACACATGGTTTTCTTTAGACCGGAAGGAAAGCGCACACTATTTTGATAATGGCAAAATGACATTTTGAACGAAAGAATTATTTGTAATGAATGAATTAAACTCGTAAACAGAGGGAGGAGGGAAGATGGGGTTTACGTAATGAAAAATAGAGCGTATTTTACGCTTTATAGCGACTATAATCATCATATTGTAGAGTTTGCGTTGTGGGGGGGATATGCCCTGAATTTGAATTTACTAGTGGGGTGACTATGTAAAATGATTTTATTTTGAAATAAATTAAGAAAATTTAGTAAACTGAACTCATATTATAAATCGATGTAGCCATAGCTTCAAAGTCAATAATATCAAATGTGTTATCCATGGTATGTTAGAACATTATGAAAATTTAATCGTAACGCATGAGCATTATGTACAAAATCTCAAGGACGAATGAAAATCACTCCTTTTATTTGAATTCAATAACCAATCAAGTTATCGTATATACAATAACCTCCGCTGTCTCTGATTGGCTCTAAAAAATGGATGTTGCCTCAAAAACCAGCCTGGTTGTGTCATATAATCTCAATTATACTCTCAAAATGTGTTTGACCACTTTATAGGTTTGGTCGCTTTTTACAATGTGCACGTGAAACTGGAGTGTATATTCTTGTACATGCTAGAGATAAGACAAATTACGCAAGCACTCGTGAAACTGTGCACACCCTTACTACTCTTAATTTATATTTAGACGTACCAATTCTTCAAAATGGGGTTACATGGGTCGAAAAGAGATGAGTGAAGATTTGAATCTAGGCAAACCAGTACTTCCACTTTTCAAGCGTAAAATCAGTTTCAAGCAAAGAAAAGTTAAAATCAGGCAGAATAGGAATTTCATTTTACTAAACAAGCAGGCTTTTTATGGCAGACCCTAAGGCGCTTTAGGCTGATTCATTAAATTAGAATACAACTGCACAGGTTGAATTTAAAAAATATACAGTAGATAATCATATCAGCTAGTCTAAATATGATAAGAGACGGTAAAACAATTAATCGACACTTTCGTCTGTTGGTTTTGGATTCAGATACTATCAACAAATGGTTCATTTACTCCGATACGCATAAATATCGGAAACAAGGAAATTATTCAATCACGGATTTTTTACTTCATTACATAAAACAAAATGCTTACAAGAATGGATAATTAATAAGCATTTAAATTATTAGTAATATACGCAATATATCATCAGAGAAAAATTTACACCAAGATTGAGAATAACAAGCGTCACATAAATTGGACTCTTACGAAAAGAGACTAAATCATCATTCGATTTAAAATTGCAACAATTACAATGTTAACCAACTTACAGTTGACTTAATTAAATATTGACTAATTAATTAAAGACTGATCTGATTGTAGTGTTGAGAAGATGGTCTCTGTACCTGCGACTATGCGGATGGGGTTTAGAATGGCATCGGCGTAGGCTATCATTGTAACGTCTATGCCACGAGCTATGCATGTTGTCTCGATAATAGACTGTGGCTCAATAATACAGTTATTAAAGCCACAAGGAGATGTGACTGATCCTTGTTGAGCACTCTTTTTTACTGGGACTACATATTCCCTCGGTAGGACAGCATCACGTCTGGTGTATATTCAGTTAGGGCTCAACCACGGCTAGGAAGTAGGAGTTCAACCTGTAGGTGGTTGCACGTGTCTTTAATGGGTAGTAGGATGTCCGTCTGTACACCTCTGTTTCCCATGTCCAGAATGAGTTGGTCATGGAGAAGTGAGTCGTAGGCACGGTTGACGTCATGTAGACCTATAACAATGGGCTCCTTCGATTCGTCAGGGTTAATCAAGACTGAAGCCAACGCAGAAATGGCGCGGCCGCAACCAAGACCCTTCTGGAACCCAAACTGGGAAGGGGGAGTCCAGCATTTTTTCTGGATTTCATCAATGACGAAAAGTTCGAAGACTTTGCAAAGCGTTGGTACCAGTATGATCGGTCTGAACAAAGCACATTCCAAAGTACTTTTTCCTTTCTTCGGGACTGGCCTAAGTAACCCTGTACTGAATGCCGATGTTGTGAGTCCAGTGAAGAAGATCATCTGAAAGAAAAGAGTTAGGTGTCCCATGAAAGTCGGGCTGCACTGGCTAAGGTGAAGGACGGATACACGGTCAATGCCAGCCAACTTCTTCTTTTTCAACCGTCGGATTGCGGACGCCACCTGTGATTGGGTAACTAGGAAATCTGTATCTGGAATTGATGAGAGGAGGGATGAAACCTTTTCTTGAACAGAAATTTTAGGATCCTGTTTTGGGGCTTAAAACCCGTCAAGGTAATAGTTTATCCGTGTTAAAGATTCGATATCTGACTCGGGCCTCACTGACTCCTTCTTATCAAACACTTTCCATAACATATTAGGATTTTAATAACTTTTTAAAAAGCTCAGATTTCAACAGCGCGCGGTTACGAGCAAGTTCCTTCCCAAACCTACGCTTAGATGCAACTCTGATCTCTTTAACTACTCCTGAGCGTGGTCTACCATATTCTTTCCACATCCCGTGCCAGAAGGTAGCTATTGATATCAAAATTCCTTGTTTTACAGTTCCGGTTACTATTAAGCTCTGTCGCTCGTTTCCACGTTTCGTTCCCACGAACTGTTTGAAAAGTGTCCAAAATTTGTGTCAGGCTAGAAGCTCGACCCACCTCTGTAAGTAGGTAAAAATCTTAGATTATACTTTATAGAGGGAGGAGGAGTCAGAGTTGCTACTTATTTGCAAACTAAAGATCCTATTAGAGTTTAGAGGAATAGAAGTAAGTCATTGTTTTCGAATATGTTTTCAAACAGTTCTAGGCATTTCCCCCCCCCCCGGAGATTACCCCCCGGAAAATACCCCCACTGTGGAAAATACCCCTGCGGAAAATACCATCCCGCGGAAAATGCCCTCGATAAAATATACCTCCTAGCGGAAAAAAACCACCCCCGGTAAATACCCCCCGGAAAATACCCCTCCCCCCGTAAATTTGATAATTTCATTTGAGTTTTATTTTTTTAATTTCCGTAAGGGGAAGGAATTTTGGAACTTGTGTATTATGCGCCACTCACTTAAGTTTACGCTGTGCAAAATTCGAGAGCACACCGGTTTTTTTTGTTAGTTTCCTAGTTTCTTTAGAAATAAATTTGGGCTACCGATTTGCATATTAGGGGGGGGGGGGTAAAGTATAGCAGGTCTGCATGCAAAATGTGTTTGGTACAATTATTCTGCATATTAGACAGATAGATAAATAAGTGTATTCTAAAGCCAAATATACGGCCATGACCACAGTAAAATAACATAAATGAATAGAGTGAATGGTGGGGGGGGGGGGGGGTTAAAGCCCCCCAGAAAATGTCACCACTACCCCCCCCCCCCCCCCACGAAAAATACCCTCCCACGGAAAGTAGCGCCCGCGGAAAATACCCCCTCCTTGGGAAACACCCTCACGGAAAATACCCTCCCCCTGTCGAAAATAAGGTTTCTAAATTTGAAACTTTTATTTGAGTTGTTTTTTTAGTTTCGATGAAAAGTGCTAAGGAACGGGAAAAAGAGGAATTTACACACCGGGAGTATCTTAAAGACTTAGAAAAAAAACACAAATCTATCTATGTTGAAAAGACTTCCATATGAACTTCTGCAGTTTTTGGCAGTAGCAGGTGCCAAATTAAAAAAAAAAATGAAGAAGAAAAAAAATATAGGCGAACAATCATCACAATTAATCTAAAACATATGGCACCAAAAAGTTTAAGAAGGTTTGGCTATCCTTTGAAAGGATAGTTGGCTTTGGGAACCAACAAATTCTAAATTATTCAAGTTTCTACGGACAAAAGATGTTGCTCCTTACTTTCAGTTGAAAAACTTGTCTTTTTAATTTAATTTCTGATCTTTTTTAAATAATACCGGGAAATCCGGCTCTCTCTCCATGAAAGTTTCCGGTACTTGTGTATTATATACACTTAAGTTTACAATGTGTAAAACTCGAGAATAAACCGGTTTTTTCGTTACCTTAGAAAAAATTTGATATATGAAATTTAACATAAAGAAAGAAAAACGAGCAAAAATGGGGTTTTTATAGGCCAAATGACGATACTGAAAAAACAAAGCGAATATTTCGAGAGGACAAACGCCTCTCTTCTTCAGCGCGAAACGAAACGATGTATCAATAAAAGCCAAAAATTAAAAGAATTAAAACCAACTACCTAACAACCATAAAAGCGAGTTATTCGCCAAGTCATTTGTCAGGTGCTCGCTAGTATCCGTCGATGGCAGTTCATGTTTTTTTGGATTTTGTGCAAATCGCGGATATTGGCGAATAACTCGCTTTTATGGTTGTTAGGTAGTTGGTTTTAATTCTTTTAATTTTTGGCTTTTATTGATACATCGTTTCGTTTCGCGCTGAAGAAGAGAGGCGTTTGTCCTCTAGAAATATTCGCTTTGTTTTTTCAGTATCGTCATTTGGCCTATAAAAACCCCATTTTTGCTCGTTTTTCTTTCTTTATGTGATGTCAGGCCAATGTGGTTTAAGAAATTATCTTTTTATGAAATTTAACAATAACTGCTTCTTTAAAATGTGTATCCTACAGGCAAATATAAGGCATGTACACTTTCTGGTGGTGTATTTCAAATTAAGAGCCGCTTCGCGGCAGAAACTACTGTTTCCTAACAATTTGTTTATCCCAAAAAAGTAAACTTTCATTATTTCAGCCGGTTTTTTCATTATATAGTTGACATAGTCCAGATTTTAACAGTATGCATTCATTACCAAACCCCCCCCCCCTCCATAGAATAAGTAGTAATGACACGAATACGCCAGTTTGAAAAACTGAAAATGCAGGAAAAGCGAGTCCTCTGTAATATCATTCGGTAAGAGTCTGGTATCTGATTGTGACTGAAGGAACTGATGAAAAATTATTTTCTTGAGGTTCAAGAAAAGTCTGAAGTACCGCCAGCGGAAGTACCGGGTTTCCAAGAGGCAGCAAGTGTGGGAGTTGTTGTTGGTTTTATGCCCTTTATAAGAGGCCAACCTCCTAGGAGGGATGAAATTTTAGTAGACTTTACTAAAAGGACCTTTACGAATCTCCTAGGGAAACTTCCCAGCAAACAACTCAGCTGCATGTTGTAGCAGACCATTATGATGGACTATTTAAAAACATTGAGGGTTGCGAAGTCGCTTCTTTGAATTACAGTAATGGTTGCCATGAATGGCGTGGAAACAGGCCCGGAAAATCCTTTTCAGTTCGACCGAATATGGTTCTCGACAGCTGAGACTCTATCATGCTTGATATCCCAAGTAAAGCAAAGCTTATAGAATGCATGTTTGACCTTTGGACTGGTACTGACCGCAAAGTCCTTGCTTTTCCACTTTATCTATCAGGAGGATTTGCAGATAGAACTGGAGTAGTTCATCTGCTTCCAGGTAACCAGGCTGTAAACTGCGAGAGATTTGTCAATGAACTGAGCAGCATACACGAAGAAGCGGATACCCGTGTCGCTCTTCACACGGGTTTCTGTGCCAGAACGGGATGCACGGATGTAATCGTGGAAGCAAATGACACAGACATTGTGGTCATTTTGCTTCTGTCTTTTAAGACGATTGAAAAGCAAAGCCATTCCACCCCTAATGTTTTGGTTCATTGAAGAGAAAACGTCATTTCGATCACTGAACTTGCAAATAGACTCCCACCGTCTCCAGTGAATTCAATTGCGTTTTTATACTGTTTCACCGGATGTGATACTGTGAAATTCATTTTCTCCAAAGGAAAGAAGACGATTCTTAGAGCAGCTGTGCCATGGTTACCTCGAATATTTGCTCTTACTGAAGAGATTTTGGAACAAATCGACCGAGTAGTTGAGTTTGAGAAAGATATTATGAAGCTGTGTTGCGAGATTTTAATCGCTTCATACAGAAAATCAGAGGAACTTTCGTGTTTGAATGACCTCCGCGTGCACTTGTTCCCTCGCCGGAGAACGCTGAAGAGCCTGCCTTCAACCGATGACTCCTTTGCCTTACATATGAAATGGTGCATTTACCAGTGGTCCATTATGCTGCAGGCTACTTGATTTTGGATGAGAGATGAAGGACAGATCCATAGTACCCATTAAATCTACCCTTCCTGCTTGACCATCCACTATTCAGAAAACTTCGAAATATTGCAAGTATAAATCTTGTGGACAAAAATGTTCATGTGCAGATATAGGTTGCGATATTTTGTGTTCTTGTTGTGGGAATTGCTGCGAGGCCGAGGATGATTCAGACGAGGAATAATTGTGCGTGACTTGAAATGGAGGGATACTAAGAAAAAAACGTAAAGAATTTAGGAATGTGAGTATTAAATAGATAGTGTTAATTCTGTTTTTTTTTAGTTTCTTTACCTGCTTCATTGCTCCCATTTTTCTAACTAATCGTGTTAGTTTCTTATGAAGACGTTATACGGTCAAAAGGCAATCCTATCTCATATTTGAGTACAAAACTGCACCTCAAACTTTGCGGAAGATCTATTTTCTTGCATGAAACACCAAAATATACTAAAATGTCAAGTTTCGGAGTGTTCCACCCCTCGCAAGTGGTATTTTCCGTTCGTATTTTTTGAATCAGCATGGTATGTGTCGGGAGGGGGGAAGGCTAATTTTCATACCTGCCCCATTCCGTCATAGTATGTTTCACATTTTCAACACCTGGTGCCCAGACGCCGATTTTGGCAGCTTGAAACCACCCATTATGAAATAAGAACTTGAACACTGTCGACAAAAGGTAGTCGAAAACTCGATAGTTTCGAAGCTTATAACAGCTCTGTTAATCAACTTCTTACTTTATCGCACTAATCCCAATGTTGGGTATTGTTACAGAAGACGTACGTATAAAGCGTTATACGAACATTAACGTTAGCGTTTAGCGTTATAGCGTTATTAACGTTTAGCGTTATACGCACATGATATGTATGTATAAAACTATTTGCAATCGCCACCATGAAAGGAGTATGAGAGGAGGCCTTTAAAATTTTAAGATTGCTCCGCAGCTCAACTTACAAAATAAATCACCAAGAGAAAAAGAAAGGAAAATGTGTTTCAGGGTTTTTAAACATTACAGATAGAATAATTGATTAAAACCCCTTCCCTGGTTTGAATACAGATATTTTGTCTTGCTCTTTGAAGGTTTGCTCCTCTTGTCCCAATAAATTAAAAAAAAGTCAAGAGCTCAATTAAACCAAAAATTAGCAAAAATAAAGTCAAATAGCATTCCAAGCGTAAAACTAACAAAAATCACCTTCAATAAATAAATGAAACTCAGAACAGAAATTACTATAATTAACCAAGTCAAAATCCAAACGAGCAAAAATTAAAATGAGTAGGGCTGACTACCCCCTTGTCTTTTCAAGACTAGAACATAATTTTCACTTTACTGGAAATAAAAGCAAATGACCGTGCATTGTCAGTTTGATATAGATATATTGATATTTATTACTTAAAAGTTTTAATAATTTTGTATTTATTACAGTGAAAACATTTAAAATGTATTTTGTCTTCAGTAAAGTGAAAATTACGCTTTGGTCTTGAGAAGGCATGGGCGTTGTCAGCCCTAAACATGTTAACTTTTGCTCATTTTGAGTTTGACTCGAATATTTATTGCAATTTCTGTTCATTTTGGTTTTCATTTATTTATTGATGTTGATTTGTGTTAGTTTTCTGTTTAGAAGATTAGTTGACTTTATTTTGCTCATTTTTAGTTTAATTTGAACTCTTTACTGTTCTTTAAAAAATGTGTTTTGTGGAAAAAGTTTTATAAATTAATAATTTTTTTTACAGTCATTTTCGTGGAAAAAATTTATATTTTTAACAGTTTTCAAATAGTTCGTGGTAACGATTGTAAATAAGGAGTGGTGCTGCTCAATAATAAACGAAACTCTAAGAAACAGTCTTGATACTAGAAAACATATAAAAAGGATCAAATTTCGAATTTTCGATGCTTATTCAAAATATGGTAACTTCATCAAATTTCATGTTACCCATCAAAAGTTACGAGACTGAGAAAATTTGCCCATTTTGAAAAAAAGAGGAAAACACCTCTAAAACATCGTGATCTTAATGAAAAGGAGTCCAACAGACTTAGCACACCAGAGGACCCTACTGTAGAGGTTTCAAGCTCCTATGTACAAACATTTTGAATTTTGCATATTTTGCTAAGAGAGAGATCACGGAGGCGTTTATTTTTTTCAGGAGTGGTTGTATTGAACGAGTGATCGTTGAACATCAAAAGAAGGCTCATTTGATCGGAAATCAAAAGTTGTAGTGCCCTTTTTAAGTGACCAACAATGTTGGAGGGCAGCTAGCCCCCCTCCTACGCTCATTTTTCCCCAAAGTCTCCCAATCAAAATTTTGCGATAACCATTTTTTCGGCTTAGTCAAAACTTCTAATTACTATGTCTCTGAGGATGACTTGAATCCCCTCAACGCCCGGAGCAAGTTCTGCCAGCTACGAACTTTGCCCATTGTTTACATATAGTATTGGTTATTGGGAAGGATACAGTCGTCCTTAAGAAGGAATTTTTCGGGGGGGGGGGGGGTACGTGAGAGGATCTTTACATGGAGAAACTTTTAGTGGTAAATGGGAGTTTTCAACGGAGGGGGGACGGATTTCCCAGCCTTATTTAAAAGACAATCATAAATTAAATGAGAAAAAATTAAGTTTTTTCAACTGAAAGTAAGGAGCAGTATTAAAACATAAAATGAACAGAAATTATTATTTAAGTAGGAACGGGGCAGAAGGTCCGACTTACACATGGTTTTGTTGATGGTTATGTGGTTTGATGTTGTTTCTCAGTTTTGTTCTGTTTGTTGATGGTTTTGTGGTTTGATGGTTATATTGATTGTTGGTTATGTGGTTTGATGTTGTTTCATAGTTCTGTTCTGTTTGTTGATGGTTGTGGTTTGATGGTTATATTGTTTGTTGGTTATGTGGTTTGATTTTGTTTCATAGTTCTGTTCTGGTTGTTGATGGTTATGTGGTTTGATGTTTTTTCATAGTTCTGTTCTGTTTGTTGATGGTTATGTGGTTTGATGGTTATATTGTTGGTTGGTTATGTGGTTCGATGTTGTTTCAAGGTTATGTGGTTTGATGGTTATGTGGTTTGATGTTTCAATGCCTATCCAATCCGAACAGATGTTTACATCATTGCCAGATAAGAGCACCTAACGTGATAGGATCATTGACACCTATTTCTAGATCAATGGATTTACATAAGGTTTCTCTTACAACATAAAAGGATGCCAAAACAAAGGAACATTCAGAAACTACTTTTAGGGGATTATTTAGGCGAAACAAATTAATTGACATTTTAGGGATTTTTTGGGTGAAACAGTTTGAGACATTTTAGAGGATGATTTGGGGTCAAACTCTGTGGTCGCTAAAATAGACAAGTACAAAATATTGGATTAGTGAGAGAATTATGAGTATGTACCATCAATGACTCTAACCACAATGGACCTCAATCTCCAGGGGCCACCTCTCCCCAGCCCCCAAGACCCCTTCCCACCATTCCAACTTTTTTTGAGGACACTCCCCAAATTTCAATATAGAGGTTCAAATTAAGAGTTAAAAATGTGTAAGAAAAAGTTAGCCGAACGTCAACTTTGACCTCATCTTTCAAGATTTAGACAAGCAGATGGTATGAACATCCAATTCTGTTACTTTTTACCTAAAATTTTCAAATATGGCATTTAGAATGTCACCCCAGTTTTTTTTTAAAGAGTCCCAACCCCCCATGACCTAAAATGTTTGCTCATTATAACTATTTCTATTTACGAGCCTTAACGCATCAGCTATTCATACAAACATCCACCAATAAAATCCAATATTAAAAGAAATTTTCGTCACTATAAAAATTAAGACACAGCGAAAAACGTTCACGAAACGTTGAATCTTTCTTTGTCCCCTAATAAAATTTAATTCATCTGTGTTCAGAATCAGAGCAAATTTTGTGGGTTTTCGCAAGAAAATAGCTCGTCTTTAACAAACTTCGCCATAGCTATTTGAAACTGTGTATAATTTCTTCATTTTTAGTCCAATTGCGTAGCTAATAAAGGAACATTTAACATTTTTTCTGATTTTGTGTGATTTCGCAAGAAAAAAGTTCGTCTTTAACGAACTTACAAATAGCTAATCGAAAATGTCAATAAATATCTTCATTTTTACTCCAATTGCGTAGCTAATAAAGAAACATTTAACATTTTTTTACTGATTTTATGTGGTTTCGCAAGAAAATACCTCGTCTTTAACAAACTTACCAATAGCTAATCGAAAACTGTGTATAAATATCTTCATTTTTAGTCCAATTGCGTAGCTAATAAAGAAACTAACTTTCCAAGTATCGGAAGCATGAGGGGCTTTCATACATTCTACAATTGACTTTAAGGGAATACATTGTTTATGTAATTACGATAAACCGTAAAACTTTGGGTCAAGAGCTACCCCAGGGATGCATTTTAGGTTATTTTTTTTCTAAAAATGGCATGAAATATGCTAGCGGCTGTACTCGTTCACTTTCAGCCTATTTTTTCCTATTCTTTTATTATTTTAGTGACTCGAGTTCAGAAGGACATTTGAGGTGATGTTTTATTTTTATGGATGTAAGGATTTTTATTGTTAACCATACAAGCGGGTTATCATTCCAAGCAGACACAGGCCAATTGATGTTAAGCGGCACAGTATCGTAATTAGTTATTTGCACATTCGATTTTTCAATTGTATTTTTGATAGGTGTTAACAGTGACATGTTTCGGGGCATTATTTACGGTATAATCCTGAGAAAAGTCATATCACGGTAATTTAAGACGCATACTGGACACACAATTTCTTCTGACGGTTGGGTTCCATGTCCCTACTCAAGAGTCCGAAATACCCCTTCTTCCACTAGGGTACCACCCCGAGCGCAGGCCAACCCCGAGGGAGTATCCAATCCACCGTACGGTTTATCTCATCCCTGGCGCAACCCAGGACACATTTTTCAGCAAAAATATCAAAACATGCAAAGGGGAAAATTCTTGTTCCCACCCACCCCGCGCGATGTGGGGGAGTTTGGTCAGTGTTCTCTCATTTCAGGGACAGAATCCGATCATCCCAACGCGATTCATGGGGGTTTGCTCACTGTTGAATCGTTCAGAGGATACGGAATCCGGGTTTCGGCTAGATGATAAAAGAGGCTAAAAACGGTTTCGCTCGAGATAATTTAAAGGTAGTAATAATAAGGAAATTATCTTTGAGTTTATACAGCAACACTCTAACGTCAGAGCATCCCTGTGTGAGAAGAGTAGATGTCCAAACCGATAAAAAAAAAGTATGCCTATGGTCCAGAGTGGAATGGCGCTACGACACTGTTTTCACACTAGCACCAGCTCTCCACACATCACCCCCCCCCCCCTTTGAAAACAGAGAACTCCCCATATTTTCTTCACTATTGTTAGATACTCTAAGCATTTAACCTCACAATGTTACACTATAAATACTCTAAGACATCCCCTCTCATCATACCATCTCCCCAAAAACACTTTTTCAACATTCTCGCTAAAAATTTAATTTTCAAGTCATTCATTCGGGCTTTCGCAAGCAATTCAGCCCACAGTGTAGCGCTATGACTACTCTAAGACATCCCTCTTCCATCACGACATCCCCCCAACTACAAATTTTTCTTAGAAGTAACAAGTTTTTCTATTGTGATAACAACTTTTCTTTCAGAAGTAACAAGTTTTGCTTAACCCTATACAGGCCACTATAGGAATGAATACCAGGAAAAATCTCCAACGCTTCCCATGTAATCTCTAGGCCAGACTATTGACGAAAATTTTTTTTTTGCATGATTTATTCAAAATTGTCAATTTTAGACCATGTTGTAAAAATACGACATTAGCCTCTCGAGTATATAAAAATGGGGCGTTTTCAGTTGGTGTGGAAGGCTTTAAAACAATTGTTTTTGGCAGTAAGGCACAGTGGAAGGTCACATTTTTCGCATTCAAAAGTGGTATATCCCTATTTGCACTCTTTGCAGCGGCTCTGCTTTTCAGTCTTTTTGGCCAGTGATCAAGTCCATCGGCTTTAGCAGACATTGCCGGTCAGATTCGATTGCGACTTCGAATAGGGCTGGGACTTGCTTCGACATCTGCGGATGGTCTAGCACGTTTACGTTGGGGCATCACACGCACCGAGGCATACAACCCTGCAGCAACTTCAGACCTGAAGGCTCTCAAGATCATTGGTTCGTCTGTCCTTGAAGTCAGCGCTTTGACGTCAGACCTGAAAAGAAGCCAGCTATTGCAGACTGCTGTGTCAATAAGCCACCAGAAGATTCTCATATACCATTTTCGTGCCCGAAGATGAGTTCGGCACATCTCCGCCAGCATGTCTGCTAAATCTACGCCACCCATATGAAGGTTGTACTCATAAACAATGGCTGGCCTTGAAACTTCAACCCTGGATTTATCCTCAACGTCCCAGCGTCTGCACGTATCCCGTGGCGTTATTCCTGCTTACGTCGAAGCCAGGCAAACCGTGTTGTTATCTAACCATTTCACTACAATAACGCCAGAATGAAAGTCAGTCCTGTAATCTGACGTTCCTCTCTCTCGTTTCTTCATTTCACCATCTGTGAGGAGCGGGCAGCCATTCAGTCGCGCTTTGTTCAACGTACCAATACAAGGGAATCCTTTAATTTTGAGCAAACTCATTAGTTTCAAGCTCGAAAACCAGTTGTCAAAGTAAATCTTGTAGTTCATTTTCTCTGGCAAGGTACTCATCAGACGTAAAACTATGTTGCCTCCGACTCCAAGATCTGGCTCTATGTCATCTTCAACAAGAGTGCCCTTCCCTTGGTAAACTTCAAAATCATATACAAAACCTGACACACCAGCTCTTGTGAACACTTTTATTCCCCACTTCGTCGGCTTTTTCGGTAGATATTATCTCAAGTAGCTTTGCCCCTTGAAAGGAATCATTTGCTCGTCAATTGAATGGTGTTCTTCGGGGCTGACTTCAAGAAACTTGGAACGGATATGACTCAGGACGGGTCGAATCTTGTATAGCTTGTCAAATCCTTGTTCTCCAGGTTTCTTAGCTTTATTGTTGTCGTTGAAATGAAGAAAACGTATGATCTTGTCAAACCTTTGTCGGCCCATCTTGTCGGCCATTTGAGGGTATCTGGTGGCTGCTTCCCAGTACATTCGATAATAGGGAACTTTTATTACTCCCAATAATAGAATAATGCTCATGAAAACTTTTAGCAATTTGGCAGTGAGGCAGAGGTTGCATCCCTCAGTTTGAAGTGCAAAGACGTTACTTTGTTCAACTATCAGCTCAAGAAGTTCATCGTCAAAGAATTTTTGGAAGTATTTCAGTGGAGTCTCCAAGATGCCTGGAACTTGGCGAGGCTCTCCTTTCCAATACAGATCAACTTTTTTTATCTCTACTTTTCTCCAGCCGAATTTTTCGTGGACTTTCGATTTCTTCTTCGATTTTCCAGTACTTGCTGTTACCGGTTGCTGTTGCTGACTGGAGGGTGGAGTTTCCCCCGAGTCATCGTCACAGGGTTTAGTGTTAGCCTCCACGTCATCCTGTTCCAAGAAGAAGTGGAGATTGTCCAGTAGAGGCAAAAAGTCTGCATCAGGATCATCGATAAGATCTTCTGGAGACAGGAAGTCTGGATCATCGTCATCATCATCGTCGGACAAGTCAGACAAAATGTCTTCTCGAATGTCAAAAATATACTTGGCCGCCTTTTCTGCGTCAATTCGGCGATTTTGAGCTCGTTTTCTTACTCTGTCGCAAGATTCCGCCATCTAAAAAGAAAAAAAAATTAGCTATTCGTTTCACAATTTTGAGCAACGATCGTCCGATGTTGTATTTTTACAACAGGAAGAAGTTTATCTTGCTACTGATCCAAATTCTTGCACATTTCGTAAATTTCAACTACAGTAATTCTAAACGGTATATATTTTATACGCATATGACATGCAAGGAATCTCCCACCTTTTCGTTTTTTTCTAGTTTCTAGCTTAGAAATTGCCTACCCTTTCATTCGTTTTTCTTATCCCTTGGTTTGGTGACTCACTGTTTAGGCCAAATGTCACACAGCAGCTCCCCGAAGGTATCAATCGACTGCCATCTTTCAGCCCCATCGAAAGATGTTGATAAAAACAGTATTTTTTGACAGCAAGATGGCAGTCCAAGCTCGAAAAGTACAGTGTTGTTTTTTACAACAATTGCCTCTATAGGGTTAACACTAACAAACCTTCTCATCAAAGTAACAACATTCTTTTTTAATACTACCAAACGTTTACTTAACAAACACAATTTTCTCTTAGAAATAATATTTTTCATCAGTGATAACACGTTTTCTGTTTGAACTAGCAAGTTTTCTGCCAAAGATACCAAATTTTTCTTAGAAGTAACAATTTATTGATTGTGATAACAACTTTTCTGTCAAAAGTAGGAAGTTTTACTTAACACAAACAAACCTTCTCATAACAGTAACAACATTTTACATTAAAACTAACATACTTTTACTTAACGCACACAAATTTCTCTTAGAAATAATATTTTTCGTCAGTGATAACACGTTTTCTGTTTGAACTAGCAAGTTTTCTGCCAAAGATACCAAATTTTTCTTAGAAGTAACAATTTTTTTAATGTGATAACAACTTTTCTGTCAAAAGTAGCAAGTTTGCTTAACACTAACAAACCTTCTCATCAAAGTAACAACATTCTTCTTTAATACTACCAAACGTTTACTTAACACAGACAATTTTCTCTTAGAAATAATATTTTTCATCAGTGATAACACGTTTTCTGTTCGAACTAGCAAGTTTTCTGTTCTGTTCGAAAGTAACAACATTTTAAATTAAAACCAATATACTTTTACTTAAAACTCACAAATTTCTCTTAGAAATGATATTTTTCATCTGTGATAACACCTTTTCTGTTCGAACTAGCAAGTTTTCTACCAAAGATACCAAATTTTTTCTTAGAAGTAACAATTTTTTGATTGTGATAACAACTATTCTGTTAGAAGTAGCAAGTGCTGCTTAACACTAACAAACCTTCTCATCAAAGTAACAACATTCTTCTTTAATACTACCAAACGCTTACTTAACACACACAATTTTCTCTTAGAACTAATATTTTTCGTCAGTGATAACACGTTTTCTGTTCGAACTAGCAAGTTTTCTACCAAAGATACCAAATTTTTTCTTAGAAATAACAATTTTTTGATTGTGATAACAACTTTTCTGTCAGAAGTAGCAAGTTTTGCTTAACACTAACAAACCTTCTCATAAAAGTAACAACATTTTACCTTAAAAATAACATACTTTTACATAACACACAAAAATTTCTCTTAGAAATAATATTTTTCATCAGTAATAACACGTTTTCTGTTCGAACTAGCCAGTTTTCTACCAAAGATACGAATTTTATTTTTAGAAGTAACAATTTTTTGATTGTGATAACAACTTTTCTGTCAGAAATTGACAGCAAGAAAATTAGCAAGTTTTGCTTAACACTAACAAATTTTCTCATCAGAGTAACAACATTTTACCTTAAAACAAACAAACTTTTACATAACACACAAAAATTTCTCTTAGAAATAATATTTTTCGTCAGTTATATACACGTTTTGTTCGAACTAGCAAGTTTTGTGTCAAAGATACCAAATTTTTTCTTAGAAGTAACTTTTCTTTGATTGTGATAACAAATTTTCTATCAGAAGTAGCATGTTTTGCTTAACACTAACAAATCTTCTCTTCAATGTAACAGCATTCTTCCTCAATATGACCAAACGTTTATTTAACACTAACAGATTTTATCTTTGAATCATCAACTTTTTCCTTAGTGCTAACATACTTTTGCTTAACACAATCAAATTTCTCTTAGAAATAACACTTTTCGTCAGTGATAACACGTTTTCTGCTTATAGTAGCAAGTTTTCTGTCAAAGATACTTTTTTTTCTTAGAAGTAACAATTTTTTCGTTATGATAACAAGTTTTCTGTTCGAACTACCAAGTTTTCTGTCAAAGATACCAAATTTTTCTTAGAAGTAACAATTTTTCGTTATGATAACATCTTTTCTGCCAGACGTAGCAAGTTTTGCTTAACACTAACAAATTTTCTCATCAAAGTAACAACATTTTACCTTAAAACTAACATACTTTTACATAACACACACAAATTTCTCTTAGAAATAATATTTTTCGTCAGTGATAACACGTTTTCTGTTCGAACTAGCAAGTTTTCTAACAAAGATACCAAATTGTTTCTTAGAAATAACAATTTTTTATTGTGATAACAACTTTTCTGTCAGAAGTAGCAAGTTTTGCTTAACACTAACAAACCTTCTCATGAAAGTAACAACATTTTACCTTAAAACTAACATACTTTTACATAACACACACAAATTTCTCTTAGAAATAATATTTTTCATCATTGATAACACGTTTTCTGTTCGAACTAGCAAGTTTTCTACCAAAGATACCAATTTTTTTCTTAGAAGTAACAATTTTTTGATTGTGATAACAACTTTTCTGTCAGAAGTAGCAAGTTTTGCTTAACACTAACAAATTTTATCATCAGAGTAACAACATTTTACCTTAAAACAAACAAACTTTTACTTAACAAACAAAATTTCTCTTAGAAATAATATTTTTCGTCAGTTATATACACGTTTTGTTCGAACTAGCAAGTTTTGTGTCAAAGATACCAAATTTTTTCTTAGAAGTAACTTTTCTTTGATTGTGATAACAAATTTTCTATCAGAAGTAGCATGTTTTGCTTAACACTAACAAATCTTCTCTTCAATGTAACAGCATTCTTCCTCAATACGACCAAACGTTTATTTAACACTAACACATTTTCTCTTCGAATCATCAACTTTTTCCTTAGTGCTAACATACTTTTGCTTAACACAATCAAATTTCTCTTAGAAATAACACTTTTCGTCAGTGATAACACGTTTTCTGCTTATAGTAGTAAGTTTTCTGTCAAAGATACTTTTTTTTCTTAGAAGTAACAATTTTTTTGTTATGATAACAAGTTTTCTGTTCGAACTACCAAGTTTTTCTGTCAAAGATACCAAATTTTTTCTTAGAAGGAACAATTTTCTGATTGTGATAACAACTTTTCTGTCAGAAGTAGCAAGTTTTGCTTAACACTAACAAACCTTCTCATCAAAGTAACAATATTCTTCTTTAATACTACCAAACATTTCATCAGTGATAACACGTTTTCCGTACGAACTAGCAAGTTTTCTGTCAAAGATACCAAATTTTTTCTTAGAAGTAACAATATTTTGATTGTGATAACAGCTTTTCTGTCAGAAGTAGCAAGTTTTGCTTAACACTAACAAACCTTCTCATCAAAGTAACAACATTTTACATTAAAACCAATATACTTTTACTTAAAACTCACAAATTTCTCTTAGAAATGATATTTTTCATCTGTGATAACACTTTTTCTGTTCGAACTAGCAGGTTTTCTGCCAAAGATACCAAATTTTTTCTTAGAAGTAACAATTTTTTGATTGTGATAACAACTATTCTGTTAAAAGTAGCAAGTGCTGCTTAACACTAACAAACCTTCTCATCAAAGTAACAACATTCTTCTTTAATACTACCAAACGCTTACTTAACACACACAATTTTCTCTTAGAAATAATATTTTTAGTCAGTGATAACACGTTTTCTGTTCGAACTAGCAAGTTTTCTACCAAAGATACCAAATTTTTTCTTAGAAGTAACAATTTTTTGATTGTGATAACAACTTTTCTGTCAGAAGTAGCAAGTTTTGCTTAACACTAACAAACCTTCTTATAAAAGTAACAACATTTTACCTTAAAACTAACATACTTTTACATAACACACACAAATTTCTCTTAGAAATAATATTTTTCATCAGTGATAACACTTTTTCTGTTCGAACTAGCAAGTATTCTACCAAAGATACCAATTGTTTTCTTAGAAGTAACAATTTTTTGATTGTGATAACAACTTTTCTGTCAGAAGTAGCAAGTTTTGCTTAACACTAACAAATTTTCCCATCAGAGTAACAACATTTTACCTTAAAACAAACAAACTTTTACATAACACACAAAAATTTCTCTTAGAAATAATGTTTTTCGTCAGTGATATACACGTTTTGTTCGAACTAGCAAGTTTTGTGTCAAAGATACCAAATTTTGTACCTTGAACGTTTTCTGCTTGAACTAGCAAGTTTTCTGTCAAAGATAACTAATTTTTTTTCTTAGAAGTAACAATTTTTTGTTTGTGATAACAACTTTTCTGTCAGAAGTAGCAAGTTTTGCTTAACACTAACAAACCTTCTCATCAAAGTAACAACATTTTACATTAAAACCAATATACTTTTACTTAACACTCACAAATTTCTCTTAGAAATGATATTTTTCATCAGTGATAACACCTTTTCTGTTCGAACTAGCAGGTTTTCTGCCAAAGATACCAAATTTTTTCTTAGAAGTAACAATTTTTGATTGTGATAGCAACTTTTCTGTTAGAAGTAGCAAGTTTTGCTTAATACTAACAAACCTCATCAAAGTAACAACATTCTTCTTTAATACTACCAAACGCTTACTTAACACACACAAATTTCTCTTAGAAATAATATTTTTCATCAGTGATAACACGTTTTCTGTTCGAACTAGCAAGTTTTCTACCAAAGATACCAATTTTTTTCTTAGAAGTAACAATTTTTTTATTGTGATAACAACTTTTCTGTCAGAAGTAGCAAGTTTTGCTTAACACTAACAAATTTTCTCATCAGAGTAACAACATTTTACCTTAAAACAAACAAACTTTTACATAACACACAAAAATTTCTCTTAGAAATAATATTTTTCGTCAGTGATATACACGTTTTGTTCGAACTAGCAAGTTTTGTGTCAAAGATACCAAATTTTGTTGCTTGAACGTTTTCTGCTTGAACTAGCAAGTTTTCTGTCAAAGATACCTAATTTTTTTCTTAGAAGTAACAATTTTTTGATTGTGATAACAACTTTTCTGTCAGAAGTAGCAAGTTTTGCTTAACACTAACAAACCTTCTCATCAAAGTAATAACATTTTACATTAAAACCAATATACTTTTACTTAACACTCACAAATTTCTCTTAGGAATCATATTTTTCATCAGTGATAACACCTTTTCTGTTCGAACTAGCAGGTTTTCTGCCAAAGATACCAAATTTTTTCTTAGAAGTAACAATTTTTGATTGTGATAGCAACTTTTCTATTAGAAGTAGCAAGTGTTGCTTAATACTAACAAACCTCATCAAAGTAACAACATTCTTCTTTAATACTACCAAACGCTTACTTAACACACACAATTTTCTCTTAGAACTAATATTTTTCGTCAGTGATAACACGTTTTCTGTTCGAACTAGCAAGTTTTTTAACAAAGATACCAAATTTTTTCTTAGAAGTAACAATTTTTTATTGTGATAACAACTTTTCTGTCAGAAGTAGCAAGTTTTGCTTAACACTAACAAACCTTCTCATCAAAGTAACAACATTTTACCTTAAAACAAACAAACTTTTACTTAACACACAAAATTTCTCTTAGAAATAATATTTTTCGTCAGTTATATACACGTTTTGTTCGAACTAGCAAGTTTTGTGTCAAAGATACCAAATTTTTTCTTAGAAGTAACTTTTCTTTGATTGTGATAACAAATTTTCTATCAGAAGTAGCATGTTATGCTTAACACTAACAAATCTTCCCTTCAATGTAACAGCATTCTTCCTCAATACGACCAAACGTTTATTTAACACTAACACATTTTCTCTTCGAATCATCAACTTTTTCCTTAGTGCTAACATACTTTTGCTTAACACAATCAAATTTCTCTTAGAAATAACACTTTTACTCAGTGATAACACGTTTTCTGCTTATAGTAGCAAGTTTTCTGTCAAAGATACTTTTTTTTCTTAGAAGTAACAATTTTTCGTTATGATAACAAGTTTTCTGTTCGAACTACCAAGTTTTCTGTCAAAGATACAAAATTTTTCTTAGAAGTAACAATTTTTCGTTATGATAACATCTTTTCTGCCAGACGTAGCAAGTTTTCCTTACCACTAACAAATTTTCTCATCAAAGTAACAACATTTTACCTTAAAACTAACATACTTTTACTTAACACACACAAATTTCTCTTAGAAATAATATTTTTCGTCAGTGATAACACGTTTTCTGTTCAAACTAGCAAGTTTTTTGTCAAAGATACCAATTTTTTCTTAGAAGTAACAATTTTTTGATTGTGATAACAACTTTTCTGTCAGAAGTAGCAAGTTTAGCTTAACACTAACAAACCTTCTCATCAAAGTAACAACATTTTACCTTAAAACTAACATACTTTTACTTAACACACACAAATTTCTCTTAGAAATAATATTTTTCTTCATTGATAACACGTTTTCTGTTCGAACTAGCAAGTTTTCTAACAAAGATACCAACTTTTTCTTAGAAGTAACAATTTTTTGATTGTGATAACAACTTTTCTGTCAGAGGTAGCAAGTTTTGCTTAACACTAACAAACCTTCTCATCAAAGTAACAACATTTTACCTTAAAACTAACATACTTTTACATAACACACACAAATTTCTCTTAGAAATAATATTTTTCTTCATTGATAACACGTTTTCTGTTCGAACTAGCAAGTTTTCTAACAAAGATACGAATTTTTTCTTAGAAGTAACAATTTTTTGATTGTGATTACAACTTTTCTGTCAGAAGTAGCAAGTTTTGCTTAAAACTAACAAATTTTCTCATCAGAGTAACAACATTTTACCTTAAAACAAACAAAATTTTACTTAACCACAAAATTTCTCTTAGAAATAATATTTTTCGTCCGTGATATACAACTTTTGTTAGAACTAGCAAGTTTTGTGTCAAAGATACCAAATTTTTTCTTAGAAGTAACTTTTCTTTGATTGTGATAACAAATTTTCTATCAGAAGTAGCAAGTTTTCCTTAACACTAACAAACCTTCTCATCAAAGTAACAACATTTTACCTTAAAACAAACAAACTTTTACTTAACCACAAAATTTCTCTTAGAAATAATATTTTTCGTCAGTGATATACACGTTTTGTTCGAACTAGCAAATTTTCTGCCAAAGATACCAAATTTTTTCTTAGAAGTAACAATTTTTGATTATGGTAACAACTTTTCTGTCAGAAGTAGCAAGTTTTGCTTAACACTAACAAATCTTCTCATCAAAGTAACAACATTCTTCTTTAATACTACCAAACGTTTACTTAACACACACAATTTTCTCTTATAAATAATATTTTTCATCAGTGATAACACGTTTTCTGTTCGAACTAGCAAGTTTTCTGCCAAAGGTACCAAATTTTTCCTTAGAAGTAACAATTTTTTTATTGTGATAACCACTGTTCTGTCAGAAGTAGCAAGTTTTCCTTAACACTAACAAACCTTCTCATCAAAGTAACAACATTTTACATTAAAACTAACATACTTTTACTTAACACACACAATTTTCTCTTAGAAATAATATTTTTCATCAGTGATAACACGTTTTCTGTTCGAACTAGCAAGTTTTCTGCCAATGATACCAAATTATTTCTTAGAAATAACAATTTTTCGATTGTGATAACAACTTTTCTGTCAGAAGTAGCAAGTTTTGCTTAACACTAACAAACCTTCTCATCAAAGTAACAATATTCTTCTTTAATACTACCAAACATTTCATCAGTGATAACACGTTTTCTGTTCGAACTAGCAAGTTTTCTGCCAAAGGTACCAAATTTTTCCTTAGAAGTAACAATTTTTTTATTGTGATAACCACTTTTCTGTCAGAAGTAGCAAGTTTTCCTTAACACTAACAAACCTTCTCATCAAAGTAACAACATTTTACATTAAAACTAACATACTTTTACTTAACACACACAATTTTCTCTTAGAAATAATATTTTTCATCAGTGATAACACGTTTTCTGTTCGAACTAGCAAGTTTTCTGCCAATGATACCAAATTATTTCTTAGAAATAACAATTTTTCGATTGTGATAACAGCTTTTCTGTCAGAAGTAGCAAGTTTGCTTAACACTAACAAACCTTCTCATCAAAGTAACAACATTTTAAATTAAAACCAATATACTTTTACTTAAAACTTACAAATTTCTCTTAGAAATGATATTTTTCATCTGTGATAGCACCTTTTCTGTTCGAACTAGCAGGTTTTCTGCCAAAGATACCAAATTTTTCCTTAGAAGTTGCAATTTTTTCTGTTAACTATTCTGTTAAAAGTAGCAAGTGCTGCTTAACACTAACAAACCTTCTCATCAAAGTAACAACATTCTTCTTTAATACTACCAAACGCTTACTTAACACACACAATTTTCTCTTAGAAATAATATTTTTCGTCAGTGATAACACGTTTTCTGTTCGAACTAGCAAGTTTTCTACCAAAGATACCAAATTTTTTCTTAGAAATAACAATTTTTTGATTGTGATAACAACTTTTCTGTCAGAAGTAGCAAGTTTTGCTTAACACTAACAAATTTTCTCATAAAAGTAACAACATTTTACCTTAAAAATAACATACTTTTACATAACACACACAAATTTCTCTTAGAAATAATATTTTTCATCAGTGATAACACGTTTTCTGTTCGAACTAGCAAGTTTTCTACCAAAGATACCAATTTTTTTCTTAGAAGTAACAATTTTTTGATTGTGATAACAACTTTTCTGTCAGAAGTAGCAAGTTTTGCTTAACACTAACAAATTTTCTCATCAGAGTAACAACATTTTACCTTAAAAAAAACAAACTTTTATATAACACACAAAAATTTCTCTTAGAAATAATATTTTTCGTCATTTATATACACGTTTTGTTCGAACTAGCAAGTTTTGTGTCAAAGATACCAAATTTTTTCTTAGAAGTAGCTTTTCTTTGATTGTGATAACAAATTTTCTATCAGAAGTAGCATGTTTTGCTTAACACTAACAAATCTTCTCTTCAATATAACAGCATTCTTCCTCAATACGACCAAACGTTTATTTAACACTAACAGATTTTCTCTTCGAATCATCAACTTTTTCCTTAGTGCTAACACACTTTTGCTTAACACAATCAAATTTCTCTTAGAAATAACACTTTTCGTCAGGGATAACACGTTTTCTGCTTATAGTAGCAAGTTTTCTGTCAAAGATACTTTTTTTTCTTAGAAGTAACAATTTTTTCGTTATGATAACAAGTTTTCTGTTCGAACTAGCAAGTTTTCTGTCAAAGATACCAAATTTTTCTTAGAAGTAACAATTTTTCGTTATGATAACATCTTTTCTGCCAGACGTAGCAAGTTTTCCTTAGCACTAACAAATTTTCTCATCAAAGTAACAACATTTTACCTTAAAACTAACATACTTTTACTTAACACACACAAATTTCTCTTAGAAATAATATTTTTCGTCAGTGATAACACGTTTTCTGTTCGAACTAGCAAGTTTTTTTGTCAAAGATACCAAATTTTTTCTTAGAAGTAACAATTTTTTGATTGTGATAACAACTTTTCTGTCAGAAGTAGCAAGTTTTGCTTAACACTAACAAACCTTCTCATCAAAGTAACAACATTTTACCTTAAAACTAACATACTTTTACATAACACACACAAATTTCTCCTAGAAATAATATTTTTCATCATTGATAACACGTTTTCTGTTCGAACTAGCAAGTTTTCTACCAAAGATACGAATTTTTTTCTTAGAAGTAACAATTTTTTGATTGTGATAACAACTTTTCTGTCAGAAGTAGCAAGTTTAGCTTAACACTAACAATCCTTCTCATCAAAGTAACAACATTTTACCTTAAAACTAACATACTTTTACATAACACACACAAATTTCTCTTAGAAATAATATTTTTCATCATTGATAACACGTTTTCTGTTCGAACTAGCAAGTTTTCTACCAAAGATACGAATTTTTTTCTTAGAAGTAACAATTTTTTTATTGTGATTACAACTTTTCTGTCACAAGTAGCAAGTTTTGCTTAACACTAACAAACCTTCTCATCAAAGTAACAACATTTTACCTTAAAACAAACAAACTTTTACTTAACACACAAAATTTCTCTTAGAAATAATATTTTTCTTAGAAGTAACAATTTTTCGTTATGATAACATCTTTTCTGCCGTAAGTAGCAAGTTTTCCTTAACACTAACAAATTTTTTCATCAAAGTAACAACATTTTACCTTAAAACTAACATACTTTTACTTAACACACACAAATTTCTCTTAAAAATAATATTTTTTGTTAGTGATAACACGTTTTCTGTTCGAACTAGCAAGTTTTTTTTGTCAAAGATACCAAATTTTTTCTTAGAAGTAACAATTTTTTGATTGTGATAACAACTTCTGTCAGAAGTAGCAAGTTTTCCTTAACACTAACAAATCTTCTCTTCAAAGTAACAACATCTTTGTTTAATACTACCAAACTTTTACTTAACACTAACAGATTTTCTATTCGATGCATCAACTTTTTCCTTAATACTAACATACTTTTACTTAACACACTCAAATTTCTCCTGGAAATAACAAGTATTTTCTTAACAGTAACAAATTTTCTTAAAAGCTCCAACTTATCTGTCGAAGATAACAATTTTTTCTTAAAATTAAAAATTTTTCGTCACTGATAGCACGATTTCTGCTAGAACTAGCAAGTTTTCCAGCAAAGATAACAAATTTTTCTTAGAAGTAACAATTTTTCGTTTGTGATAATATCTTTTCTATCATAAGTAGTAAGTTTTCATTAGTAATAACAAATTTTCTCATCAAAGTAACAACATTTTTCCTTAATACTAACAAACTTTTACTTAACACTATCAAATTATGTTAGAAGTAACAGGTTTTTCCTTTGCAGTAACAAAGTTTTCTATTAGCAAAAACTTTTCCATCAAAGATAACCAATTTTTCTTAAAAATAATAATTTTTCGTCACTGATAACACGATTTCAGCTCGAACTAGCAAGTTGTCCAACAAAGATAGCAAATTTTTTCTTAGAAGTAACAATTTTTTGATTGTGATAACAACTTTTCTGTCAGAAGTAGCAAGTTTTGCTTAACACTAACAAACCTTCTCATCAAAGTAACAACATTTTACCTTAAAACTAACATACTTTTACTTAACAAACACAAATTTCTCTTAGAAATAATATTTTTCGTCAGTGATAACACGTTTTCTGTTCGAACTAGCAAGTTTTCTAACAAAGATACCAATTTTGTCTTAGAAGTAACAATTTTTTGATTGTGATAACAACTTTTCTGTCAGAAGTAGTAAGTTTAGCTTAACACTAACAAACCTTCTCATCAAAGTAACAACATTTTACCTTAAAACTAACATACTTTTACATAACACACACAAATTTCTCTTAGAAATAATATTTTTCATCATTGATAACACGTTTTCTGTTCGAACTAGCAAGTTTTCTACCAAAGATACGAATTTTTTTCTTAGAAGTAACAATTTTTTGATTGTGATAACAACTTTTCTGTCAGAAGTAGCAAGTTTAGCTTAACACTAACAAATTTTCTCATCAGAGTAACAACATTTTACCTTAAAACAAACAAACTTCTACTTAACACACAAATTTTTTCTTAGAAATAATATTTTTCTTAGAAGTAAAAATTTTTCGTTATGATAACATCTTTTCTGCCAGAAGTAGTAGGTTTTCCTTAATACTAACAAATTTTCTCATCAAAGTAACAACATTTTACCTTAAAACTAACATACTTTTACTTAACACACACAAATTTCTCTTAAAAATAATATTTTTTGTTAGTGATAACACGTTTTCTGTTCGAACTAGCAAGTTTTTTTGTCAAAGATACCAAATTTTTTCTTAGAAGTAACAATTTTTTGATTGTGATAACAACTTCTGTCAGAAGTAGCAAGTTTTCCTTAACACTAACAAATCTTCTCTTCAAAGTAACAACATCTTTCTTTAATACTACCAAACTTTTACTTAACACTAACAGATTTTCTCTTCGATGCATCAACTTTTTCCTTAATACTAACATACTTTTACTTAACACACTCAAATTTCTCCTGGAAATAACAAGTATTTTCTTAACAGTAACAAATTTTCTTAAAAGCTCCAACTTATCTGTCGAAGATAACAATTTTTTCTTAAAATTAAAAATTTTTCGTCACTGATAGCACGATTTCTGCTAGAACTAGCAAGTTTTCCAGCAAAGATAACAAATTTTTCTTAGAAGTGACAATTTTTCGTTTGTGATAATATCTTTTTTGTCATAAGTAGTAAGTTTTCATTAGTAATAACAAATTTTCTCATCAAAGTAACAACATTTTTCCTTAATACTAACAAACTTTTACTTAACACTATTAAATTATGTTAGAAGTAACAGGTTTTTCCTTTGCAGTAACAAAGTTTTCTATTAGCAACAACTTTTCCATCAAAGATAACCAATTTTTCTTAAAAATTGGTCTCATCAAAGTAACAACATTTTTCCTTAATATTACAAAACTTTTACTTAACACTAACAGATTTTCTCTTCGAAGCATCAACTTTTTTCCTTAATACTTAGTACTTTTTCCTTAATACATTTTTTCCCTTAATTTAAGGTATATTTAGGCTAGGTTACGCGCGCGCTTGTAACCTAGCCTAAATCAACCTTAAAAATGAATCACTCATGATAACCTAAGTTAGATGAATCTAACTTAAACGTGGAGAAACCTAACTTTGAAAGAAAACTTGTTAAAAACCTGTTACTTCTAAGAGAAATTTGATAGTGTTAAGTAAAAGTTTATTAGTATTAAGAAAAAGTTGTTACTTCGTTGCGAAGATTTGTTAGTTTTAGGGATAGTTTTCTACTTTTGACAGAAAAATTGTTATCATCAACGAAAAAATTGTTAATTCCAAGATAAATTTAGTATGTTTGACTTAGAACTTCTTAATTGTAACAGATAACTTGTCATCAAAACGAAAATTGCTAATTCTAGGAAAAACTTTATTAACTTTGAGAGAAAACTTGCAAGCTCAAGCAGAAAACGTGTTATCACTGATGAAAAAATGTGACTTCCAAGAGAAATTTGGGTGTGTTAAGTAAAGGTTTGTGAATATCAAGGAAAAAAGTTGTTACTTTGAAGAGAAGATTTGTTATCTTTGACGGAAAACTTGGTGCTGTTAGAAGAAATTCGTTACTTCTAAGAAAAATTTGTTATCTTTGCTGGACAACTTGCTAATTCTAGCAGAAATCGTGTTATCAGTGACGAGAAATTGTTACTTTTAAGAAAAATGTGTTATCTTTGATGGAAAAGTCGGTGCTATTAGAAAAATTTGTTACTGTTAAGAAAAAACCTGTTACTTCTAAGATAATTTGATAGTGTTAAGTAAAAGTTTGTTAGTATTAAGGAAAAATGTTGTTACTTCGATGAGAAAATTTGTTAGTGCTAAGGAAAACTTGCTTACTTATGACAGAAAAGATGTTACCACAAACGAAAAATTTTTACTTCTTAGAAAAAAATTGGGTATCTTAGACAGAAAACTTGCTAGTTCAAGCAGAAAACGTGTTATCACTAACGAAAAGTGTTATTTCTAAACGAAATTTGAGTGTGTTAAGGAATCTTTGCTGGAAACTTGCCAGTTCTAGCTTAAATCGTGTTATCAGTGACGAAAAATTGTTGCTTATAAGAAAAATTTGTTGTCTTTGATGGAAAAGTTGGTGCTATTAGAAAAATTTGTTACTGTTAAGAAAAGACCTGTTACTTCTAACATAATTTGATAGTGTTAAGTAAAAGTTTGTTAGTATTAAGGAAAAATGTTGTTACTTTGATGAGAAAATTTGTTAGTGCTAATGAAAACTTGCTACTTATGACAGAAAAGATATTATCACAAACGAAAAATTGTTACTTCTAAGAAAAAGTTGTTATCTTTGCTGGACAACTTGCTAGTTCTAGCAGAAATCGTAGTATCAGTGACGAGGAATTGTTACTTTTAAGACAAAATTGTTTTCTTCGACAGATAAGTTGGAGCTATTAAAAAAATTTGTTACAGTTAAGAAAATAATTGTTATTTCTAGGAGAAAATTGAGTGTGTTAAGTGAAAGGATGTTAGTATTAAGGAAAAAGTTGATGCATCTAAGAGATAATCTGTTAGTGTTAAGTAAAAGTTTGGTAGTATTAAGGAAGAATGTTGTTACTTTGAAGAGAAGATTTGTTAGTGTTAAGCAAAACTTGCTACTTCTGACAGAAAAGTTGTTATCACAATCAAAAAATTGTTACTTCTAAGACAAAATTTGTTATCTTTGACAAAAAACTTTCTAGTTCGAACAGAAAACGTGTTATCACTGACGAAAAATATTATTTCTAAGAGAAATTTGTGTTTGTTAAGTAAAAGTATGTTAGTTTTAAGGTAAAATGTTGTCACTTTGATGAGGAAATTTGATAGTGTTAAGGAAAACTTGCTACATCTTGCAGAAAAGATGTTATCATAACGAAAAATTGTTACTTCTAAGAAACATTTGGTATCTTTGACAGAAAACTTGCTAGTTTGAACAGAAAACATGTTATCATAACGAAAAAATTGTTACTTCTAAGAAAAAAAGTATCTTTGACAGAAAACTTGCTAATTCAAGCAGAAAACGTGTTATCACTGACGAAAAGTGTTATTTCTAAGAAAAATTTGAGTGTTTTAAGTAAAAGCATGTTAATATTAAGGAAAAAGTTGATGATTCGAAGAGAAAATCTGTTAGTGTTAAGTAAACGTTTGGTAGTATTAAGGAAGAACGTTATTACTTTGAAGAGAAGATTTGTTAGTGTTAAGCAAAACATGCTACTTCTGATAGAAAATTTGTTATCACAATCAAAGAAAATTTACTTCTAAGAAAAATTTGGTATCTTTGATTGAAAACTTGCTAGTTTGAACAGAAAACGTGTTATCACGTTAGTATTAAGGAAAACTTGCTACTTCTGGCAGAAAAGATGTTATCACAAACAACAAAATTGTTACTTTTATGAAAAATTTGCTATCTTTGCTGGACAGCTTGCTAGTTCTAGCTGAAATCGTGTTATCAGTGACATCAAATTGTTGCTTTTAAGAAAAATTTGTTATCTTTGATGGAAAAGTTGGTGCTATTAGAAAAATTTGGTACTGTTAAGAAAAAACCTGTTACTTCTAACATAATTTGATAGTGTTAAGTAAAAGTTTGTTAGTATTAAGGAAAAATGTTTTTACTTTGATATATAATATCATAAAGATGATATAGTCAAAGCTCTAAATTCTAGTATTTCCGTTGTTTCATCTGATTCTGCATTAGGAAGCCATATTTTTGAAAATCCTAGCCACAATATACTTTTTGATGAATCTGCCCTTATTAGCAATGACCTAGGCATAAAGCAGGTAGTCCGAGAATCAATTGAAATCAGAATTAAGATTAATAATAATATTTCCTTAAATAGGGAAATGGGGGAATATACACTAAATGCTCTATGCACAAATTTAATTAAAAATGATCTTACAAATTATTTTAAAAAAAACCGATAGATATTAACACAAAACCGGTCACAAAAAGACCTTTGAGGTTAGCTGCCAAAAAAGCTGGATTAGCAATAAGAACGTGTTTTTAAATTATTTTTCTTTCATCTCATTGAATCGCCTTGTTTTACCTTACTTTTAATCAGTCCTGGTTGAACTTTTTGGCCCTTGGACATAGGGCCGAAATATTCATTCAAATTATTTCCACTGTCTTGCAAAAAGATTTCCCTATTGTTCTTCGTACTTTTGTTGTTTGTTATGGAAAGGCAGTGTGGTCTTCGTCGCTATTTTCGTCTCGCATATGGGGAGCAATTGACCAATGATATCTTTTATTTTATTAATTTAGGAAAAAAACACGCTAATATCATTAACCAGCAAAAATTCTTGGAATCTTGCAAAATTTAGAATCTTATTCCCATGTCTTTAAGATTCAGATTACACTTAAATACCCGGAAAGAAGAGCAATTTGCTCGCACACTACAATTAAAAACATTAACACACATCATTAAAGACAAAAAACAAAAAAGATATACTATTTCCTCTGAAAGAAAATCCTTAGAAAATTTTTTATTTGAAAATTTGTCCTCTGTTGATTTTAGCCAGGTTGCTAGATTGGAAAGAAGTTTGTTTAGTCATGATTTCCGCTTATCAAGGGAACGACTTATTAAGAAATTGGAAAACCTAATATATGAATTTTCGAGGAATAGTCCTACTTACACTCCAAGATTCACCCCTGGACCGGCTGTTGTTAATCTATCCTCTAGAACTCTTAAACCAAAGGAAATTCAAATTCACGAAAAAGGTCCAAAATTCTCTTTTCTTCCAAGACATGTCCCTCGAGCAGATTTAATTTCCTCTCTAGAATCCTCTGTGCACAAATTTTATAAATCTATATCCAACCCGGATGAAGTTAGGGCTAGTCTTATAGATACCCTTTACAACAATCAAAAAAAGATTAATTCTCCCGCCAATAAAAAACCAGATAATTTGTATGACCTAAAAATAGTATCTAATCTTCGTAAAGATTCATCCATTATTATAACTAAAGCAGATAAAGGCAATTCTCTAGTTGTCATGGATAGGACAGATTATGATACAAAAATTTATTCTCATCTAAATGACGAGACAACATATAGAACTACAACCCACGATCATACTGATCAATTTGCAAACAAAATTATAAATGGACTAAAAAGTTTAAAACAAAATGGTAAATTACGCCACAGCTATACAATAAATTTTTCCCCCGCGGTAGCTTTTGCCCAAAGTTTTATGGTTTACCAAAATTACACAAGCAAGGCATTCCTTTAAGGCCCATAGTAGCTTGTACGAAAGCCCCCACATCCAATATTGGGAAATGGTTATGTACAGCCTTTAAACCTTTGCTTTACTCTCAAAAATCATATATATGTAATTCGGTAGATTTGGTTGAAAAACTCAAAAACGTAAATATCTCAGAAAATACAATTATAAGTAGCTTTGACATTGTTTCAATGTATACAAATATTAATGTCACAGTATCTGAACAGTTATTAGAAAATATAATCAAAGAAAATTATCACTTAATAGAAGCTTCAGCAGCAGGAATAGATTGTGATGTCTTAATGACCTTGGTTAAACTCTGTAACAAGTACTCAATGCATTTCCAATTCCGTAATTTTTTTTACCAGCAAATTAATGGCTTAGCGATGGGCGCGCCCCTCTCCGGGTTACTGGCGAATATTTATGTGGAACATATTGAAAATTGGGCATTAGATTCGTATTTTTTAAAACATGTCTTTTGGGGACGTTACATGGATGATGTAATTTCACTCTGAAACTATGGGAAAAATGAGCTTAAGGGTTTTTTAGATCACCTTAATACATACGATAGAAATTTACAGTTTACTTTAGAAATCGAAATCGCAAATAAAATCCCATTCCTAGATGTGTTAGTTATTCGTAGCTTCGATAAACTCAATTTTACTATTTATAGAAAACCAACACAAAATAATAGATATTTGCATTTTAAATCAAACCACCCCCCACAAGTTAAAAGAGCAGTCGTAATATCCCTCGTCGATCGGGCCCTAAACATTTGTTCTGATTGCCACATAACAGCAGAATTAAACTTTATCAAGGACATACTTTTTGGAAATGGGTATCCTATTTTATTTATTAATAGTGTAATTAATTATAGACTGAAGAGACATTCCCGTAAAATTAATGATAGTTTACCATGTGATATTTCTGACAAGCCGTTAAACATAAGTTACCTCCCCTACATCCCAAAAATCACTACAAATCTTAAAAAAGTTTGCACAAAAAATAATCAGTATGTAGTATTCACAAATAATTTTAGAATCATAAATTTTCTAAATTCTGGTAAAGATAAAACCCCAGCTACTCGCCAAAGAGGGGTCTATCAAATACCATGTGATTGTGGCAAATATTATGTAGGTAGAACACACCAGAAATTAGAAAAGCGCATACAACAGCATAAAGATGATATAGTCAAAGCTCTAAATTCTAGTATTTCCGTTGTTTCATCTGATTCTGCATTAGGCAGCCATATTTTTGAAAATACTAGCCACAATATACTTTTTGATGAATCTGCCCCTATTAGCAATGACCTAGGCATAAAGCAGGTAGTCCGAGAATCAATTGAAATCAGAATTAAGGTTAATAATAATATTTCCTTAAATAGGGACTTGGGGGAATATACACTAAATGCTCTATACACAAATTTAATTAAAAATGATCTTACAAATTATTTAAAAAAACCGATAGATATTAACACAGAACCGGTCACAAAAAGACCTTTGACGTTAGCTGCCAAAAAAGCTGGATTAGCAATAAGAACGTGTTTTTAAATTATTTTTCTTTCATCTCATTAAATCGCCTTGTTTCACCTTACTTTTAATCAGTCCTGGTTGAACTTTGCTGAAGTAAGGATGCTAGGACTGCTTTGAAAAATTTTTAATTTTTGGTTTTATTGGTTGCATGTTGTTGTGAGTCTTTTTTCTTTCATATATTTTTGTCTTGCCGAGGACGGCCCTTGGACATAGGGCCAAAATATTCATTCAAATTATCTCCACTGTCTTGCAAACAGATTTCCCTATTGTTCTTCGTACTTTTGTTGTTTGTTATGGAAAGGCAGTGTGGTCTTCGTCGCTATTTTCGAAGAGAAGATTTGTTAGTGTTAAAGAAAAATTGCTACTTCTGACAGAAAAGTTGTTATCACAATCAAAAAATTGTTACTTATAAGGAAAAATTTGGTATCTTTGACAAAAAACTTGCTAGTTCGAACAGAAAACGTGTTATCACTGACGAAAAATATTATTTCTAAGAGAAATTTGTGTGTGTTAAGTAAAAGTATGTTAGTTTTAAGGTAAAATGTTGTCACTTTGATGAGAAAATTTGTTAGTGTTAAGGAAAACTTGCTACTTCTGGCAGAAAAGTTGTTATCATAACGAAAAATTGTTACTTCTAAGAAAAATTTGGTATCTTTGACAGAAAACTTGCTAGTTCGAACAGAAAACTTGTTATCTTAACGAAAAAATTGTTACTTCTAAGAAAAAAAAGTATCTTTGACAGAAAACTTGCTACTTCAAGCAGAAAACGTGTTATCACTGACGAAAAGTGTTATTTCTTAGAAAAATTTGATTGTGTTATGTAAAAGCATGTTAGTATTAAGGAAAAAAGTTGATGCTTCGGAGAGAAAATCAGTTATTGTTAAGTAAACGTTTGGTAGTATTAAGGAAGAATGTTGTTACTTTGAAGAGAAGATTTGTTAGTTTTAAGCAAAACATGCTACTTCTGATAGAAAAGTTGTTATCACAATCAAAGAAAATTTACTTCTAAGAAATATTTGGTATCTTTGATTGAAAACTTGCTAGTTCGAACAGAAAACGTGTTATCACTTACGAAAAATATTATTTCTAAGAGAAATTTGTGTGTGTTAAGTAAAAGTATGTTAGTTTAAAGGTAAAATGTTGTCACTCTGATGAGAAAATTTGTTAGTGTTAAGCAAAACTTGCTAGTTCTGACAGAAAAGTCGTTATCACAAACGAAAAATTTTTACTTCTAAGAAAAAAATTTGATATGTTTGACAGAAAACTTGCTAGTTCAAGCACAAAACGTGTTATCACTGACGAAAAGTGTTATTTCTAAGCGAAATTTGAGTGTGTTATGTAAAAGCATGTTATTATTAAGGAAAAAGTTGATGCTTCGAAGAGAAAATCTGTTAGTGTTAAGTAAAAGTTTGGTAATATTAAAGAAGAATGTCATTACTTTGATGAGAAAATTTGTTTGTGTTAAGGAAAACTTGCTACTTCTGGCAGAAAAGATGTTATCACAAACAAAAAAATTGTTGCTTTTATGAAAAATTTGCTATCTTTGCTGGACAACTTGCTAGTTCTAGCTGAAATCGTGTTATCAGTGACATCAAATTGTTGCTTTTAAGAAAAATTTGTTATCTTTGATGGAAAAGTTGGTGCTATTAGAAAAATTTGTTACTGTTAAGAAAAAACCTGTTGCTTCTAACATAATTTGATAGTGTCAAGTTAAAGTTTGTTAGTATTAAGGAAAAATGTTGTTACTTTGATGAGAAAATTTGTTAGTGCTAATGAAAACTTGCTACTTATTCCCGAAAAGATATTATCACAATCGAAAAATTGTTACTTCTAAGAAAAATTTGTTATCCTTGCTGGACAACTTGGTAGTTCTAGCAGAAATTGTGTTATCAGTGACGAAAAATTGTTACTTTTAAGAAAAAATTGTTATCTTCGACAGATAAGTTGGAGCTATTAAAAAATGTGTTACTGTTAAGAAAATACTTGTTAATTCTAGGAGAAATTTGAGTGTGTTAAGTAAAAGTATGTTAGTACTAAGGAAAAATTTGATGCATCGAAGAGATAATCTGTTAGTGTTAAGTAAAAGTTTGGTAGTATTAAAGAAGGGTGAAGAGAAGATTTTTTAGTGTTAAGGAAAACTTGCTAATTCTGACAGATGAGTTGTTATCACAATCAAAAATTTGTTACTTCTAAGAAAAAATTTGGTATCTTTGACAAAAAACTTGCAAGTTCGAACAGAAAACGTGTTATCACTGACGAAAAATATTATTTCCAAGAGAAATTTGTGTGTGTTAAGTAAAAGTATGTTAGTTTTAAGGTAAAATGTTGTCACTTTGATGAGAGAATTTGTTAGTGTTAAGGAAAACTTGCTACTTCTGGCAGAAAAGATGTTATCATAACGAAAAATTGTTACTTCTAAGAAAAATTTGGTATCTTTGACAGAAAACTTGCTAGTTCGAACAGAAAACTTGTTATCTTAACGAAAAAATTGTTACTTCTAAGAAAAAAAAGTATCTTTGACAGAAAACTTGCTACTTCAAGCAGAAAACGTGTTATCACTGACGAAAAGTGTTATTTCTTAGAAAAATTTGAGTGTGTTATGTAAAAGTATGTTATTGTTAAGGAAAAAAGTTGATGATTCGAAGAGAACATCTGTTATTGTTAAGTAAACGTTTGGTAGTATTAAGGAAGAATGTTGTTACTTTGAAGAGAAGATTTGTTAGTTTTAAGCAAAACATGCTACTTCTGATAGAAAAGTTGTTATCACAATCAAAGAAAATTTACTTCTAAGAAATATTTGGTATCTTTGATTGAAAACTTGCTAGTTCGAACAGAAAACGTGTTATCACTTACGAAAAATATTATTTCCAAGAGAAATTTGTGTGTTTTAAGTAAAAGTTTGTTAGCTTAAAGGTAAAATGTTGTCACTCTGATGAGAAAATTTGTTAGTGTTAAGCAAAACTTGCTAGTTCTGACAGAAAAGTCGTTATCACAAACGAAAAATTTTTACTTCTAAGAAAAAAATTTGATATGTTTGACAGAAAACTTGCTAGTTCAAGCACAAAACGTGTTATCACTGACGAAAAGTGTTATTTCTAAGCGAAATTTGAGTGTGTTATGTAAAAGTATGTTATTGTTAAGGAAAAAAGTTGATGCTTCGAAGAGAAAATCTGTTAGTGTTAAGTAAAAGTTTGGTAATATTAAGGAAGAATGTTGTTACTTTGATGAGAAAATTTGTTAGTGTTAATGAAAACTTGCTACTTATGCCCGAAAAGATATTATCACAAACAAAAAAAATTGTTACTTTTATGAAAAATTTGCTATCTTTGCTGGACAACTTGCTAGTTCTAGCAGAAATCGTGTTATCAGTGACATCAAATTGTTGCTTTTAAGAAAAATTTGTTATCTTTGATGGAAAAGTTGGTGCTATTAGAAAAATTTGTTACTGTTAAGAAAAAACCTGTTGCTTCTAACATAATTTGATAGTGTCAAGTTAAAGTTTGTTAGTATTAAGGAAAAATGTTGTTACTTTGATGAGAAAATTTGTTAGTGCTAATGAAAACTTGCTACTTATGCCAGAAAAGATGTTATCATAACGAAAAATTGTTACTTCTAAGAAAAATTTGCTATCTTTGCTGGACAACTTGGTAGTTCTAGCAGAAATTGTGTTATCAGTGACGAAAAATTGTTACTTTTAAGAAAAAATTGTTATCTTCGACAGATAAGTTGGAGCTATTAAAAAATGTGTTACTGTTAAGAAAATACTTGTTAATTCTAGGAGAAATTTGAGTGTGTTAAGTAAAAGTATGTTAGTACTAAGGAAACAGTTGATGCATCGAAGAGATAATCTGTTAGTGTTAAGTAAAAGTTTGGTAGTATTAAAGAAGGGTGAAGAGAAGATTTTTTAGTGTTAAGGAAAACTTGCTAATTCTGTCAGATGAGTTGTTATCACAATCAAAAATTTGTTACTTCTAAGAAAAAATTTGGTATCTTTGACAAAAAACGTGCAAGTTCGAACAGACAACGTGTTATCACTGACGAAAAATATTTTCTAAGAGAAATTTGTGTGTGTTAAGTAAAAGTATGTTAGTTTTAAGGTAAAATGTTGTTACTTTAATGAGAAAATTTGTTAGTGTTAAGGAAAACTTGCTACTTCTGGCGGAAAAGATGTTATTATAACGAAAAATTGTTACTTCTAAGAAAAATTTGGTATCTTTGACAGAAAACTTGCTAGTTCGAACAGAAAACTTGTTATCATAACAAAAAATAGTTACGTCTAGGAAAAAAAAAGTATCTTTGACAGAAAATTTGCTATTTCAAGTAGAAAACGTGTTATCACCGACGAAAAATGTTATTTCTAAGAGAAATTTGAGTGTGTTAAGTAAAAGTATGTTAGTATTAAGGAAAAAGTTGATGATTCGAAGAGAAAATCTGTTATTGTTAAGTAAATGTTTGGTAGCATTAAGGAAGAATGTTGTTAATTTGAAGAGAAGATTTGTTAGTGTTAAGCAAAACATGCTACTTCTGATAGAAAAGTTGTTATCACAATGAAAAAAAAATGTCTTTGACAGAAAACTTGTTAGTTCGAACAGAAAACGTGTTATTACTGAAGGAAAATATTATTTCTAAGAGAAATTTGTGTGTTTTAAGTAAAAGTTTGTTAGTTTTAAGGTAAAATGTTGTTACTCTGATGAGAAAATTTGTTAGTGTTAAGCAAAACTTTTTACTTCTGACAGAAAAGTTGTTATCACATTCAAAAAATTGTTACGTCTAAGAAAAAATTTGGTATCTTTGGTAGAAAACTTGCTAGTTCGAACAGAAAACGTGTTATCACTGATGAAAAATATTTTTTCTAAAAGAAATTTGTATGTGTTAAGTAAAAATATGTTAGTTTGAAGGTAAAATGTTGTTACTTTGATGAGAAGGTTTGTTAGTGTTAATCAAAACTTGCTACTTCTGACAGAAAAGTTGTTATCACAATCAAAAAATTGTTACTTCTAAGAAAAAATTTGGTATTTTTGGTAGAAAACTTGCTGCTAGTTCGAACAGAAAACGTGTTATCACTGACGAAAAATATTATTTCTAAGAGAAAATTAAGTGTGTTATGTAAGCGTTTGGTAGTATCTAAGAAGAATGTTGTTACTTTGATGAGAAGGTTTGTTAGTGTTAAGCAAAACTTGCTACTTCTGACAAAAAAGTTGTGATCACAATAAAAAAATTGTTACTTCTAAGAAAAAATTTGGTATCTTTGGCAGAAAACCTGCTAGTTTGAACAGAAAAGGTGTTATCACTGGTGAAAAATATTATTTATAAGAGAAATTTGTGTGTTTTGAGTAAAAGTATGTTAGTTTTAATGTAAAATGTTGTTACTCTGATTAAAAGGTTTGTTAGTGATAAGCAGAACTTGCTACTTCTGATAGAAAAGTTCTTATCACAATCAAAAAATTGTTACTTCTAAGAAAAAATTTGGTATCTTCGGCAGAAAATTTATTATTTCGAACAGAAAACGTGTTATCACTGATGAAAAATATTATTTCTAAGAGAAAATTGTGTGTTTTAAGTAAACTTTTGGTAGTATTAAAGAAGAATGTTGTTACTTTGATGAGAAGGTTTGTTAGTGTTAAGCAAAACTTGCTATTTCTGACAGAAAAGTTGTTATCACAATCAAAAAATTTTTACTTCTAAGAAAAATTGTTATCTTTGGCAGAAAACTTGCTATTTCGAACATAAAACGTGTTATCACTGATAAAAATTCTGATAACACTGATAACTGATAAAACATTCTTCTTTAGTACTACCAAACGTTTACTTAACACAAACAATTTTCTCTTAGAAATAATATTTTTCATCAGTGATAACAGGTTTTCTGTTCGAACTAGCAAGTTTTCTGCCAAAGATACCAATTTTTTTCTTAGAAGTAATAATTTTTTGATTGTGATAACAACGATTCCGTCAGAAATAGCAAGTTTTGCTTAACACTAACAAACCTTCTCATCAAAGTAACAACATTTTGCATTAAAACTGACATACTTTTACTTAACACACACAATTTTCTTTTAGAAAGTATATTTTTTATCAGTGATAACACGTTTTATGTTCGAACTAGCAAGTTTTCTGCCAAAGATAACAAATTTTTTCTTAGAAGTTACAATTTTTTGATTGTGATAACAACGATTCCGTCAGAAATAGCAAGTTTTGCTTAACACTAACAAACCTTCTCATCAAAGTAACAACATTCTTCTTTAATACTACCAAACGTTTACTTAACACACACAATTTTCTCTTAGAAATAATATTTTTCATCAGTGATAACACGTTTTCTGTTCGAACTAGCAAGTTTTCTGCCAAAGATAACAAATTTTTTCTTAGAAGTAACAATTTTTTGATTGTGATAACAACTTTTCTGTCAGAAGTAGCAAGTTTTGCTTAAAGCTAACAATCCTTCTCATCAAAGTAACAACATTTTACATTAAAACTAACATACTTTTACTTAACACACACAATTTTCTCTAAGCAATAATATTTTTCATCAGTGATAACAAGTTTTCTGTTCGAACTAGCAAGTTTTCTGCCAAAGATACCAAATTTTTTGTTAGAAGTAACAGTTTTTTGATTGTGATAACAACTTTTCTGTGAGAAGTAGCAAGTTTTTCTTAACACTAACAAACCTTATCATCAAAGTAACAACATTTTACATTAAAACTAACATACTTTTACTTAACACACACAATTTTCTCTTAGAAATAATATTTTTTTTATCAGTGATAACACGTTTTATGTTCGAAATAGCAAGTTTTCTGCCAAAGATAACAATTTTTCTTAGAAGTAAAAATTTTTTGATTGTGATAACAACTTTTCTGTCAGAAATAGCAAGTTTTGCTTAATACTAACAAACCTGCTCATCAAAGTAACAACAATCTTTTTTAATACTACCAAAAGTTTGCTTAAAACACACAATTTTCTCTTAGAAATAATATTTTTCATCAGTGATAACACGTTTTCTGTTCGAAATAATAAGTTTTCTGCCAAAGATACCAAATTTTTTCTTAGAAGTAACAATTTTTTGATTGTGATAAGAACTTTTCTGTCAGAAGTAGCAAGTTCTGCTTATCACTAACAAACCTTTTCATCAAAGTAACCACATTTTACATTAAAACTAACATACTTTTACTTAAAACACACAAATTTCTCTTAGAAATGATATTTTTCATCTGTGATAACACCTTTTCTGTTCGAACTAGCAAGTTTTCTGCCAATGATACCAAATTATTTCTTAGAAATAACAATTTTTCGATTGTGATAACAACTTTTCTGTCAGAAGTAGCAAGTTTTGCTTAACACTAACAAACCTTCTCATCAAAGTAACAATATTCTTCTTTAATACTACCAAACATTTCATCAGTGATAACATGTTTTCTGTACGAACTAGCAAGTTTTCTGTCAAAGATACCAAATTATTTCTTAGAAGTAACAATTTTTCGATTGTGATAACAGCTTTTCTGTCAGAAATAGGAAGTTTTACTTAACACTAACAAACCTTCTCATCAAAGTAACAACATTTTACATTAAAACTAACATAATTTTACTTAAAACTCACAAATTTCTCTTAGAAATGATATTTTTCATCTGTGATAACACCTTTTCTGTTCGAACTAGCAGGTTTTCTGCCAAAGATACCAAATTTTTTCTTAGAAGTAACAATTTTTTGATTGTGATAACAACTATTCTGTTAGAAGTAGCAAGTGCTGCTTAACACTAACAAACCTTCGAACTTTGATTGTGATAACAAATTTTCTATCAGAATTAGCAAGTTTTGCTTAACACTAACAAATTTTCTCATCAAAATAACAACATTTTACCTTAAAACAAACAAACTTTTACTTAACACACAAAATTTCTCTTAGAAATAATGTTTTTCGTCAGTGATATACACGTTTTGTTCGAACTAGCAAGTTTTCTGCCAAAGATACCAAATTTTTTCTTAGAAGTAACAATTTTTTGATTATGGTAACAACTTTTCTGTCAGAAGTAGCAAGTTTTGCTTAGTAATAAATATTTATTAGTAATATATATACGTTTTCATTAGTAATAAATATACGTAACTTACGAATTAACTTACGTAACGAACTTCTATATTCATATATTTTTAATACGTATATTGGGGGGGGGGGGGTTGTCCCCTAGTCAATACCTTTTTCATTAAGCTAGAGTTCAAATTTTGTTCCAATTCTTTAAAAATAACCCCTTAATCACAAAGGCCTTTAATTAGAATAAATAGCTCTTATGAAAGCACTAAACAAAATATTTGGCTTAAAGAGTGAGGTATTGACTAGGGGGTAAACCCAATCATATACGTAAGATTTTCTGTTCGTTTTAAGTTTTGATGTTGCTCCTTACTTTCAGTTGAAAGACTTGTTTTTTTTATGTAATTTCTGATCTTTTTTTAAATAATGCTGGGAAATCCGGCGCCCCCTTTATAGCAATGTTCCTTCCCCTATGAAAGTTTCCTTCATGGAAAGATCCTTCCACATAAACCCCGACCCACCCCCCTCCCCCACTACCAGAAAAAATCCCCCCTGAAAACGTCTGTATACTTCCCAATAACCAATACTATATGTTAACATTGGGTAAAGTTCATAACTTTCAGCCCTCCCCCCGGGACTTCGGGGGATTAGGTCATCCTAAAAGACATAGTTATCATATTTTCGATCATGTTGAACAAAATGGCTATCTCAAAATTTTAATCGAGTGACTTTGGGAAACAAATGTTTGTGGGAGGGGGCCTAGTTGCCCTTCATTTTTTTTATTTCCGTTTTTTTCTAAGAACTTTCAATTTCCGTTCCAATGAGCCCTCCCACAATATTCTAGGACCACTGGGTCGATACGATCACCCCTGAGAAAAAAACAAATAAAACACGCATCCGTGATCTTTCTTCTGGCAAAAAATGCAAAATTCCACATTTTTGTAGATAAGAGCTTGAAACCTCTACAGTAGGGTTCTCTGATAGGCTGAATATGATGGTGTGATTTTTATTAAGGTTCTATAAATTTAGGGGGTCCTTCCCCCTTTTTTTCGAAAATCAGCCAAATTTTCTCAGGCGCGTAACTTTTGATGGGTAGGACTAAACTTGATGAAACTTATATATTTGAAATCAGCATTAAAATTAATTCTTCGGATGTATCTATTGGTGTCAAAATCCCGTTTTCTAGAGTTTCGGTTACCATTGAGCCGGGTCGCTCCTTACTTACAGTTCGTTACCACGAACTGTTTGAAAACATCAACAACAACAAAAGGAAAATCACAATACTAACCAACATCACAGGAGAAAAAAGGTTTTTAGAGTAACTACTTTCGTTACATCCAATATAATCCTAGTATTATAAAAGAACATTTCTATTGTAAAAAAGTTTTTTTTTCGTTTTAAATTCAAACGTGAACAAATTGATGCCTATAATATTTGTTGAAGCGATATTTTGGATATATATATATATATATATATATATATATATATATATATATATATATATATATATATATATATATATATATATATATATATATATATATATATATATATATATATATATATATATATATATATATATATATATATATATATATATTTATTACCCGTCAAAAAAAGGTACAAAAGACGGAGTATCACTAAAAAAGCAAAAACACACACACAAAAAAACAAAAACAAATTACAACACATTACACATAATCGAACAAATTACAAAGACGACAAACAAAAACTCAATTATACACTGCACTGCAGTTACGTAAGAAATTTCACTTTTTAAACTCCCAAGAGCTGATGAAACATAAGCAATATGATTGATAACTTCAATTCAACTAACCTAACCTACAGCAAAATACTTGACAACTTCAATTCAAAATCAAGGGACTCAATCAACCAGTCTAAATATGACAAGAGACGGTAAAACGACTAAATATGACAAGGGATGTGCAAACAAAATTAAATGGACAGCGATTTACTGCCTTAGCAAACGGTACCAAGGGTGGGAAGAAACTTTCTCGTTGTACCTTATAATTTGTTCAATTATATATATAAATATATATATATATATATATATATATATATATATATATATATATATATATATATATATATATATATATATATATATATATATATATATATATATATATATATATATATATAATATATATATATATATAATATATATATATTATATATATATATATATATATATATATATATATATATATATAGCTATAATAATATTATAGCTATATGTAATTAAGATCTAAAGCTATGATATAGATTTGATACATTAGTAGACATATATTGTTGTCAGATATTAAATAATCATTCCATTGTTAGGTGAATGCTGTGAACTTGAGTGCTTCTTCTCTTCTGAATGAGATGATATTTGGTTTCAGTCTGCATTTGATTACTCAGATTCTGCAACAGGAAAAGTGTCCTATTTCAGGGAAATTGCAGACTCATGTAAATATTGGGCTGTACCTGTATCAGTGATTAAATAAAAAAAAAACAAGTTTTTCAACTGAAAGTAAGGAGCGACATTAAAACTTAAAAGGAACAGAAATTATCATAGACAGCACAATTGCGCTGCCTAAGTAAAGAACGATGTTGGCACGATGTATTTTTTTTTCCTTTAGACCAGGGCACTTCGTATCGAAGGAGCTGTCGTAGAAACATGGAAAATGGCTCATTCGATTCGGAAATTAGAATGGCTAGTGCCCTTTTTAATAGTGGAAAGTAATGGAGGGCAACTAATCCCCCTCCCACACCCACCCTTCCATTTACCCATTATGTTTAAAAACTAAATTTTGCCTTAAGATTAAATCAAAATGAACTGTGTTAATGCTAATTCCCAATAAGGCATCTCAGCAGCATCATAAGAACGACTGAGGGTATTATATTCAAACTTTCGAGGCTATTTCTGCTTTTAAAAATTAACCAAATCAAAATAGTGTAGGTGTATCCAAGCTATCAAAGAAGTAACTGATTTTTTGCGAATGGTATCAAGTTTTCTATTTCAGGTCAACTAGAGGGGGTATGAAACTAAATTAAACACTACTATTTGGGTCCAGATTTTTAAAAGGGTGTATGTTGTTAAAAACTGCTGGAAAATTATCTCTGGCATACAAATAGCAGGCCGAACTATAAAGTCTTAGAAAAACGAAAAATTTAAACTATTATTTTCTTTCCCCTGAAAAGACTACTACTACTACTAACAACTCACCGCAGCACCAAGCCGCCTGAGGTCAACACAGCTACGCACGCTCCTCCTCCACCCCAATCTATTCAAAGCCTCCCTTTTTACACCCGCCCACGAAGTCCCCATTTCCTTTAAATCTTTCTTTATGACGTCCTCCCACCCCAGACGGGGACGACCTGCTTTCCGTTTAGCCCTAGATGGTTGGCCGAGAAGGACAATCTTCGGCAATCTGTCATCCTTCATCCGCACAACGTGCCCTAGCCACCTCAACCTTTCTTTCATTATAGCCCTAGAGAGCAGTATTAAACAATATTTTTCGTATAGCCTATTGTTTGAAATACGGTCAGTCAGCCGGGTACCCAGAACAATCCTTAAGCAATTTCTCTGGAAAACATCTAGCAAATCTTCATCCGCTTTTCGGGGCGTCCATGCTTCAGAGCCATATTTGACCACTGTCATCACTGTAGCTTCTAATATTCTAATCTTGGTTTGCAGACTTATCTTCCTATTCTCCCAGACTTCTTTTAACTGTGAATAAAACACCCTGAGCCTTGGCTATTCTACATTTAACATCTTCACTGCTCCCACCATCTTTACTAATAATACTACCAAGGTAAGTGAAGCTGCCCACCTGATCAATCTTTTCATTACCCAACGTCACCTTTTCATCTTCACTTATTCCTAGACTTAGTGACTTAGTCTTCCTAACATTAATTTTCAAACCAATTCTAGCACCCTGAACTCGCAAAACCTCTAAAACTTCATTCATTTTGCTCACACTTTCATCTAGGATGCTTAAATCATCAGCATAATCCAAGTCCAGGAGACTTTTTCCTCCCCATTTGATTCCGTGGTCTCCCATTGCCTTTCCTGTGCTCCTTAAAACAAAGTCCATCTAAATAATTCATACAAAGGGAGATAGAACACAACCCTGCTTAACTCCTGATTTAATACAAAACCGACTGCTAACCTCATTGCCTACCTTAACCGCAGTAGTGTTATTCTCGTACATAGCACTAATCACTTTAATGTATTTGTCTGGTATACCACACAAGGATAAAACCTTTACTAAAGCTCTTCTATCAACAGAATCGAACGCTTGCTCATAATCTATAAAACTGAGGACCAAAGGTGTTTGAAAACTCAGGCACTTCTCAATTATTAGCCTAAGAGTGAAAATTTGGTCGACACATCCTCTACCTTTTCTAAAACCGCACTGCTCTTCTCTTAAAACTTTGTCTACAGCATCTCTCAGTCTAAAAAGTATCATATTACTAAGTAATTTGTCAAAAGACTATGTCTGAAAAGACTATGTCAATATAAAACAAACAGAAATTAATTTAAAAAAAAATTTCCACGAAATAAGTTTTTCAAACAAAAGTAAAGAACTCCATTAAACCAAAAATGAGCAAAAATAAAATAAAATAGTCTACCAAGCGTGAAACTACCACAATTATGCATAGATAAATAAATGAAACCAAAAACGAACAGAAATTACAATAAATAACCGAGTCAAACTCAAAACGAGCAGAAATTAAGATGATTAGGGCTCAAAGCCCCTATGCCTTCCCAAGGCCAGAATATAATTTACACTTTACTAAAAAAAAAAAAAAAAAAAAAAAAAAAAAAAAAAAAAAAAAAAAAAAAAAATAAAAGAAATGAATGTGCACTGTCAGTTTAATATACATATACTGATATTAGTAATCAGAATTTTAATGTTATTTGATTTATTAAAGTTATAAAAGTGAAAACATTTATATTTTTTCAGTAAAGTGCAAGATATGTTCTGGCCTTGGGAAGGCATCGGGGTTTTGAGCCCTACTCATGTTAATTTCTGCTCGTTTTGAGCTTGAAAAAGTTTGCTAAGGTTTGCCAAGTTTATAAATGGTCGTAAATGGCCGAAAAACAACGACTTTTGTTGGCCTGTAGTAAAATGTTTCTGTTATTTGTGGTACATTTTGTTTTGAGGTGTTGGTAACACGGTATATCATATATATTGAAAAGACTCTAAAAGTTTCATAAGAAGTTTTAAAAATCATTTTAGCATAAGATGTCACAATTTGGTTCAAAAGTGGGGAAAGTGTCACCGACTCCAAAAACTGTCAAAATATAACCAAAAATGTCACGTTGGCAACCCAGTGCATATTTGGCTATTGGTCACCTTAATGGTGGCTCTTGTACAAATTTTTGCGAACAGGTGCGCAAAGTTGGTTGTTTATTGCGGGACATACGACACGGAGAGAGTTCTGTGCTTTTCATCATTTTAAGGTTTAAAGGTTGGTGAGGTATGATTGGCAGTAGCTAAACACCTGTTTTTAGTGATTACTGTTCGTCTCAAGTCTGATTGGAATATTGATTTCAATACGATCTGATCAGTGCGTCAAAGGCATTCAGAAAAGTCAGAATTTGTGGCATAATCATAGCAACCGTTCAGTCCTGTGCACTGTAAAAAAGGGAGTGCCTTTCCTTTCATTTGTGCCTCAATTTGATTTCATCTTCATTTAAATATTGTGTGTCATACTGTTTTTCCCTATGTGAAGGTACTTCGGTACTTGTCTATTATACAATAATCACGAAGTTTGGTGTATGCTAATGAAACAAAACAAAATATGATGAAAATACAATACTTTAATAAAAAAATTATGAAAACTACCACAAAGAATTAATGAGGGGAGGGGGCGCCCAGAGCGCACTATATTAACTACGTAACCTGACCTAACCAAAATATCAAATAAATATTTAATTAAACTATAGCTAGCCTATAATGTATTTTCCAAAGCAAGCCAAGGCAATTGTCTGGTTAAAGAAGTTGCTTGACTAGTTTTTGTCTCATGTTCGCGTCACAAATTCTCGAGTGGTTATTGTATATTAGACAAGTACCGATACTTCTTACTCAGGTCTCTTCTGTCGGCCTGCAAAAACGCCATAGAATTACTTATTTCTACCATGAAAAAACGCAGCCGTCAGTAAGTGTCTTAACATATGGTAGAAATTTGTTGTTGCAATTTTCTGTTTTTGTGAAGTAAACAAGTATTTATTTTGTATTTATTGATGCTTCAAAAATTAGAACGGGAAATCGAATGATGCAAACTACAAATTAGGTAGTAGGCCTAAAAAATTAAATAAGGCTAGTGATGGAAACCCAATGAAAGAACTGGAAATCCAACAGAAAAGAGGGAAATCCAATAAGGATATTAAAATCCAACATGTTTTTTCGCTCAACCAATAAAAATTCAATGATGTAAGAGGACATTCAACAAGTTTACTGTTCAACAAGTTGAAAAATCAATTTGGGTATGTGAATCCAACATTTGTGTTTCTCAAAAAATTGAAAATACAATGATGATCATGAACTTCCAATAAGGTCTTCCAATAAATATACCATTCCAACGATTTTCAGGAGTTAAAATTCCCATTTTGTTTTGATAATTCATTATTATAACCATCATTATTATAACCAATCATTATAAACAATTTTTGTTGAATCTCAAACAATTTACTTTTCATTGTGTACTGTTGCCGGAAGAAAACACTGAAAAATAATACACTGCAAGAATATAGCTCTTTCCCTACAAGCAGTCCTAGAGCGCTTCTTACGATTCTTCTACCACTACTAACAACTCACCGCAGCACCAAGCCGCCTGATGTCAACACAGCTACGCAAGCTCCTTCTCCATCCCAATCTATTCAAAGCCTTCCTTTTTACACCCTCCCAGGAAGTTCCCATTTCCTTTAAATCCTTCTTTATGACGTTCTCCCACCCAAGACGAGGACGACCTGCTTTCCGTTTAGCATCTGTCATCCTTCATCCGCACAACGTGCCCTATCCATCTCAAGCTTTCTTTCATTAGAGCCCTAGACAGAGGGATTGAACCGCATTTTTCGTACAGCCTACTGTTTGAAATACGGTCAGTCAGACGGGTATCCAGAACAATCCGTAGGTAATTTCTCTGGAAAACATCTAGCAAATTTTCATTCGCTTTGCGGAGCGCTCATGCTTCAGACCCATATTTGAACACTGTCATCAATGTAGCTTCTAATACTCTAATCTTGGTTTACAGACTTATCTTCCTATTTTTCAAACTTTTTTTTAACTGTGAAAAAACACCCTGAGCCTTGCCTATTCTACTTTTAACATCTTCACTGCTCCCACCCTCTTTACTAATAATATTACCAATGTAAGTGAAGCTACCCACCTGATCAATCTTATCGTTACCCAACGTCACCTTTTCATCTTCACTTATTCTTAGCCTTAGTGACTTAGTCTTCTTAATATTAATTTTCAAACCTATTCTAGCACCCTGAACTCGCAAAACCTCGATAAGTTCATTCTTTTTGCCCACACTTTCATCAAGGATGCTTAAATCATCAGCATAATCTAAGTCCAGGAGAGCTTCCCCCCCCCCCATTTGATTCCGTAGTCTCCCATTGCCTTTCCTGTGCTCCTTAAGACAAAGTCCATCAAAATGATCCATATAAAGGGGGATAGAACACAACCCTGCGTAACTCCTGTTTTAATACAAAACTAGCTGCTAACCTCATTTCCTACCTTAACCGCAGCAGTGTTATTCTCGTACATAGCACTAATCATTTTAATGTATTTGTCTGGTATCAAACAGTTCGTGGTAACGAACTGTAAGTAAGGAGCGACCCGGCTCAATAGCAACCAAAACTCTAAAAAACGGAATTTTTATACCAATAGACACATCAAAAGAATCACATTCTTATGCTGATTTCAAATATATAAGTTTCATCAAGTTTAATCCTGAGAAAATTTGCCTAATTTTCGAAAAAAGGGGGAAACACCCCGTGAGCTTATAGAACTTTAATGAAAATCACACCATCAGATTCAGCGTATCAGAGAACCCTACTGTACACGTTTCAAGCTCCTATCTGCAAAAATGTGGAATTTTGTATTTTTTGCCAAAAGAAAGATCACAGATCCGTGTTTATTTGTTGTTTTTTTTTCCAGGGGTGATCGTATCGACCCAGTGGTCCTAGAATATCGCAGGAGGGCTCATTCAAACGGAAATTGAAAGTTCTAAAGCCCATTTTAAGTGACCAAAACAGTGGAGGGCCACTAGGCCCCCTCCCACGCTAAATTTTTCCCCAAAGTCACCCGACCAAAATTATAAGATAGCCATTTTGTTCAGCATGGTCGAAAATATCATAACTACGTCTTTGAGGATGACTTCATCCCCCACAGTCCCCGGGGGAAGGGCTGCAAGTTATGAACTTTACCCAATGTTTACGTATAGTATTGGTTATTGGGAATTATACAGACGTTTTCAGGGGGATTTTTCTAACAGTGGGGGGGGGAGTCGGGGGTTATATGGGAGGATCTTTCCATGGAGGAAGTGTTCATGGGGGAAGGGGGCACCGGATTCCCCAGCACTATTTAAAAAAAACGATCAGAAATTAAATAAAAAAAACAAACAAGTTTTTCAACTGAAAGTAAGGAGCGACATTAAAACTTAAAACGAACAGAAATTATTACGTATATGAACAGGTTGGCCTCCTAGTCAATGCTTCACTCTTTACGCTAAAGATTTTTTAGTACTTTCATAAGAGCTATTTATTTTAATTAACGGCCTTTGTGATTAAGGGGTCATTTTTAAAGAATTGGAACAAAATTCGAACTTTAGCGTAAAGAGCGAGGTATTAACTAGGGGCGAACCCCCTAATATACGTATTAAAAATATATGAATATAGAAGTTCGTTACGTAAGTTAATTCGTAAATTACGTATATCTATTACTAATAAAAACGTTCGTAAGTAAAATTAAACAGCTTTCGAGAAAGCCATTTAACCAAAAAAAGTTAGATGAATATGCAAATTTCGTTTTAATTATTCATGTACAGTGAGCCAAAAGCAAAACCTGCATTAATTCAAAAACATTCAGAAATTAAATGAAAAAAAACAAGTTTTTTTGTAACTGAAAGTAAGGAGCGACATAAAAACTTAAACCGAACAGACGTTATTCCGTATATAAAAGGGGCTGTCCCCTCCTCAACGCTTCGCTCTTTACGTTAAAGTTAGACTCTTTGTCACAACCCTATTTTTTAAAATAATAAAAAACTTTAGCGTAAAGAGCGAGGCGTTGAGGAGGGGACAGCCCCTTTCATATACGGAATAATTTCTGTTCCTTTTAAGTTTTAATGTCGTTCCTTACTTTCAGTTAAAAAACACTTGTTTTTTTTTTTATTTTAAACCAAACAACAATAAGACCTTTGCTAAAGCTCTTCTATCAACAGAATCAAACGCTTGCTCATAATCTATAAAACTGAGGACCACAGGTGTTTGACAACTCAGGCACTTCTCAATTATTAATCTAAGAGTGAAAATTTGGTCGACACATCCTCTACCTTTTCTAAAATCTTCTCTTAAAACTTTTTCTACAGCGTCTCTCAGTCTAAAAAGTATCAAATTACTAAGTAATTTGCTACCTGCAGAAACCAGACTATCCTACCAGACTATCTCATGCTATCTACCCCTGTGATATGAGTTTCTGAAACTCCTAATAAATCCAGTTCGAGTCGTCTGGATCAAACCTTACGTTGTTCTTACGATTCGATAGTTTCGAAAATCATCAATCAAAAATCTAACAACGCCAGCGATCCAGTGACCGTTATCTTTCAAGGGGTGGCTCACATTCGCTGCAATTGGTTTGAGGGTGGATTCTAGGGCAATCGGGGGCACTGATAACGAATATCGCGACTGCACAAGTTCGCACGCGTGTAAAACATGGTCATTTTGGCCCAGAAGTCAAATTTGGCCTATAACGACGTCATAAGTAGTATCTATTCTATATATTCTAAATATACATGAAAATATACATTGGAATTGCTGTTGATTTGAAAAATACATGAAAAAATACATTGAATTGCGCAAGGAAAACCCACGCCTTTGACACTATACTTAGACACGTGCATTTTAAAAGCTGGCAAGGTTTTTGTTATTGATAAGAATTGCACAATGAATGTATCATTTGACGTAGACATTTTTTAGGAGCCAATCAGAGACAGCGATGGTTGCTCAATATACGATAACTTGATTGGTGATTGGGATTTGAATAAAAGGAATCGTTTTCATTACAATTCATATTAGTAAGAGAATTGAATTCAGAGAGAATAGTTTATTTGAGAGGATATTAGTAGAGAAAAATGAGTCATGCATTTACATTATTGGAGATTAATGATGGAGCCGGCAGCAGTAATGATATACAAGTACCCAATGTGGCTGTGGAAATAACCGGTGGCTGTAGACTATGCCTTGAATGGGGCGATATGTATGCTAGATACGTGATATCATTAAGCAAATTTAAGCAGGAGGAGCAACTATGTTTTGCTGGAAAAGTGAATATTGTGCATATAAATAAACTTCGGTCAGCATTAGATGTCCTATCGAAATATATTGATGAGAATAAAATGCATCAGTGAATATTATTGTTGTAATTATGCTCAATAAAATTGTTTCTAAATCAAATTTATTTTTCTTTCTATAGTAGACTAGCGTATATTTTTTAGAGTAGAAAAAATTCTGGTTAGTCTGTAGTTGGTTGTGAGAGTGTTAGGACTCTAAAAAATGGATAGATTTGAGAAAGAGCGAATCATGAGGAATCTAGTGCTTATGGAAAAACGTTTGATTCTAGATGACGATTTTCTAGAGCTGTCTATTCAAAGGAAGATATTTTCTCGGGGAATGCTTGTCGATATAATGAAAACTGATTCTCCGTCATTAGACTATTGTATGAAGCTTCTACATCGTGGTCCAAATGCATTTACACAATTTATTGATATATTGATCACGACACGGAAAAATGATATTGTGGATATACTTTTAAACATTAGTTTGGAAATTTAGGACTTTTTTCTCATGAGAAAGATGGTGTTCAAGGATGATTTACTCCTCTCTCTCTCTCTCTATCTCAGACAATATTTTGTTGTTGCTAGCTCAGTTTCATTGTGGCAGTGAGAGTGTCAACACATGAAAAAATGTTCCATACATGTCCGCTATGTATGTACACACTGGGCAGCTGGTCATCATGTGAGAATTGCACAATGATTGATGAGTATGATGAAAAGTGTAGATTATGCAACCCGTGTAAATTGCATAGAGGATATGCTGTACAAATTAAAGATTGTAATTCCTGTCTTGAAGAGGTGTGTGACTCTCATCCTAGAGGGCACCTATGCTCCAATTGTCACTATGATAAATGTAATCAGTGGGAGAATACATATCCCGGTTTGATTGGAAAGAATCCTAAGCGTCATTTTAGTTTATTGCTACGAGATTGGTATCGTCGTGGTTTTAGATTGTTCTGGGAGGAGGAGCCGGGTCAGCGATTCAATTGTTGGAACAACAAAAGAATATGGTTTCTACGTCATCGTTGTGAAGACAATGGGTGTTATGATTATAAGCCCACTGATTTTTATTTGGCTGTGACAGAATGTGATTCGACACTTGAGGACACTGTTTGTGAGATTGCTTCAAATAAGCAAATTGAAACATGTGAATTCTATAGAATGAATGAGAATAGTATCATTGACTATACAAAGAGATATGACAAGAGTGAAGTCACACTCTACTGTAGGAAATGTGACCCTGACATTGCAGTACATCAGGATCAGTATACTGTGAATTCAGATAATCTACCTGCACTAGTTGTTGTCGACAAATACCTATACCAAGTAGGAGATGAAATCTAAAGAGTAGAAAAGTCGTTTTATCATGTATATAAATTTTTATCATTTATTAATAAACAATTTCACATACATTTTTAGAACATTTAATTCGTAGGGCACTAAAATCAATATTAAATACGCTTGTAAGTATATTTTCCACTAGAAAGTCGTTCAATCGAGGTAAGTCAATGTAGATGTCGAGAAACTGCTTGTAGGTGTAGTCACGACATCTGAACATGAAAAAGAGTAGTGCATGAAAGCCACATGTCTTAGTCGTTAAATCCTGTACTCTTCGTTGATTTTGAATAATGGTTTTCCCACTGCTTTCAATAAAGTTGCTGATGTATGGCGTGTAGAATTTATACGATAGGCCAAGAGGATCAAAAAATTCAATATTCTTCGCTGTTTGAAAGATGAATAGCCAATGGCCGGTCTTCAAATTCGATGGACTGCTATTAACAACGATTAAGGTATTGTTAACCCTTGGAATTTTTTCAATGAAGTCTGATGGTATACAATAGGACTTGTACTGGGACATGTATGGATCCATACTAAATACGTTGTTTATTTGGTTTGTGTTCATGGTGCTAGGTCTAGTAGAACACTGCCGTCGGGTGTGATTTCCCAATAGGTTTCAAATTGACTCAGTGATATTAGCGTGATACTTTCAGTCAAAGCATCGGCAAATGTACACTCTAAACGTACATTCTCTGTTCGTACTATGCTCATATCCTGAGTCCCCGACAAGTCCAAAACAATTACCCCATGATTTTTTGAAAACATTGAATCGGTTATTCCATTTTCAAATAGTTGAGAGTCATGATCTAGGGATTGCATGGTCAACTCGTACAGAGTTCTATAGGATTTTTTGTCAAATGATAGAGTGTACAGTGGAATACCATTCACTTTGCACACAAGACTAGATAGACCAAAAAATTAAAATCATGGGGGGATTCAGTCCAGGATCCAACGGCACTGCCACTCTTCACAAAGGCCAAAGCCAATTTTGATGGGATTTCTCCATTGATAAATGATGAATCGCTATAGCTACGAGAGCCGGTGGCAATGTTATGTTGATTGGTGATCGTATGGGGGACAAGAAGTTTAATGTTGTTACCATTGGCTCTTAGCTTTTCCACTGCCAATGCAACAGAGCTCATAACCTGTTGTTTTCGGACGTGGAGAATTGCCGATGTGATAATGACATTTGCATCGGGTGCTGTAGGAAGTGTTTTTCTCAAAATGAAATTCAATGGGGCCAGCTGTAACTTTATGTCAATCTTGACATTGGGGGGTAGCCATTGGGATATATTGAATATCTCATGATTTAATTTTCCAACCAGATGATACTCCTGGGTCACTGCTGTAGTCAACTCGCCGTCAGTATCAACACCTGATCGATATTCATAGTCCAATGATTGTCCTCTCAACTCCTTGTACGCCTTTGGTGTCATCATCATAAATTGTATGTAGCTTGCATAGTTGGATAAATTATTGCTAGTGCTCACCAATGTTCCATTAATAAATACATTAATTTGTTTGAACAGATTGTGTAGAATACAGTTTTCATAGGAGAGACCATTGCCAGCATTTGGAGTTGTATTATCTGACTTTTTCTTCACCGCAACATTTAAATCAATAAATGTTGATGACAAATCAATGAAATAGTCTTCATTGGAAAATATTTGAAAGTGTATATTTTCCGAGAGGGGTTGTTGGGGATGAAATTGTTAATAGCAGCCATACTTGACACTGTCATCAACATTTTCAGCATTAAATAGATTCAATGAGGAACTAATTGATGGATATGATTCGTTGTGGGGGAGATAAGTCATCTTAAGAGAAGAAGTCCTTCTTTGATCTAACAATCTTTTTCATTATCTTCTTCTTCTGCTTATTGGTCTTCCTTGTTTTATTCCTCAAAGTCCTTGTTGATGTCCTTCGCTTCCCGCCTGGGTGGAGACTGATGAGTGAATGACGTGCACGCATCCTTTGAAATCCCTCCCCATTTTGTCGAGATTTTAATTGCTCACCCACGGCTCTTGCTGAAGATCTAATATTTTCCTTAACACTCTCCTTGAAATTCTTGCCCGACCCCCAGTCCTGTAGTGTTGAGGCAGCAAAATTTGATGCAGCAGGTACAAGATATTTTCTGGCAAGGGGTAGTGCAGAACGAAATAGCCTAGCAAACCAGCTACCAAGACCATAGCCAGACATTGTAGTACGCCCCTTGTAGTATTCCAATCCATTGCCTATTTGACGTGGACTCAGAGCACCAACATAGCAATCGATATCGGGACAGACAAATGGAATTCTCCTATTGTTCATTTTAGGTGATTGTGCTATCGCCGACAATGGGTCGAAAATGACATGTAATCACTGCTAAGCCTTTTGTTATTGCTAGAGGATCACCCAATTCACTTCTTAGCGTTAACTGACAGAGTTCCAAATACGAAGTGTTTACAGGAACATACTGAAGATGCTTTATATTATAGTGATGAACAAGTTCATGAGTTTTTTCGTTCAAGAACACGTAGGAGGGGGACATTTGAATTACCGACTCTCGATGTTTCCACAAAGGATGCATAGAGAAATATGCAAGAGTCCGAGGCGAAACCTGGTGGATAATCAGCAAAAATAACTTGATCCATCCTGTGAACGGTGCCAGCATTTTTCCCGTTGATCATATTCTGTTTAAAGCCAAGAACATCTCTCAGATTATCATTGAGAATAATTATTTCAGTTGCAACAGGTGAGGTAATGTAAATCCTATCGTGTTCCAATGAATAATTAAAATGGAATTTACCATTCCTACGATATGAGATTTTTCTATTGATTGTACGACACAAATCTGTCATATTTTCGTACTCAATATATTTCAATTTGGCATGTGGATATTCGCTAGATTTAAGTGCTTCAACCCATTCATAGTCGACAAAGAGTGTCCAATCGAATGGTATAACTTTTATATCATACACACGATCCTTTCTCAGGATGTCATAGGTATTTTTGAGAATACAGTCGACAAGAGCCACTTCATAGGCACCGTCAAATTTGATGGCGGGGGAGAGTTTTGTCCAAAAATCACTTGTCGTATTCAAGTCTTTGTAGAGAGGATCGGAAACATTGGACATAAAAGTTACATAGAAATCATTGGGCATTGTCAATATCTTCAGCACCGATCCAAGAATCAAAATCAGAGTTGTATCCTAGCCACCGAACCAGTAACTGTTTATTACCCCTGCGAGTACGTGTCTTTAATATCTTTTCAATTTGATAGATTTCACTATTATTTTTAACTTTTTGTAGTTCATAGTCATAAAAACCGCCGAGAATCTCTTCATCTTTGGTATCGCGCAAACGATAAGTTATGGGTTTAGTTTCTAGGATTTTTGCCACTTTAAAAAGTTCTGTGGACCATAAGTAATTCCCCTTTTCAAAAACATTAGTTGTTCTATTAATTCGAACAGTATCACCGACATTGAATTTATTTTTCTTCTTGACAATCGTTTCATTGGAATATTGTTTAAGAAAGGTGTCAATTGTATCATGATCAGAATGATGAACTTCCGTTGGGCTAGAGTTGGACAATGATCGATGAGGTCGTTGATTATAAATCAACATGATTTTATCTAAATCATGAATAAAAGCCGGTGTATTTTTCAATGTACAATATCTTGAAATTAAAAGTCGAATAGTTCTTATCAATCATTCGGCCAATGCAGCCTTTATAGGACTATGACTATGATAGAGCAGTGTACTATATTTCGCTAGTACTTTTGCAACATGGGGATTAACGAATTCACTACCACGATCCATTTGAATTTTTTTATATGAATCCTGTTCGAGAATACTTTAAATGGCCAGAGCAACTTCAACACCTCTCTATGATCGCAATGGAAGTGCATATGCATAACGACTATAAACACTGATTGCAATTAGAACGTACTTGTACGGTGTATTGTGACGTCGTTGAATCTCATCTAGAGTCAGGAGATCTGCTTGCATTATATGCAACGGGAAAAAGGCTTTAGTTTTTCGATAATGATTAGCACGAAGTCTATGATTTCTATGCAGAGTGCAACTTGATTCATTTTGTAGATAGTCTTGTACACTTTTAGTGTGAACACCAGTGACTTTGGAAAGAGTGGTGGATGAACTTAAACTCCCCACTTCACCAATATTTTCATAGACCTTTCAGAACTTCAACCATTTCGAACGTAAACACGTTGTATAACGCCTGCTACCCTTTTGTATACTAGTTGTGAATGGTGATGGTGACAGGATACGTTTTCGCTTTTTCCTCGCCACCATTGTCAAGTTTCCACTAGGTGTGCTAGTATTTTCCAGGATTGATTTAAAATCTTCTTCTTCTTCTTCATGTTTTAATGGTGGTGTTGTTGATGTTTATGCATGTTCATTTAATTTTTTTAGAATTTGTCTATTGCTAATAAGACTTTTGGGGAAGTTTAATGTATTTAGAAAGTTGTATAGATGAGGGTCAAATGATAAAAGTCCTTTACGATTTGTAACCATATCATAGATTAAATCAAGTAGATTATAGCTCTTGCCCTGAATTATAATCCCTTTCCCATTGCCATCAACTTGAATATGATCTTGACCACTTTCCATGAGATAGGTTAGGAGTCGTTTACTTTGTTCACGATATGAGTGGGGCATTAGATTTCCAATTTTCAATACAATTGAATCCAATTCCTCCTTCTTTAATTGTGTTCCAGCAGAATCCTGAGATGATTCTTTTTTGTGATCAATACCATTGGGCTTCGTCCGATAGGGCTTATGTTTGTACACTCGGCCAAGTGCATCTTGAAGTAAAAGTAGTTTTTTATCATCCTCAATATTCTCGTTGTCAAGGAATTTACTCAGATTGCTCTCAAAGTGTTCCATGGGTGAGAGAGCGAGTTCTATTGGAGTCAATTTATAGGGTTTTGCCATCTAGAGAAAACTGTTTACAAGTCCTGCAATTATTGGCAGTAAAAGTGTGAAAAAGCTACCGCCCGCCTGAAGAAGTCGTTTCTTTTTAAAATTCTTTCCTTTCTTTTTAGAGGCCAATGTACGTACAATGGAACGATGTTACTTTGCCTGTTGCTTAACTACTTCTAGCAGTTGAACATTGCCCTCGGTGAAATTTAAACAAAGTTCAGATATTAGATTAATGAAATCATTGTCAATGCCATGTTTGAGTATGGCTTTCCTAAGCGGAGGTTTTGAAGTGCTTAGAACCGAAAACAGATGTCTATTTTCATGTAGTTTCTTCAGTGCCATGATAGCAACTAATAGGTCTTTTTAGTGTTCACGGGGAGATATACTGTAATTTCATTGTCGAAAATATCTGTGACTACACGCAGATCCTCGGGTGTATTTTGATTAAGATCCAATAGGATATAGCCGTAGGGTTTATTAGTTGCCTGATTGTATACTGAGAGCAGAAATTTAGGGGCGCATGGATAGATTTGTTTATTGAGAGTTATTAGCGAGCTAGAATCACGAACAACTCTGTAGATGATGTAGTAGGTACAGTTCAATGCAAGTGTTCGCATACATTTGCTCTGATGAAAGAGATTGTGTAGAACCAGAGTAAAGGAAATCTGTTCATGATGAGAGCGAACAGTTAACAGTTGTAGCATTTCCTGGGACCATTGTTAAATAGTTTCAGCCAGATCGTCAATGATCAGCCAAGAGTTTGGTTCAATAATGCTGAAAACATCAAGTCCCTGTATGAATTGTATCTGCACCAATCCCGTCGTGCCAATTACTTTTATTTTATCGTATGACTCCTGCCAAATACTGTAGCAGTAGTAGATTTTTTTCGGCTTTTCCACAAACATTTTATCGCAATTTTTAATTATTTTAGTTAAGAGTGTTGTTTTGCCTGACATTGACGGCCCACACAGAAACAATCTGAATGGTGTTTTAAATTGATACATGTTCCCTTCAACAGTTCACCTAGACAACTAACTGTAGACTATGGCTGTCTAATGACTAAATAATTTCCCTATTACTACTCCGTTCAAGAATAATGAGAAGAAGAAGACGAATAAAGAATCATATTTTCTTTTATTATACGCATAAAAAAGTAAGAACACTTAAAAATACTACATTGAAAAAAGCATATTAAACATGAAAAAATGCACTTTTTTAATTTATTTATAATAAAAAAATACAACATTTACATAGGCACTAGAAAAAACACTTAAATAAAAACTTTTTTTGTTTATTTATTTATAGAAAAAATACAACATTTATTAGAATAATGCACTTGAAATAATATCATTTTTATTTACAGCATTTGGTATGGGATCCCCCCCACCCCCCTGGGGTTGGCCACAGTGGCGGCCAGGGGCCCGCTGCGGCGGGCCGGGAAGCGCCACGGGAAGCGCCGTGGGCCAGGAAGCGGGGGCCCGCTGCGGCGGGCCAGGGCCAGGGGCATTAAATAGTGGAAATTGATCTGCCTTGCACACACACACACACACACATTGAAAATTGTTTGTGATAAAGAAAAAAAAGAATTAAAAACACCCCATTACCAAAAACCCTCCCACCCAATTTATACTTTTTTTTAAATGAATTTAAGTTAATTTTTCAAGACCGAGCTGTTTTCTGTACTCTATACATTCAACTCGGTCGGAAAATTAAATAATGACCGTGTGGTAGTACCTTCACACCATCCTCAAGTACATAGACTTTGTCCGATATGGCCGACATGGCGTTTTTCTCAACTCTAACTGTGTAGTTTTTAAATTGTAAAGAGCGAATCGCCATGACTTTCGCTCTTGGCACTAAACTACGTTCCACACAGTTTCTATACACACTCATGTCGAAATTATTTTTTACAAAGTGTGTAGGTACCCCCTTGCAAACTTGTTTGATATCCTTGTTGTGCGTTTCCACACAGTATACCTTCGGACCAGGAAACACACCACTGGATATCAGATCGCTACCCGTTTCAGATTTTAGCATTAACAATTGATTTGGGGCCTGGCGTTTCACTAGGTCTGGGTAGAGGGATTCGTCCCAATTAGTGTAGTCCATTCGTGAGCTAATGTACTCGCCATTTTCCAAATCATTCAATAGATTTTCAGTTTTGACTTTTAACAGGAGTGAATCAGTGTCCCCGTAATACACTTGAATTTGTCCCTCAATCGGCCACTGTACCTTGCATACATTATAATAAAATGACAACATGAGTTTCTTGGATATTTCAGTTATTGCACTCCCGCCTGCAATATATTTATTTAAAACAATGCTTCTTTTCTTACGGTGTAGGAGCACCATATCAGAGTCTATGATTGTGAACGATGTGAAGTTCGGATCCGCAATGATTCGAGCACAATCTTTGGGATTGGTTACAATGTCACATCGACTTCTGTTTCGTACGCTTTCGCACATTTTACCGAAAGCTGAGTTCAAAATGAGTTTATAGACTTCTTTTTCAACTTTCGTTTTCGCTTGTGAACGCTTACTGACAAAGGTGTCAATAAACGTTTTCATGTAAGGCTTTTGATCAAACTGGAGGGCTCTATGAATCTTTGTGACCTTGAAACCATTGGACACCATCCATTTCAACAGCACGTGATGAACGACGATATTCTGTTTCGGGTTGAGGTCGGCAATTAGTTTTTGTTTTGAAGGTACCCAGTACATACTCCCATCCTTTAGTAAAGATAAATTGTAGAGAGTCCCTACCAACCGGTCTATTTATGCACGGAAAAACAAAGTCTTTTACCGAGTCATGGATTTCCATGGGTATTTCACTGTCAATTTCAAAAAACATCCCTATACCCCATTCTCCTCAACACTGGCAATGTCGGGGAAATTCGAAGCACATGGATTGTCAAGCCATTTATAATTGCCACACGGCAAACAGTAGTGAGACATTGCCGATGGGTAAAGAGAATTCATATCCAAAAAAACTGCGTCCGACTTTTCATCGGTGTGCTGTCCGGTCGGATCAGTTTTCATAATACGATCCCCGTGAAAAACATACCCACCCCTCATTGATCTCTCTACAAACAGATGCTGATCCACATCGGCGATCAGACCTATTTCTTCTTTGCTGATTTTAAGTATCAAGTCCATCACCAAATGAGGAGTGGAAAAATAATAACCTAAATCCAACCCAAATTCCCCATAAATTTTATACGTATTTTTAAACACTATGTCCAGAAGAGTGAGTACGTCACTGGACAAGTATAGTTTACAATAATCCCACCCATTTTTACATCCACCCTTTGCCCAAACCCTCTTAGCAAATTCATAGTCTAGTGGTGCACTCACTCTTAGTAAGAGAATTGTAAAAAGCTTCATTGGGCGGTAGTGACACCTCATCTAGCCTCGAGCCAGAGTTGTAATAATCATATGGATATATACCCTTACACGTTAATAAATCATACATTTCATCATCGGGGAAGCGCTGTTTGAGGAGGGGGAAGCTATCAAAATTGTTACTTTTCTGTACCTGAATCAATTGACTTAAAGATTTGGGGAAGAAGCTGAAAGAGTCTAAAAAACGGATTTTATTCAGGCACGTGCTACCCTTGTCAACTGTTTTCCACATGAATTCTAGCAGCAGTAGCTTCTCCGATGATTTGGGTATGATATTATATGAAAAAGAACCATCTATCCATGCGTCATCTACAACTCCACCCTTGGCAATGCGGGCCAACGCCGGTAGAACAAACTTTAAGTCGTAATTGGAATTGTGTATAAAAACAGGTACGAAATATTGCTGTCTAACGTTTAAATTGCACGACTGATGTGCTACCCCTCTAAAGTTACTCCCTCCCGATGTAATTTTCTGCCACAAATGATCATGGTCGATCACCTTCCTCCTCCCCCCATTCCCAACACCATCATCAAATTCCCCCTTGCAAACCCAACACATTTTACGATTTTTAATGGCCGCTATGTCATCTGGTGATAGGAGCTTAGGATAGTTTGTATAACGAAGGCGCGAAATTGCACCGTTCGCTGTTTTGATTAGACTGACCAATGCCGAGCGCATGCAGTCTTCACCTTCACCCAACATCTCAACTACATCCAGCACTTGCATGGTATTATTGGAATCTCGTTGCGCGTGAGCGTAAGAGATCCCTATGGCTTCATGTATTTTAACATGATTTGAATTTGACGGATCGCACACGTCTGTCAGTTTCGCTTCACAGTCTAAAGCGATCTTATTGCTCTGCAGGAGCGTGTTTTGGAAATTTTTAAAACGTAAGATCGCTCTATCTCCGCTTACCGTCTCCACAGCATGGTGTCCATGACGTTTACAGTGTTTCATGTGATGCTTTAACTTTAAATCAGTCCAAAATCTTGAGAGACGTGTTGGACAGTAATAACGTACACCCCCACATTTCTTACCCTCACTTAGAACCCTACTAATATCCGTAATTGGATAGAAATGACCGATTGAATCAGGGTCTGTGGGTGGAGTGTATAGAAGCCACACCCAATGTTCTACTGATTCAATTAAAGGAGCCCGCACTGGAAATAATACCCCCTTCTTATCGGAACGCTGGCCCTCCTCAAATTCTGTTTCATACTGTAACACCGTGACACCAATCTTTAAATGTGCATTAGCCCACTCAAAAATATCTATTCCTTTTAGTGTCACGGGAAATTGACCATTTAAACAATTAAAATCTACTTTGGGGAACTTTGAACCCTCCCAACCATTAACTGCCATTTCATCCAACTTTTTCTTAGTGGCATTATTGCGCAGAGGTCTGTATGCTGCAATTAAAAATGCATACTTGAAACACTGTAGCCTCGTATCGAAACAGATTCGTTGTAACCCCTTACACCCCTCTACATCTGAATGATATTTTAATTCAATTGTCCTCTTCCCATGCCCACCTCTTACAATAAAATCCTTTTGAATCTACAAATATTAACATTTAAACTTTCAATAAATAAAACCACAGATCCACTACCCCCCTCGTTATAATTTTCCCACTTACTTTGAATACTATTAGCCCAATTTAGAAAAACCTCCCCATAATTTGATAAATGCGGGTGAATTGCCAACATCTCTGTGAACAAGTATTTCGAATACATCTCACCCGCATTTTTATTTTAAAAAAATATTTTTAGTGCTATTGATGCTTTTAAACTGACCCCCACCCCCACACCCCCATCTGTTGTTCAAGAATGACTCAAATCTTATTAGTATATAAATGTGTAATGGCCGAGGGATCTGTTATTATATCCCCCGACACTAGAGAGTTAAAGGGATCACCGAAATTGGCGCTGTAGACCTTTGTGTGGTACAAGGCAGAGTTGGACAGAAAAAAATCTGGAAGAGGGGATACTGGTGTTGTTGCTGTATTACTACTACTACTATTAAAAGCACTAGGTATATCATTATGCGGAATGGAGGGGGGTGACATAGAATTGTCAATAGCACCACCCCTAGTCTGTTCAATTGCAATGGTTGGAGATGGCATGAAGTCCCCTAGGCCTGTTAGTGCGTATTCCAAGGTGTTTGGGGACAGCTGATCGAGCCAGCCTGTATTGTCCTGTGATGGGATTTCTTTATGAGGACCCGGTTCAGATGCACTAGTAACATCCCCTAAATGCTCACGCATAAATCTATCTGCCCACTCCGGGTCCTCCAACATGTCAATGTCACAAGTTAAATCGTCTAGGCTGGCCATGTCCCCAAAACAATAATTAAGAAAACCCCTATGCCACTACATATTGTCTAGAACTAATGTAGGTTCATCTCTGAACTCCATTGGTGGTGCTAAAATTGGTTCAGGTCCAGTAAATGTTGATGTTTCATGACCCAATGGCGCTGCTATTTCATTAATCTATAGAAAAAAGGTTTATTTTCTATGTGAAATAAGCATTATTTCATAAAGTTGAAAAATCATGTTCATTTCTAGTCGTATGTTTACCTGAATATTTAACACGTACCATTTTTCCATATCATCCACAAAACTCGATTCCTCCTAGAATTATTTAAACTAAATACGTACCCCCGCCTCCCACAGAAAGTTCAGAAAAATACAATAGCCTTATTTATAGTGAAGCATTTTTCTACTCGTATGTTTACCCGAATATTTAATACATACCATTTTTCCATACCAGGCCCCACAAAACTCAATTCCTCCTAGAATTATTTAAACTAAATAGTTACCCCACCCTATAAAGTTCAGAAAGATGTAATAGCCTTATTTATAGTGAAGCGTTTCTTAGTCGTGTGTTTACCTGAATATTTAGCACGTACCATTTTTCCACACCAGCCCCCCCCCACAAAACTCAATTCCTCCTAGAATTATTTAAACTAAATACTTACCCCTCATCTCCCACAGAAAGTTCAGAAAAATGTAATAGCCTTATCTATAGTGAAGCGTTTCTTAGTCATATGTTTACCTGAATATTTAACACGTACCATTTTTCCATATCACCCACAAAACTCAATTCCTCCTAGAATTATTTAAGTAAAGATTCATGTATAAGGTAGAGCTAAAATACATACATTTACAAATTCAGACTGCACTTGTAGATCTGAAGTCCCTGGTAAAGCATGAAGGGGGGTGTCCTCCCGATCTTGACTAGATGAGGCTGATGCATTATGAGAAAGCATCCATTCCCTCTTGAATTTTCTGCCAGGTTGCATAGAGGTTTGTGCAGAGCTGACACTGGCTTGAGAGGCTCCTGGCTGGTCCATAGAACTTGTAATAGAGCTAGCATATCTGATGATGGATGGTCTTGCAGCTTGCATCGATGTGGTATCACCCCATCTTGTTCTCTTTTCAGGGGGGGAGTAATTGTAGGAATCTTCCTCCTCCTTAAAAAAGAAGAAAAATTTATTCTGATGTTTGTAGTGCTATAACTATTAGCACTTTAGAAATATTTTTAAAAACCTTCTAAAGTAAAATTTTGGAAATTTTTTAGTTTGGAGGGAAGGGGGTGGAGGGGGATTTCAAAAACGTCTCCCCATAATATAATTTGCCCTATAAAGTCGATTCTGATATTTGTAGCACTCTATGTCTTAGCGCTTTAGAAATAATTAAAAAGGCTTCTAATGTAGAATTTTGGAAAATTTGAGTTTGGAGGGGAAGGGGGATTTCAAAAACATCTTCCCATAATATAAATTACCCCCTAAAGTCGATTCTGATATTTGTAGCACTCTATGTCTTAGCGCTTTAGAAATATTTAAAAAAGGTTCTAAATTAAAATTTTTGAAAATTTGAGTTTGGAGGGGAAGGGGGATTTCAAAAACATCTTCCCATAATATAAATTACCCCCTAAAGTCGATTCTGATATTTGTAGCACTCTATGTCTTAGCGCTTTAGAAATTATTAAAAAGGCTTCCAATGTAGAATTTTGGAAAATTTGAGTTTGGAGGGAAGGGAGATTTCAAAAACATCTCGCCATAATATAATTTGCCCTATAAAGTCGATTCTGATATTTGTAGCACTCTATGTCTTAGCGCTTTAGAAATAATAAAAAAGGCTTCTAATGTAGAATTTTGGAAAATTTGAGTTTGGAGGGGAGGGGGATTTCAAAAACATCTCCCCATAATATAAATTACACCCTAAAGTCGATTCTGATATTTGTAACACTCTATGTCTTAGCGCTTTAGAAATAATTAAAAAGGCTTCTAACGTAGAATTTTGGAAAATTTGAGTTTGGAGGGAAGGGAGATTTCAAAAACATCTCCCCATAATATAATTTGCCCTATAAAGTCGATTCTGATATTTGTAGCACTCTATGTCTTAGCGCTATAGAAATAATTAAAAAGGCTTCTAATGTAGAATTTTGGAAAATTTGAGTTTGGAGGGGGAGGGGGATTTCAAAAACATCTCCCCATAATATAATTTGCCCTATAAAGTCGATTCTGATATTTGTAGCACTCTATATCTTAGCGCTTTAGAAATAATTAAAAAGGCTTCTAATGTAGAATTTTGGAAAATTTCAGTTTGGAGGGAAGGGTGATTTCAAAAACATCTCCCCATAATATAATTTGCCCTATAAAGTCGATTCTGATATTTGTAGCACTCTATCTCTTAGCGCTTTAGAAATAATTAAAAAGGCTTCTAATGTAGAATTTTGGAAAATTTGAGTTTGGAGGGAAGGGAGATTTCAAAAACATCTCCCCATACTATAAATTACCCCCTAAAGTCGATTCTGAGTTTAGTGTACTATTCTTTAATTAATGATTTTAATATCATTTTTTTTAGTATACCATAACGCTAGACCATATTTTAAATTGACAACATTGTTCAAACATCACTTATGCATCGCATTTCAAAGGCTTTACACACACACACATACACACAGTCAATGTGGCATCGTTCCATCTTGCTCCCTATCAATTCTGAGTTTCTGGATAAAATTACACAAAACCCGTCTTAATCACCGAGCTTTTGTTTTCAGATAGGACACGTGCGAAGTTTTGCTTGCAAAAGGGACCCATTTCTCTAATTACAAACACAGATGCATTTAGTTGGACCGGAAAAAGACGAAATATCTTAAATGTACAATTGGGAAAGGAGACATTTTGAACGAGATAAGTAAAACTACAGAATTATGCTCGTAAACAGAGCAGTGGAGGAGGGGTTTTTGTTTACATAATAGAAAAAAAAGCGTACTTTGTGTTTTCTAACGGGTATACTTATACTATTGTATGGGTTTGTATTGTTGGAGGGGAGGGGGGCCTATGCCCCTGAAATTTGAATTTACTGGTAAAATAATTTTTATTTGGAAAAAAATTAAGAAATTCAGTAAACTATACTCACGTTGACAATTGAAGTATCCATTGTTTCAAAGTTAATAATGTTCAATGTACTTTCTACGATACGTTAAAACACAATGAAAATTAAATCGTAATGTATGAACATTTTATAGAGAATCTCAAGGACGAATAAAAAACGGATGTTGGCTCGAAAAACACTCTGCTTGAGTTATATAATTTCGTGCATACTCCCAAAACATGTTGGAGCACTTTATATAGTGCCAGCTTTTGAAAAAAAAATTGTGAAATTTCTTGTGTAATAAAACCTTGACTTTAGTTTCATAACATACTTGACCACTTTGTAATGAGCCAACTTTTAAAATGTGCATGTCTAAGTATGGTGTCAAAGGCGTGGGTTTTCCTTGCGCAATTCAATGTATTTTTTCATGTATTTTCAAATCAACAGCAATTCCAATGTATATTTTCATGTATATTTAGAATATATAGAATAGACACTACTCTCATACCGCTCTTGATTTTATTTACACGGTAAAATAAACTGAAAACTTTATAAACTTGACATATTTTGAATTCTAAGAACGAGTATTTTCACCTGCTATTTTTAGTTTTTCCCCACAACCTTTATTTTGTTTTGTTAACCCATATTTAATTTTGAAAACAAGGTTTTTAAATACACTTTTTCTTAGTTTTTTCGATTTTTCTGAAATTTTTGCTTACATAAGTATACTTTTTTATTTTATTTTTTTAATTCTACTCGTTATTGCGAGTCAAAGTTTGTACCTCTTTTTTAAAAAATCTTAATCCTTGAGCAACTATTTATTTTTTCTAAATAACGTCATAGCTTTCAGAAATTAGCACACAATGACCAAGTTGTTTTTAAGTTTTTTTTTTTAGCTGTTAAAAAAAATGAAAACGAATCAAACCGCCCATCATTCGAATCATCAGAATGTCCTTTACACGTTGTTAATAAAAACAAAGTCGAGACTTAAATCTGCAAGAATATACAAGCGTTTGAACAAGAGAATCCCCCCCCCCCAAAAAAAAAGAAAATTTTCAGAATAGTGGCGTTTTACTCGAAATATTTTCAAGACAACCTAGGATTTTTATCTCACCAAACGATAGATCGCTCTTTTTTGAATCAAATCATGTACTTACATTCTATAGAACTAATATTTTTAACCAGAAAAAAAAACAACAAAAAAAACAGATCCCTAGTTCTGCGATCGCATGCGCGAATTTGGTATATTTTATATGCTTTATTTGTTTTCTGCTCGTCATTACGAGTCAAACCATGTGCCTCTTTTCCAAAAAATCTTAATTCTTGAGCAACTATTTATTTTTTCTGTAGTAGCAGACACAATCTGGCTTACGTAGGCTCATATACGAGCCTCAAGGTGGCGAAGCCCGCGTGGTGCAGAGGTAACTAAGGCTGATTTAAGATATTATTTTTTTTTAAATCCCAGCATAGCAGGGGCCAATGATCCAATCGTTTAGATTGGGTCAACGGCCACTGATGTCGTAGACGGTAAATGTCATGATCAGCTGAAAGTAAGGTTTAGACGACTGCATTAGCAGTTTAATATCAAAACAAATAAATAAGCAAATATTTAAATCTGAACATGAAACGGGGGCTCAAATCTCTTTTTCTTCTTCATCCTCATCTTGGGACTCGTTCTCATCCACATCGGAAAGTATGCATTTTTGGGGGTCAGCTCCACACATGCATGCGCTGTCACAGAAGCCTATTTTGGAGCATTTGCAGTGCGAGTCGCACTTCGTCTTGTCACAGTTGCAAAAAGAAAGCGATGCTAGCCCATGCGGCATCACAGAAACTAGGCCTGGCTTTAGTTCATGATCTTCAATGATCCAGCCCATATCGGTAGCCTGAGGTAAATCAATACAGGGCTTTTGGCTTTGGATCCAAATCAGTAACTGGAAAATGCACCTTTTCAAATGAAGCAGAAACGAGATATCAGTTGGTGGTAAACGCCAAAAATCCTCCAATCTTGAGTGCAAAAGTGCTCGAGGATCATTCAGACTATTGAAGTTAGTCGCACTTCTGCCATACACTGTAACCACAAGCTGCTTACAGACTTTGACTAAACCATCACTTTGCGCAGATGATGAATTCTCTGCAAGGGCTCGAACTTCATCACCTAAAGACCCAAAAAAAGTTCAGAAGACCTCGTAGCTAAAAAAAGCGGACCTTTCCAATTTCATACAGAAAGCTTTTGGTGTCATATCCACTCCAGCTGTGGACAAGCGGCAAGGCGTTGCAAAATGTTGCTCCTAGTTTTTGTGCTGCCGTATGCATAGGTATGCAGTAGCACGGAAACTTAACCCAGAGCTGCTTGAGGCCGAGACTAGCAAGTACTGGAAGTAGTATGCAGCTAGTAAGACGATATCAGTATCGCTTGCTTGTATTATCACAAGTGTGCTCTTTCGTCTTGCGGCAACTGCCGTGTGGTATAATATCCGAGTGTCTGTCTCCTGATGGCAAGACGAGATATCGTCATCAACAGAGCTTCAATGAGGCGTAACGGTAACAGCTCTATGTCGACTCTCGAAACCTCCAGCGAGATGAACCATCAGATGGGTCGAAAAATTGTACTCCCAGACCTAAAAAAAACTTTCAAGAGTCGACCTTTGGCTGAGCGACTACTGAGAATCCCGTCCCAGAGTGTTGCAACTTTGCTGGAGGAAGTGAAACGGGCTGGAAATATTGAATTGGAAATAATTGAAAAACATTATCTCAACCAACTGCTTACCGATAAAATCATAAAATCATGTCAAGACTAATCTTAAAAAAAAAAATACTTGTAGGAGAGAGAATTCAATGGTTCGGGATAGTTCATAGCAACAATCTCAGTGAAAAGTGCGCATAAGGAGTCATCTCCCCCACGCTAAATGCATGAAATGCAGTCTATTTCGTCCCTTTACTGAATTATTGTCATTTCCACACAATCGTCATATTTTCTGCTTATTTTTTTTTTAAATTAACGTTTACATTACATTTTTTTTACATTTATTCCCGCTCCCGTAAACAATCCTGAATATGTATCATAAGTACAAATCACCTCAGTATCAAAAACAATATGATGTGTCACTTTAAATCTTGAGATTCCGAGGTGCCAATCCCCAAGTCTCACTCTGCATACATGTTTCAGTTGATCACTTCTTAAGTGCTTTAAAATCTCCTTGTTGAAACAGCTGACAATTATTAACTGTTCAGAGCCCTGAAAACTATTTTTCAGTTTCCATAATCTCTTATAAAAAGCATGGGTACTGTTCTATTAGCTGGAACCCACGCAAGAAGTGAAGTTTGGTTAATGCTAATGAAATAAAACAGAATAGTATGAAAATGTAATAGTTGAGAAACAAATTTCGGCTATATATATTCGCACTTGTTTTCCAACTCTTCTTTAATTTTTTCAACTGTGAAACAACACTGAGCCTTGGCTATTCTATTTTTAACATCTTTACTTCACCCAACATCTTTATTAATTATACTACCTTGATAAGTGAAGCTGTCCCCTTGATCGATTTTCTCGTTAACTGTTTATTACAGATCGATTTTATCTCGTTAAATGTTTATTCAAAAATTTCATACAGAAAAATCTATAAATTAATCAAATTTATAGAAAATTAAGAGCTAATTTCGTAGAAAATATTTATCTAACACCTAAACACTTTATCTGACAGAAGTATACAGAGTTTACTTATTGAGACGAGTCACCAAAACTGAAATACAAATTTAATGATCCCAAGCTTTTATTCCATACAAGATATCTTTAAGAACAATGGTAGCGTACCAATGTTAGTACAAAAAAGCACCGATGTACAACCTGTGTTTGTACCAAAAAGAGCTTTCTGGCTAAAATTGTTTTGCCCGTGATAGAATTAAAAAAAAAGAGTAACTATTTTTGAATTTGGACCGCAAAATTTGCATAAATAAAACAATTGTGAAATCAAGGGTTTCAATGTGCTAGGAAACATCTTTTAAGGTAAAGATTTTAAGAACAGACTAAATTTAAAGGAAACTATAGGACAAATAGCGAAAACTTAAAATTTCAGAGTAGGGGGCACTGGTCCAAATGCAGATACGAAATATTTTTGAGGGTGACGTTAGGAGGAACCTGCATAAAAAAAATGCAAAATGTCATAAGAAACTTTGGACGAGGAGCCGGCTAGACATGAGCATGAGAGGGAGCTTTGCTTCCTCCTCCTAGTTCCTACCCCCAAACCCCAAAATTTTACAAATTGCTATATTTTTTCTGTAATTTTCCATTTTTGTCACCATCTTTTGAAGTTGTCCCTCCATTTCCCCCATACAATTTTTGAACATCTACCTGAAGACCGAGCTCAATCCCCCCCCCTCTTCTCTTATGCCTGCCCACTTTCTACGTAGGAAAACTAAATATTGTCACTTTCTTTGGTACTTGTCTGTTAAAAGGAACACGCTTAAGAATTACGTTGTGTATGATCTGGCATAAACCGGTTTGCCTCTCTAGAATCGGCTGTGATTTGCTTATTTTGAATGAGAAAAACTACATATTTCAATATGTATATATATATATATATATATATATATATATATATATATATATATATATATATATATATATATATAGGTGGTTAGTGGTTAGGTATTTAATATAATGTTCTACGCGGTTTGCTTTCAATAATTCTTTGTTGTAGTTTCCATAATTGTGTATCATAGGAATAAATTTGGAAGTAAGTTTGATCAACTTCTTAGATAGTAATTACATGAAAATTCCTGACCCCCCCTCAAAAAAAAGAAGAAACGGTACTTGTTTTTTCTTATAATACCCTTTCAAGTGTGAAAATATGACAGCAGAAAAAAACAAGCTTTTAAAGCATCAATTGGTAGTTTTCGAAGGAATCAGTTTAGTTTTGATGTAGCAATCTATTGAATTTGCAAATCGACGATTCGGTAATTCTTCTTTTTTTTCAAATTTGCTTTATTTGGCTATTACTTTTTGGCTTATTTCTCATCAACAATTGTTTCATTTTGCCAAATGCAGCAAATTTGAAAAAAGACTGAAAATTTGTTTATGTAGCCTAGGGGTAGCCTACATCTAGCACCATGGAGGAGGCTGCCTTTCAGAGTTCAATAATTGTTTCTGGTGAAAATTTCATTTTAAGCCCTTGGGGCCCCAAAAGGTAAAATGGTCCATAGTAGCCAAAAGTTTACAAAAATGTCTCTAAAATGAAAATGTCAACTGAGGAAAATTGCTGTTTGTAGCTGATTCAGGAATTATAATTTTCCTTAGTCTTAATAGTAGAATGTTGTTTCGAAAAGAAATTTGCATGAATTTTTAAAGAGCCTAAAACCCCTCAAAAATTACATTACATAAAACCTGACATCATTTTTGAGAGGTTTCTAGCTCTTTTTGAAAATTCCTGCAAATCCATTTTCAAAATAACATTTTACCATAAAGATAAGAAAAATAAGGTACTTGGGTACTTTCGCATTATATGGGCCTTTCTAAAAAGTCAAGTTTGGTTAATGCTAATGAAATAAAATAAAAAAGGATGATTACATAATAGTTTAGAAACAAATTTGGGCTATATATTAAATATATATGGGCTATATATAAAGCATTGCATATACTAAATACGTAACCTAACCTAGGTACCTGTTTCCCCATCTAAACTCCTAAAAACAACACTTTAAATATCTTAAAGCCACGATAGACAAAGTATTTCTCTCGGCAGTGTCTCGGCAGTATCATTTTGTAAAAACGGATTTTTCAAAGCGTCTCTGCCGTTTGACTGTAGCATCTCTTGTTGGACTTCTTTAGAGGCCCATATAATGCGAAAGAACCGGTACTTGTCTATTATAGCGACCACACTGTTGTTCTTGATCTGTTTAAAACCGGTTTCAATTTGGCAATTGGGAATAATCAGCTTAGCTTTAGTGAGATAAACTACTATGCAGGTATATTTTAGTTAAATATTTAATAGACTATGGTTATAGAGTTCACAGTTTATATAATATACCAGTAAGTTTACCGCAGATGATTTCTGGCTCTTCATTCTCGGTCCGAACAAAAAGCTCCTCCCACTTATTTCTGCACTTATTGTCCACTTATTGGTGAGCCGGCCAAGTGGTTTCGTCAGTACTTGTTCTGTAGGTGATTATTCTTTGTCTACCCATGAAAAGATCTAATGCCGCTTATGTTTATACCTGTTTAGACGTTCTCTGGAGCACTCGCACCTCGGTCCGGGTTTTTATAATGGGTGAGATAGGGAAAGATCATACTGCTAATTATATAAACTGTGATAGAGTTGGTTAGGTATTTAATATAGTGCGTTGTGGACGGCCTGCTTTCCATAATTCTCGGCTGTAGTGTCCATAGTTTCGTTACTAAAGTATTATATTGACATCATATTTCGGAATATTTCATTAGGATTAACCTAATTTCACTTCTGGGATGTGGTCGCTGTAATAGACAAGTACCAAAAATAACAATGGTACTTATGTGTTTACAAACTCGAGAAGTGAAGTTTGGTGAATGCTAACGAAATAAAAAAAAATATGATGAAAATACAATACTTTAGTAACAAAATTATGAAAATTACAACAAAGAATTATGGGAGGGGGGCCGCCCAGAGCGCATTATGTTAAATACCTAACCTAAACTAACCTAACCAAAATATCAGCTAAATATTTAATTAAAATATAGCTATAATGTAATTACTCTCCGAGCCGAAGCTAATTGTCTGGTCTAAACACAGTGAAAACCGGGTATTGTCTCATGTTCGCAATACAAGTTCTCGAGTGTACATTATATGACACATAAGTCCCATAACAATTTCTAACGAAAAAGACTGTAGTTTCCTAAAGACTAAGAAAAAACATTTGGTAAAATTCTACTATAGCTACTTTTGGCTATCTTGGAAAGGGGTTGGGTTAGAAAAATCAAACTTTCAGAGATGGGTCTACAGGCTAAAGTATGGGTAAATTTTCGGCAGTTCATATTATTGACTTACGAATAAAGTAAACATACTACTCGATGCCTTTTTGTATGCTCTTTCCAAATATAAAAATCATTTTTGTCGAAAATGAATTTTACCCCCGCCCCTATATATACCAATTCAGGGTATATATTTGCAGATTAAGGGGGTGGTGATAAAGTTAATTTCTTATGAAAATGAGAGGTAAGTTCAAGCTTTACCCCCTTAATGTGTAAATATATACCCTGAATTGATATATAGGGGTGGGGGTAAAATTCATTTCCGACAAAAATGATTGTTATATAGAAAGAGCATAAAAAAGGCATCGAGTAGTATGTTTACTTTATTCGTAAGTCATTAATATGAACTGCCGAAAATTTACCAAAGTATGTCCTGGAAAGGTATTTTGAAATACCTACCTCCACCCCTTCTCCCTCTAGAGGGTCCTGAAATTTTCCTACATGACAGGTCACCTATTGAAATTTTGACAAAACAACATTTTTACCTTAATTTTCAGTTATCAGTTACTTTTTCTCTGGCTTTAGTTCTGTAAATGCAATTCCTGTTATTTGAATACAATTTTAAGCCATATCAATGTTTTTTTTTCAAAATTTGGGTAATGTATTTGCATAGGCTATCTTTAAAACCTTTTAAATTGGGATTGAGCAAAGTTGTGGAGCTGAAAACAATTTTGTTGTACTTCATTTGGTCAATATATACCAAATAATATTATTGAGTTTCAAATAAAGGGAATACACCATTCAATGCCTTTTTTTATGCTGATTACGAATATAATAAGCATTCCTATCGGAAATGAATTTCAGCCCCCCCCCCCCTATATAGGCTATACCTAACCTAACCTAACCCTGAATTGGCATATATAGGGGGGGGGGCTGAAATTCATTTCCGATAGAAATGCTTACTATATTCGTAATCAGCATACAAAAAGGCATCGAATGGTGTATTCACTTTAGTCCTAACTCAATAATATGATTTCGTATATATTGACCTGAGTTTCAGCCCCCCCCTATATAGGCCAATTCAGGGTTAGGTTAGGTTGGGTTAGGTTAGAAACCCGTGATCTTTCTTCTGGCAAAAAATGCAAAATTCCACATTTTTGTAGATAGGAGCTTGAAACCTCTACAGTAGGGTTCTCTGATACACTGAATATGATGGTGTGATTTTCATTAAGTTTCTATAACTTTTAGGGGGTCTTTCCCCCTTTTCTCGAAAATCAGCCAAATTTTCGCAGGCGCGTAACTTTTGATGGGTAAGATTAAACTTGATGAAGCTTATATATTTGAAATCAGAATTAAAATCTGATTCTTTTGATGTATCTATTGGTATCAAAATTCCGTTTTTTAGAGTTTCGGTTACCATTGAGCCGGGTCGCTCCTTACTTACAGTTCGTTACCACGAACTGTTTGATAATATGATTTCGTATATATTGACCATCTAAAGTAGAATTTTACCAAAAATTTGGATCAGCTACAAATATGTACCCCCTCCCTTCGTTCAAACCTGCTTATGCTTAGTTAAATTCTTCAAAACTCCTTTTCAGGAAAGGAAAAAACAAAATCAATCATACTGAATAAATGTATATTTTTGTCCAACAGCTCTAACTCGACTAAACAAAACTCAATTACACCGTAAACAGAATGCAAACAAAACTGCAGTGAACTAAACCAAGTTTACTGCAAATTAAATAAAAAAAACAAGTTTTTTAAACTGAAAGTAAGGAGCGACATTAAAACTTAAAACGAACAGAAATTATTCCGTATATGAAAGGGGCTGTCCCCTCCTCAACGCCTCGCTCTTTACGCTAAAGTTTTTTATTGTTTTAAAAAATAAAGTTGTGAGACAGAGTCAAACTTTAGCGTAAAGAGCGAGGCGTTGAGGAGGGGACAGCCCCTTTCATATACGGAATAATTTCTGTTCGTTTTAAGTTTTAATGTCGCTCCTTACTTTCAGTTTGAAAAACTTGTTTTTTTTATTTAATTTCTGATCGTTTTTTAGTTAATGCAGCTTTTATTTGCATAAAAATTTTACTTTTCTTTTGCTAAATGGATGTCTTTACAAATTAACTTACGTAACTAACTTCTATATTCGTATATTTTTCTTCTGGCAAAAAATACAAAGTTGCAGATTTTTGCAGATATGAGCTTGAAACCTATGTAATAGGGTTTTCTGATACGCTGAATCTGACGGTGTGATTTTCATTAAAATTCTTTCACTTGTAGGGGATGTTTCCCCCCTCTTTAAAAAATCGAGTAAATTTTCTCAGGCTCGTAGCCTTTGATGAGTAATACTAAACTTAATAAAATTTATATATTTAGGATCAGCATTATAAACACATTCTTTTGATACATTTATTGACATCAAAATTTCGTTTTTAAAAGTTTCGATTACTATTGAGCCGTATCGCTTGTTTTTTTATTGTTTTTTTTTTATTACGTATATGTTATTACTTATATGAAGGGGTTCTCCCCTTAGTCAATACCACGCTCTTTACGTTAAAAGTTAAAAAAATTTTGATTCACAAACCCCTGAATCACAAAGGCCGTTTAATTAGAATAGATAGCTCTTTTGAAAGCACTAAAAAAAAAACTGTAGCGTAAAGAGCGAGGTATTGACTTGGGGGAGAACCCCCTCACATACGTTATAATTTCTGTTCGTTTTAAGTTCTAATATTCCTTCTTACATTTCAGTTGAAAAAACTTGTTTTTTTTATTTAACTTCTGATCGTTTCTTAAATAATGCTTGGAAATCCGGCACCCCCTTCATAGAAATGTCTTTTACCCCAAAGAAACATCCTCCACGGAAATATTCTCCAGAGTAATCCCCTCCTCTAGCCCCCCCCCCTCCAGAAAAAATCCTTCCTGAAAATGGTTGTATACTTCCCAATAACCAATAAATAATGCTGGCAAGTCCGGCGCCCCCTTCATGGCAATTTCCCTTCCCCCATGAAAACTTCCTTCATGGAAAGATCCTTCCATATAGCCCCCGACCCTCTCCTTCCCCCACCTACCAGAAAAAATCTCCTCTGAAAAAGTCTGTATACTTCCCAATAACCAATACTATATGTTAACATTGAGTAAAGTTCATAACTTTCAGCCCTCCCCCTGGGGGCTTCGAGGGATTAAGTCATCCTAAAAGACATATTTATCATATTTTCAACCATGCTGAACAAAATGGCTATCTCAAAATTTTGATCGGGTGACTTTGGGAAAAAAATGAGCGTGGAAGGGGGCCTAGTTGCCCTCCATTTTTTTTGGTCCCTTAAAAAGGGCACTAGAACTTTTAATTTCCATTCCAATGAGCCCTCCCACGATATTCTAGGACCACTGGGTCGATACGATCACCCCTGGAAAAAAAAAAAAAAAAAAAAAAAAAAAAAAAAAAAAAAAAAAAAAAAAAAAAAAACAAATAAACACGCATCCGTGATCTTTCTTCTGGCAAAAAATGGAAAATTCCACATTTTTTGTAGATAGGAGCTTGAAACCTCTACAGTAGGGTTCTCTGATACGCTGAATATGATGGTGTGATTTTCATTAAGTTTCTATAACTTTTAGGGGGTCTTTCCCCCTTTTCTCGAAAATCAGCCAAATTTTCTCAGGCGCGTCACTTTTGATGGGTTAGACTAAACTTGATGAAAGTTATATATTTGAAATCAGCATTGAAATCTGATTCTTTTGATATATCTATTGGTATCAAAACCCGTTTTCTAGAGTTTCGGTTACCATTGAGCCGGGTCGCTCCTTACTTACAGTTCGTTACCACGAACTGTTTGATTGAAAGAGCATCAAAACTTGCACTAGAGTAATACGTATATTATTTCATCTGTTTCAATGGTTCCCAATGGGCTATGCACTAAGTTCAGTGGTGTACATCACAAGAGCATAGACGGAAAACATGATCCATAAGTCATGAGGAGATGGTAAGAGCAAATTGAGGTTAGTGAATACTGCGACACTATTTGAGGGAGGATAGTGTATTGTTGTTTTTGCTTGGTATTGACCCTAATTGGGATGGTCTTGCTGTTCGCCTCTCCAATGATAAACGGGAATGATATGTCTCGGCAGGAGGCCTAAAGCCTTTTTCGTGCTTCCCAACATTTATAATTGTTTATCAGCTTAAATGTCCGGGAGGGATGATTGATAGGCAAAATGAAACAGACAAATAGGCTGCGCCCCCATTGCACAAAAAGGAAAAACTGATTCTTTTTTCTTTCTTTTTTAGACGCTTGATAGGTCAGAGGAGAGGCACTTGAATAAAAATAATTTGATAGACTTTTACCAAGGTTGAATCACTCTAGGGGGAAGTCTCTTTTTTTGAAACTACGCACTTATAATAATTACCTTCGTTCGGTACCTTTAAACTTAATGAATGTTATGTGCATTTCCAGACAGGAAGTTTAAACCCACCTTTAATGGTTCCGAACATCTACAATTGTTTCTTTTTTTGAAGGTCCAGGAGGAATGATTGAGAGGCAAAATGACACAGACAACAAACAAATGCGAATCCAATGCACAAAAATTACCAAATTTGTATTTTTTTAAAATCAGAGCTTGAAACTTCAATTTAGAGGTACTTGGATATCCAAAATTTGGTAAAATTTCCACTAAGATTGAATCTTTTTCGGGGGAAGGTTTTTTTGAAGTTATCGAAGTTTTTTTTATAAAAGAAACTAAATTTTGCTAATAAGTTTTGATGAATACGAACATTTAGACTTAATATGTTCTATGCAAATTATATCAGTTGCATTTAGGCTATATGCTGCTCCAAACCAAAGTTTTTTAGGTTTCGGTTACTATTAGCATTAGTCGCTCATTACTGCAAACTGTGTGAAAAATCTGATACTTTTTCCTTTTGTTAGCTTGAATCTTCTGCTTTAAAGTAATTGGATATGTTGAATTTCAGGGTGTAATGCGAATGTGAATGTGAATTGAAATTCAATTACAGGGTGTAATTGAAATGTGAATGCTTATTAATATCTTGTTTTCGTTACTTTTTAAAGGGTATTTTTGTTTCCATTTTCAAGCGTCCCTGTCATGATCAGAAGAATATGTGTCTATCTGTTGTTGTTTTACTGTTTTATTTCTTTTTCATCAGGGTTGTCGTTATTGAAACAATTTAGCAGAAAACTGGAGGAGGGGGATAGTCTATATAAAATGAACAACTTTTATGGCTGATAATTCGAAAACATCATTTATATTTGGAACGAGTGCGTTGGCCTATAGTAATCGACTTAAAACCGGGTGGTCGGGAGGGTAGGGTTTTCTTGGGAAGGTAATCTTGAATAATGTAAAAGGTGTCTTTTTTAAGCCTCAGCTTATTTATTTTCTTGGGTGTTAGATGCGTCAATTTTAAAAACATATAGCATGCAGGACGACACAGCGGGAAAAAGAGGGATATACTAAACTCGTATGTTTTTACCGAAATCTTTTTCTCTGATTTTCAGTTTGAAAATCAATTTCGTTTTGTCTTATTTTTCAATAATTTTCATATGCTTAATCTATTAACTGTTGAACTTATGAGGAGCAAAACCTTACATTCTAAGCTTTCGACCAAACATCAATGAAAAAACGGGCTAATACATACACCCCTACTATATTGTTTCTGGCACTCTCATTGCATGTTTTTTCTGTATTTTTACTCTTTTTTAATGTCAACTTTGCCATTTGGTCAATTATTGGCGCCATTGTCAAGTCGGCCTTCCCCATGATTTTGATCTAGATACGCCTTTGACAAAACTAATTTTAACTTTTTAAAGATCCTTCCTCTGGATAAATTATTTGAAGTATCTTAAAAACGTAGCTCCTTCACCTAAGATATCACATACAGTTATAAGTTTTGAACCAAATTATTACCCTTATTAACTTTAGAGTAAGAATTTGGTTTAAACTATTAATAATCTTGATGTTAAAATTAAACATACGATCATTGCAGGGACATTAAACAGTTAGTAATGAACTGTAAGTAAAGTGAAACTCTTACTAATTGAAATAGAAAATCTAAGAACAGTCTGTTTAACATAAACAGACTGATTCAAACGGTCAGGTCTAATTTGCTTGACGCAATTTTATGTAACCCTGCCTCAGGAACCCAAGGGGAATCCCTGCTTGTAATGTAACGAGAGCACACACCTTACGTAATTATTGTGCATCACTGTCATGTAATACCTCTTCGACATTTTCAATTTTTACCTGAAACGTTCAACAGATTTTTCTTTCTTTCATTAGTTGTTTCTTTGACCCCGCTAGGACTCGAAAGGTCAACTTTCGTCCAATGGATTTGTGCCCTAAGCAAGCCGTCCATGAAACCATTTCCAGTATTTTATCCTACTCTTAATATTTTAAAATTAACCGGATGTACCACACCTATGATGCCCTATTTTTGGCAAACACTAGAATGAAGTGTCACTGTCCCAAATTTGGCAACCACCCGGAGGCAATCGCTGTCACGGTATTAATAGCAATACAGACTAAGGAGCGGTTTAATTAAGTAATCTTCTTAATCGTCCAAACTAATACATCTTAAAAAACAGACTTTGTTAATAAAAGGTTTCATTATTTAAAACAAATTGACATGCAATTTTAAAAACATAGAAAAAGACATTTAAAAAATACGACAAAAAATAAAAGATGAAAAAAGCCATATCACAATATACACAAAAAACCGTGTATCATAGAAAATTGGGGGTCCAACCATGCAACCAAGGGGTGGAGGGGGAAGGGGAGGGGAGAGTGATATTAGAGATGGATTTAAAGTGTTTTAAGAGATTTTAAGGAAATACCCCTTTTTCATTGAGTTAAATTTATGAATATTTCACAATTTCCGAACAATAGGTTCCACCTTCAACCTAGCATTCATTTTCAGAGGACGCCTTGATAATAGAGGCAATTTTTAGGCATTATTGTGACTTATAAAAGGACAAAAAAAAATAACATGCGTAATTTAAGAAAAGATGAAGGGAGAGGACTCCAGGGGAGGGGCGTCTGTGGGGAAAGGGGGCCTGTTTTTTCCGTCGCCAGCTCAGTGCTGCCCTTTTATATCTAGTCATTTATATTCATGTTTATGTTTTTTTTCGTTGCACAAAGTGGTAATTTTCAAGTGTTTAATTTTGAAATGTTTTTCATTTTTTTTGTTAGCCCGCAGCGGCCCTTCCTCCACTAGGTACCGGCCCGGTCGCTAACCACCTCCCAGGGAGAGTCCAGTCCACCGAACGGTTTGTCTCAGTCCTTACGCAACCCAGGACACATTTTTTTTTCAGCAAAAATATCAAAACACGCAAAGGGCGAAATTCTCTTTCGAGAAATTTTTGTTCCGACCCATCTTGTAGCGATAAAAAGAAATGACTGAGGCAATTGTGGTCATAAATATTGATCGCGTCAAATCTAATATCGTACTTTAAAGCTGCGAACTTACACCTTATAAGTTCTCCGATAGCGCCGCTTATAGCGCTAAAGACTGTGCCATCAAGGCCTGCGCCACAGCAATGGGGAGTGAAGTAAATTTATGACCGCGCCATCCTCAATTATTGAGAGAAAATAAAATTTTCTCGCAAGTTTTTCGTCTTGGAAAAATTTTTAAAGCATTTACAATATAGTTTCTTCATGGAACAGTTAGAGCATGATTGTGTTCACACGCCGAGCTTTCTCTAATTGTCAATTAGGAAATGATGCTTCCAACTACAGGTGTGGGAATGTGCTATCAGAGTTCTTTCTCACTTACTTTTTGATAGTTCATAGGGTGCCTTACCATTAAGGGGTTGAACACCGGGTCTGTGTTCATTTTCTTCTCAGCATATCATTTTTGTGGATATTTTAAAGCACATAAAGAATGTATTTCTCGGATAAAATTGTTCATTCGTGCACTTAGAGATTATAGTTCTTTTATAAAATTATTTGAAAAAAACTACGTTTTCTAAAGAGTTAAAGAGGCTGAGTCACAAGTTCGAACCTTAAAACGTACAGGGATTAGAAGGTACAGTTGGGGGGCTGCCGCCCCCCAAACTCCCCACTTTCGCAGCCTTTAAATAAAAAAAAAATTTTAAACTGAAAGTAAGGAGCGACATTAAAACTTAAAACGAACAGAAATTATTCCGTATATGAAAGGGGCTGTGCCCTCCTCAACGCCTCGCTCTTTACGCTAAAGTTTTTATTGTTTAAAAAAGAGTTGTGAGAAAGTCAAACTTTAGCGTAAAGAGCGAGGCGTTGAACAATTTTTAGTAACAATTTAGTAGCAATTTTCAAGTAACAATTTTTTCGTTTATAATAACAAGTTTCCTGTCAGAAGTAGCAAGTTTTTCTTAACACGAACAAATTTTCTCTTCGAAGTAACAACATTTTTCCTTAATACTAACAAACTTTTACTTAACATACTCAAATTTCTCCTAGAAGTAAGTGGTTTTTTCTTAGCAGCAACAAATTTCTTCTAATAGCACCAAGATTTCCATCAAAGATAACAAATTTCTCTTAGAAGTAATAATTTTTCGTCAGTGATAACAAGTTATCTGTTAGAAGTAACAAGTTTTCTGTCAAAGATACAAAATTTTTCTTAGAAGTAGCAACTTTTCATTATGATAACAAGTTTTGTACCAGAAGTAGCAAGTTTTCCTTAACACTAAAGAATTTTCTCTTCGAAGTAACAACTTTTTTCCTTAATACTAACAAACTTTTACCTAGCACTATCAAATTTTTCTTAAAAGTAACAATTTTTCGCCGGTGATAACACGTTTTCTGTTAGAAGTAGCAAGTTGTCCAGCAAATATAACAATTTTTTCTTAGATGTAACAATTATTTTGTTTATGATAGCAAATTTTCTGTCAGAAGTAGCAAGGTAACCTTAAAATTATCAAATTTTTCATTGAAGTAACAACTATTTCATTAATACTAGCAAACTTTTACTTAACACTATCAAATTTCTCTTAGAAATAACAGGTTTTTCTTAACAGTAACAGATTTTTTCTAATAGCACCAAGTTTTCTGTCAAAAATAATAAATTTCTCTTAGAAGTAAAAATTTTTCGTCAGTCATAACAGGTTTTTTGTTAGAATTAGAAAGTTTTCCAACAAGTAAAAAAAAATTCTTAGAAGTAACAATTTTTTTCCATTGATGGTAACAAAATTTTCTGTCAGAAGTAGCAAGTTTTCCTTTACACTAAATAATTTTCTCATCGAAGTAACAACTTTTTCCTTAATACCAATAAACTCGTACTTAACACTATCAAATTTCTCATGGAAGTAAAAGGTTTTTGATTAACACTAACAATTTTTTTCTAATAACACCAAGTTTTCCATCAAAGATAATACATTTCTCTTAGAAGTAACCATTTTTTCAGTGATAACAAGTTAACTACTAGAAATAGCAAGTTTTTTGTTACTTTTAAGAAAAATTTGGTATATTACCATAAAGAAAGAAAAACGAGCAAAAATGGGGTTTTTAAAGGCCAAATGAAAATACTGAAACAACACAACAAAGCGAATATTTCGAGAGGATAAACGCCTCTCTTCTTCAGCTTGAAACAAAATGATGTATCCAAAGAAAGTGCCGAAGAAAAAAACAAAAAAAACAAACGAGGCAAGTCAATGTGAAAAGAACCAAAAACCAAAGAAAAAACCAAAAACTTAAAATATGAATAAAACTCAATAAAAGCCAAAAATTATAAGAATTAAAACCAAATACCTAACAACCATAAAGGGAGTTATTCGCTAATATCCGAGATTTGCACACCATAAAAAATAGTGACGAAGACCACACTGCCTTTCCATAACAAACAACAAAAGTACGAAGAACAATAGGGAAATCTTTTTGCAAGACAGTGGAGATAATTTGAATGAATATTTCGGCCCTATGTCCAGGGTCGTCCTCAGCAAGACATAAATATATGAAAGAAAAAAGACTCACAACAACATGCAACCAATAAACCAAAAATTAAAATTTTTTCAAAGCAGTCCTAGCATCCTTACTTCAGCGAAGTTCAACCAGGACTGATAAAAAGTAAGGTAAAACAAGGCGATTCAATGAGAAGAAAGAAAAATAATTTAAAAACACGTTCTTATTGCTAATCCAGCTTTTTTGGCAGCTAACCTCAAGGTCTTTTTGTGACCAGTTCTGTGTTAATGTCGATCGGTTTTTTAAAATATTTTGTAAGATCATTTTTAATTAAATTTGTGTATAGAGCATTTAGTGTATATTCCTCCAAGTCCCTATTTAAGGAAATATTATTAATAATCTTAAGTCTGATTTCAATTGATTCTCGGACTACCTGCTTTATGCCTAGGTCATTGCTAATAAGGGCGGATTCATCAAAAAGTATATTGCGGCTAGGATTTTCAAAAATATGGCTGCCTAATGCAGAATCAGATGAAACAACGGAAATACTAGAATTTAGAGCTCTGACTATATCATCTTTATGCTGTTGTATGCGCTTTTCTAAATTCTGGTGTGTTCTACCTACATAATATTTGCCACAATCGCACACACCAATTATTTAGGTAGAACACACCAGAATTTAGAAAAGCGCATACAACAGCATAAAGATTATATAGTCAGAGCTCTAAATTCTAGTATTTCCGTTGTTTCATCTGATTCTGAATTAGGCAGCCATATTTTTTGAAAATCCTAGCCACAATATACTTTTTGATGAATCCGCCCTTATTAGCAATGACCTAGACATAAAGCAGGTAGTCCGAGAATCAATTGAAATCAGACTTAAGATTAATAATAATATTTCCTTAAATAGGGATTTGGGGGAATATAAACTAAATGCTCTATACACAAATTTAATTAAAATGATCTTACAAAATATTTCAGAAAAACCGATCGACATTAACACAGAACTGGTCACAAAAAGACCTTTGAGGTTAGCTGCCAAAAATCTGGATTAGCAATAAGAACGTGTTTTTAAATTATTTTTCTTTCTTCTCATTGAATCGCCTTGTTTTACCTTACTTTTTATCAGTCCTGGTTGAACTTCGCTGAAGTAAGGATGCTAGGACTGCTTTGAAAATTTTTAATTTTTGGTTTTATTGGTTGCATGTTGTTGTGAGTCTTTTTTCTTTCATATTTTTTTGTCTTGCTGAGGACAGCCCTTAGACATAGGACGAAATATTCATTCAAATTATCTCCACTGTCTTGCAAAAAATTTCCCTATTGTTCTTCGTACTTTTGTTGTTTGTTTGCACACAATCCAAAAAATTATGAACTACCATCGACGGATACTAGCGAACAACTGAGAAATAAAAGAAAGGAAAACAAAGCATTCACTCAAAAACAAAACGAACCAACAATTAAATAAGTTGGAGAACTATGTCATCTAATTTCAGATTTTAATTATTGCATTTCTTGCAGACACCTTTTGAGACCTAAGAGGTTTATCAAGTTTTTGATTATATGACTGGGAAAGTGGTACAAGGTTTATTTCAGGGATTACTAAAGTTTTTGCTTCTCTTTTGAGAAAACTGAAATATGACTCGTTTATTCCTAAATCACCGGAATCTCTGTTTACTAGACCTTAAGGTTGGTATTTGTAAATTTCAATAGCTTCTCTGTAGTGCTGGACAATACCTTAGTCATGCGAATTTAGGCTAGCTTGATTAAACAAAATAGTAGGGTCTGATTTTTCAAAAATGTGCTCTGCAAGGATAGAGTCAAAATTTTCTGTTTTTTCCGCTTTTTAAGCGTATTATTAATTGAGTGGCGCGCCGCTATAAGGGAACTTAAATTAACCCAACTTTTTGCGTATCTCTCTCACTATGACTGTGTGTCTGAGCAAGCGTCTTACATTTCAACGAAAAAAAATCCGAGAATTTAACAGTGACAAGGTAAATCACGACAAAATACTACTGAAATATTCCAACTCTTACATTTCAACAAAAAATCCGAAATGAACGTTGAAACATCAAGAGAATGTAACATAGAAAAATATTCCAGCTCTTACATTTCAATGAAAAAAAATTAACTTTGAAACATCAATGTAACAGTTGCAATGTAAACCACGATAAAACACTACTGAAATATTTCAACTCTTGCATTTCAACGGAAAAAATCCAAAATGAACTTTAAAACATCAATAGAATGTAACAGTGACAAGGTAAGCCACAACAAACACTACTGAAATATTCCAACTCTTACATTTCAACACAAACAAAATCCAAAATGAACTTTGAAACGTCAAGAAATGTAACATTGACAACGTAAACCACGACAAAACACTACTGAAATATTCCAACTCTTACAGTTTAACGAAAAAAAATCCAAAATGATCTTTGAAACATTAAGAAAATGTAACAGTGACAATGTAAACTACGACAAAACATTACTGAAATATTCCAACTCATACATTTCAACGAATGAAATCCAAAATGAACTTTGAAGCATCAAGAGAATGTAACAGTGACAGGGTAGACCCTGACAAAATACTAGTGAAACATTCCAACTTTTACAGTTCAACGAAAAAACAAATCCAAAATGAACTTTGAAACATCAAGAAAATGTAACAGTGACAATGTAAACCACGACAAAACACTAATGAAATATTCCAACTCTTACATTTCAAAAAAAAATCCAAAATGAACTTTGAAACATCATGAGAATGTAACAGTGACAAGCTAAACCACGACAAAACACTACTGAAATATTCCAACTCTTACATTTCAACGAAAAAAAAAATTCAAAATGAACTTTGAAATATCTTCAGAATCTAACAGTGACTTGGTAAACCAAGACAAAACACTACTGAAATATTCCAACTCTTACATTTCAACGAAAAAATCTAAAATGAAGAAACATCTTCAGAATGTAACAGCGAGAAGGTAAACCACAACAAAAGCACTACTGAAATATTCCAACTCTTAAATTTCAACGAAAAAATCCAAAATGAACTTTGAAACATCAAGAAAATGTAACAGTGACAATGTAAACCATGAGAAAACACTACTGAAATATTCCAACTCTTACATTTCAACAAAAAATCCAAAATGAACTTTGAAACATCAAGAGAATGTAACAGTGACAAGGTAAGCCCTGAAAAAAAACACGACTGAAATATTCCAACTCTTACATTTCAATGAAAAACATCCAAGACGAACTTTAAAAATCAAGAAAATGTAACAGTGACAAGGTAAACCACGACAAAACACTATTGAAATACTCCAACTCTTACATCTAAACGAAAAAATCCAAAATGAATATGAAACGTCTTAAGAATGTAACTGTGAGAAGGTAAACTGCGACAAAACACTACTGAAATATTTCAACTCTTACATTTCAATGAAAAAAATCCAAAATGAACTTTGAAACGTCAAGAGAATATAACAGTGATAAGCTAAATCACGACAAAACACTACTGAGATCTTCCAACTCTTACATATGAACGAAACAAAAATCTAAAACGAACTTTGAAACATCAAGAAAATGTAACAGTGAATAGGTAAACCACGACAAAACATTACTGAAATATCCCAACTCTTACATTTCAACGAATAAAATCTAAAATGAACTTGGAAACACTTTCCGAATGTAACTGTGACAAGGTAAACCAAGACAAAACACTACTGAAATATTCCAACTCTTACATTTCAACGAAAAAAATTCAAAACGAACTCTGAAACGTCTTCAGAATGTAACAGTGACATGGTAAAGCACGACAAAATACTACGGAAATAATCGAACTCTTAAATTTCAGCGAAAAAAATCCAAAATGAACTTTGAAGCATCAAGAGAATGTAACAGTGACAAGGTAAACTACGAGAAAACATTACTGAAATATTCCAACTCTTACAGTTCAAAAAAAAAAAAATCAGAATGAACTTCGAAACATCTTCAGAATATAACAGTGACAAGGTAAACCATTTGGAACATCAAGAGAATGTAACAGTTAGAAGGTAAACCACGACAATACACTACTGAAATATTCCAATTTGAACGAAAAAAATCCGAATTGAACTTTGAAACATCATGAGAATGTAACAGTGAAAATTGAACTCTTACACTTCAACGAAAAAAATGAAATCCAAAATGAACTTGAAACATCAAGAGAATGTAAAAGTGACAAGGTAAACCACGACGAACACTGCTGAAATTTTCCAACTCTTACATTTCAACAAAGACAAAATGTAAAATGAACTTTGAAACATCAAAAGAATGTTAAAGTGACAAGGTAAACCACGACAAAACACTACTGAAATATTCCAACTCTTACATTGCAACGAGAAAAAAAATCCAAAATTAACTTTGAAACATCAAGAGAACGTAACAGCGACAATTCCAACTCTTACATTTCAACGAAAAAAAATCCAAAATGAACTTTGAAACATTAAGATAATGTAACAGTGACAAGGTAAACCATGACAAAACAGTACTGAAATAATCCAAATCTTACAGTTCAACAAAAAAAAATCCAAAATGAATTTTGAAACATCAGGAGAATGTAACAGTGACAAGGTAAACCACGAAAAAACACTATTGAAATATGCCAACTCTTACATTTCAAAAAAAAAATCTAAAATGAACTTGACACATCAAGAGAATGTAACAGTGACAAGTTAAACCACGACAAAACACTACTGAAATATTCCAACTCTTACATTGCAACGAGAAAAAAAATCCAAAATGAACTTTGAAACATCAAGACAATGTAACAGTGACATGGTAAACCACGACAAAACATTGCTGAAATATTCCAACTCTTACATTTCAACGAAAAAAAATCCAAAATGAACTTTGAAACATCAAGAGAATGTAACAGTGACAAGGTAAACCACTATAAAACACTACTGAAATAATCCAACTCTTAAATTTCAACAAAAAAAATCCAAAATGAACCTTGAAGCACCAAGATAATGTAACAGTGACAAGGTAAACCACAAGAAAACTGTACTGAAATAGGCCAACTCTAACATTTCAACGAATGAAATCCAAAATGAACTTTGAAAAATCAAAAGAATGTAACAGCGACAAGGTAAACCATGACAAAACACTACTGAAATATTCCAACTCTTGCATTTCAATAAATGAAATCCGAAATGAACTTTGAAACATCAAGAGAATGTAATAGTGAGAAGGTAAACCACAACAAAACACTACTGAAGTATTCCAACTCTTACATTTTAACGAAAGAAATCCAAAATGAACGTTGAAAAATATAAAGAATGTAACAGTGAGAAGGTAAACCATGACAAAACACTTCTGAAATATTCCAACTCTTACATTTCAATAAATGAAATCCGAAATGAACTTTGAAACATCAAGAGAATGTAATAGTGAGAAGGTAAACCACGACAAAACTGTACTGAAATAGGCCAACTCTAACATTTTAACGAAGGAAATCCAAAATGGACTTTGAAAAATCAAAAGAATGTAACAGTGACAAGGTAAACCACGAAAAAACACTACTGAAATATTCCAACTCTTACACTTCAAGGGAAAAAAAAATCTCAAATGAACTTTGAAACATAAAGAGAATGTAACAGTGATAAGGTATACCGCAAGAAAACTGTAGTTAAATATGCCAACTCTTACATTTCAAGGAATGAAATCCAAAATGAACTTTGAAATAACAAGAGAATGTAACAGTGACAAGGTAAACCATGACAAAACAGTAGTGAAATATTCCAACTCTTACATTTCAACAAAAGAAAAATCTAAAATGAACTTTGAAACATCAAGAGAATGTAACAGTAACAAGGTAAACCACGACAAAACACTACTGAAATATTCCAACTCTTACATTTCAATAAAAAAAAATCCAAAATGAACTTTGAAACATATTTTTTTCATTTGAAAAAAATCTCAAATGAACTTTGAAACATAAAGAGAATGTAACAGTGATAAGGTATACCACAAGAAAACTGTAGTTAAATATGCCAACTCTTACATTTCAAGGAATGAAATCCAAAATGAACTTTGAAATAACAAGAGAATGTAACAGTGACAAGGTAAACCATGACAAAACAGTAGTGAAATATTCCAGCTCTTACATTTCAACGAAAGAAAAATCTAAAATGAACTTTGAAACATCAAGAGAATGTAACAGTAACAAGGTAAACCACGACAAAACACTACTGAAATATTCCAACTCTTACATTTCAATAAAAAAAAATCCAAAATGAACTTTGAAACATAAAGAGAATGTAACAGTGACAAGGTAAACCACGACAAAACACTACTGAAATATTCCAACTCTTACATTTTAACGAAGGAAATCCAAAATGGACTTTGAAAGATCAAAAGAATGTAACAGTGACAAGGTAAACCACGACAAAACACTACTGAAATATTCCAACTCTTACATTTCAAGGGAAGAAAAAATCTCAAGTTAACTTTGAAACATAAAGAGAATGTAACAGTGATAAGGTATACCACAAGAAAACTATACTGAAATATGCCAACTCTTACATTTCAACGAATGAAATCCAAAATGAACTTTGAAATAACAAGAGAATGTAACAGTGACAAGGTAATCCATGACAAAACAGTAGTGAAATATTCCAACTCTTACATTTCAACGAAAGAAAAATCTAAAATGAACTTTGAAACATCAAGAGAATGTAACAGTAACAAGATAAACCACGACAAAACACTACTGAAATATTCCAACTCTTACATTTCAATAAAAAAAAATCCAAAATGAACTTTGAAACATAAAGAGAATGTAACAGTGACAAGGTAAACCACGACAAAACACTACTGAAATATTCCAACTCTTACATTTTAACGAAGGAAATCCAAAATGGACTTTGAAAAATCAAAAGAATGTAACAGTGACAAAGTAAACCACGACAAAACACTACTGAAATATCCCAACTCTTACATTTCAAGGGAAAAAAATCTAAAACGAACTTTGAAACATAAAGAGAATGTAACAGTAACAAGGTAAACCACGACAAAACACTACTGAAATATTCCAACTCTTACATTTCAATAAAAAAAAAATACAAAATGAACTTTGAAACATAAAGAGAATGTAATAGTGAGACGGTAAACCACGACAAAACACTACTGAAATATTCCAACTTTTTACATATTAACGAAGGAAATCCAAAATGGACTTTGAAAAATCAAAAGAATGTAACAGTGACAAGGTAAACCGCGACAAAACACTACTGAAATATTCCAACTCTTACATTTCAAGGGGAAAAAAATCTCAAATGAACTTTGAAACATAAAGAGAATGTAACAGTGATAGGGTATACCACAAGAAAAACTGTACTGAAATATGCCAACTCTTACATTTCAACGAATGAAATCCAAAATGAACTTTGAAATAACAAGAGAATGTAACAGTGACAAGGTAAAGCATGACAAAACAACTCTTACATTTCAACGAAAGAAAAATCTAAAATGAACTTTGAAACATCAAAAGAATGTAACAGTAACAAGGTAAACCGCGACAAAACACTACTGAAATATTCCAACTCTTACATTTCAAGGGAAAAAAAATCTCAAATGAACTTTGAAACATAAAGAGAATGTAACAGTGACAAGGTAAACCACGACAAAACACTACTGAAATATTCCAACTCTTACAGTTCAACGAAAAAAAAAATCAAAAAATGAACTTTGAAACATCAAGAGAATGTAATAGTGAGAAGGTAAACCACGACAAACACTACTGAAATATTCCAACTCTTACATTTCAATTACGGAAATCCAAAATGAACTTTGAAACATCTTTAGAATGCAACAGTGACAAGGTAAACCACGACCAACACTACTGAAATATTCCAACTCTTGCATTTCGACGAAAAATCTAAAATGAACTTTGAAACAAGTTCGCTTCCAGGATGCTTATTATTATTGGTGTTATGTTTCATCTTTTTTTATTTTAATGAATTGAATGAATTGAATTAAACATCAAGAGAATGTAACAGTGACATGGTAAACACGACAAAACACTAATGGAGGGGGGACACAATAAGTTAGGTGGGGGCCTTCTGTGTCTCAAGTGCGCAAAAAAAGTATTTTAAAAATTGGGAGGGGGAGGGGGGTTCTTTATGGGGCCTTGGGGGAGGGGGCCCTTTGGGGGCCTGGGGAAGGGCCCTTTTGGGACCCGGGGGGACAGGGGGCTCTTTGGGGGCCCAGGGGGAGGAGGCCCTTTGGGTGCCCGGGGGAGGGGGTCCTTGGAAGGCCCGGAGGGAGAGGGGCCCTTCTGTGTCTCAAGCAAGCCAAAAAAGTATTGAAAAAAATGGAAAGGGGCAAAAAGTTGTGTGGATGGGGCGCCTTGGGGGTTAGGGTAGGGGAACTTACAACACTGTTTAAATGGAACTTTTGTATTATAACGACCACAGACTTTCGCCCCAAATCATCCTCTAAAACGTCTCAAACTGTTTCGCCCAAAAATCCCTAAAATGTCGATTAATTGGTTTCGCCCAAATAATCCCCTAAAAGTAATTCCTGCGTGTTCCTTTGTTTCGGCATCCCTGCGCTGTCACATTTGAAATTCCCAGGAAACCATTTCCCGCGTAAATTGTTTCAATCTGTCTTGATCTCGTATGAATTTCTGAAAAAATCTAAGGTGTTCCTAGTTACACTATTATGGCTTCGATAGAATATTAATATTTGTCTCTCAGATCTAAAGAGCAGAGAAGCCATATTTAAAAATAGAATATTAATTTATCTCTCAGACCTAAAGATCATAGAAGCCATATTTAAAAATGAAATCCCCTCCTGTTTCTTGGCCCAGTTGATTATGCAGATCAATTTCCCAGAAATTCTGTCCCCTCTTGCCCCAATCGATTATGCAAATCAATTTCTCAGAAATCCTCACCCGTTAGTGGATCAATAATCCATGAACAAATTATGCGTAATCAGTATGTAATTACCCCTCTCTACTTCTATGATTTATTGGAATTTGTTTTGTTCAATACTTTTATAACTTTTAACTGTAATTTATATAAAAAAATTATCGGTATTCCTATGGGTGGTAATGCCAGTCCGTTTATAGTGGACATAGTTTTAAGTCGACTAGAATATGAATATATGATAAACAAAAATAGCACAAGTAATGTAAAATACTCCCTTTAAAATAATAAAAGATACCTGGATGATCTTTTGGTGATAAATTGCGCGGAGTTTCAGATTATTTTGAAAAATATTTATCCACTAGAGTTAATTCTGGGCCTAGCTATGAGACAGGTCACAATGATCATTTTATAGATTTAAATATTTATGTTTCGGATAATAATAAATTAGCTTTTAAAATATGTAATAAAACTGACGATTTTAATTTTGAAGTAATTAATTTCCTATTTCCTATTTCTTATTCCCTATTTCCTATTTTAAACTTAGATTTCCAACACTTAGCCAAAAATTGAAAAGTGAAACATTTACAAGAATTTTTTCAGTAAAGTGCACATTATATTCAGGCTTTTAGAAAGCATGGGGTTTAGAACCCTAATCATATTAATTTTTGCTCGTTTTGAGTTTGACTCTGTTATTCATTTTAATTTCTGTTTGTTTTGGGTTTCATTTCTTTATTGATACTGATTTGGGGTAGTTGTATGCTTGGTAGTTTATTTGATTTTATTTTTGTTTATTTTTGGTTTAAAGGAGTTCTTTACCTTTTTTTGAAAACTCATTTTGTGGAAAAAGGTTTTTTAATTAATTGCTGTTTATTTTATATTGACATAGACTTTTTCGGGGAGAAAGACTGAGCCTCTTCTAAAGTTAAACAACCATCTCTTCCATAAGAGCCTTAAATACCCCCTGGGCATAAAATGCAACCCATGTCCCTAATCTCTGGCGTTTTTTTTAACCCCAAAAGCCTTTTTAAATGATATTTAGACTATTTTGAATAGAATGACAATCTCAAAATTTCTATAAGATGCATTTCGGGACAATACGACATGTGGGGGGGGGGGGGGGGTAGCTTCCCTCCGATCACTTTGACTCTTAAAAAGAGCACTAGAACGTCTGATTAACAATCCAATGACCCCCTTTCGAAGTTTATATGACCACGCTTTCTATAAAAACCTTATATGTCCCCAGGGCATAACTTACAACCCTTGTCCTGAGGGCTGGGGGAATATGTTATCCTTAAAAAAAAATTCCCAGACCGTTCTGATACGCTGAACAAAATGGCTAACTCAAAAATTTTGATTGTAAGTATTTGGGGAAATGATGGCCACGGACCGGGGGGGGGCATTCGCTCTCTGATCATTTTCGACTAATAAAAAAAGGCACTAGTCCTCTCAATTTCCAATCAAATGAGCCCTTTTTGAAGGTTTTACGACAAAAATTTCTATAAAAAATCTTATATGCCCCAAGGGCATAACTTAGGACCCTTGTCCTGAGGGGTATAGGGGAAGGGTTGTCATCCTCAAAGACATAATTTCCAGACCCTTCAAATACGTTGAACAAAATGGCCGTATAAAAATGTTGATAGGAAATGTTTGAAGAAATTATGGTCATGGGGGGGGGCGATACTCCCTCCGATTACTTTCGACTACTAAAAAGGATAATAGTTCTCTCAATTCCCAATTAAATGAGCCCATTAGCTTATGTACCCCCTTCCTGTAAACACCATTTCCTGTAAAAACCTTATATCTCCCAGGGCATAACTTACGACCCTTACTCTGAGGGCTTTGGGGGGGGGGTGTCATCCTTAAAGACCTAATTTCTACACCCTTAACTATGTTGAAAAAATTTCTATCTCAAACTTTTAATTGGATGTGTTTGGGGAAATGGTGGACATGAGAAGGGGTTTAGTTTCTCTCCAATCACTTTTCAATATTAAAAAGGGCACTAGCCCTTTCCATATCCAATCGAATGAGCTCTTTTTGAACTTTCTACAACAACCCTTTATATAAAAACCGTATATGCCCCCAGGGCATACCTTACAACCCTTACCCTGAGGTCTCTGAAGGGGGGGGGGTGTTCATCCTCAAAGATCTTTTTTTCAGAACTTTCAACTACTTTGAACAAAATTACTATCCCAAAATTTTGATTGGACGGGTTTTGGGTAATAGTGGGCGTGAGAGGGGGGTTAGTTTCCCTCCAGTCACTTTTGACTATTAACTGAATGAGCTTTTGACTTTTCTATTCCAACTTTTGACTATTTCCAACTGAATGAGCCCTTTTGGAAGTTTCAACGACAACGCTTTGTTAAAAAACCTTACATGCCCCATGGGCATAACTTACAACCCTTACCCTTAGGACTTTGGTGGGTTGTCATCCTTAATGACCTAATTTCCAAAACTTTCATCTACGTTGAACAAAATGACCATCTCTACATTTTGAGTAAATGTGTTTTGGGAAATGGTGGGCGTGACTGGTTGCCCTTCAATCACTTTAGACTATTAAAAAGGACACTAGCCCTTTGAATTTCTAATTGAAAGATCCCTTTTTGAAGTTTCTACGACAACGCTTCCATGGGGGCATAAAAACCTAATATGCCCCCATGGCATAAGTTACAACATTTTCCCTGATGGCTGAGGGCAGAGTGTCCTCCTCGAAGACATAATTTTCAAATCTTTTAACTAAGTTGAACAAAATGACTATCTCAAAATTTTGATTAGATGTGATTGGTGAAATGGTGGGCGTGGAAGGGTTTTGGGCGTAGAACGGAAAATACTACAAATAAGTTTATAATATTTGCCTTCCAATCACTTTCGACTATTAAAAAGGGCTTCCAACAAGCCCTTCCAATTTCCAATCGAATGAGGCCTTTTCAAAGTTTCTACGACAAGTCTTTCTATACGAAGTTCCCTTGTCTAAAGCCAATCAAAAAAAAAAAAAAAAAAAAAAAAAAAAAAAAAAAAAAAAAAAAAAAAAAAAAAAAAAAATTGCCTTGCTCTTACAGCCACGGTGCCCAACTTTCACTGCAATAAAGTAAGGCGACCCAGGATCTGTAATAAAATTATGCATGTCAGTTACATGATTCTGAAGTAGTGATCTCTTCTACACATAAGTATAATGTACTCATTTCTTTGAGTCTGTTCTTAAATATATTCTGAATCTCTTCTGAGTCATGTGTGAATCAGGTCTCTGTTTCTGAACTTTGTAACAAGAAAACCATTTTGTAAGATAAGATAAGATATACATTTATTAAAAAAGAAAACAAGCACTATTGGCCTTTCGCCTGCCAAGAAAGGCAATAAGCTTGAAAGGGCAAGCGAGGTTATCACTCTCAGCTAATTAAAACAACATTCATACCTTGCTACTTAACACACAAGAAATTTATCTGATGAAGGAATAAAGGAAAAAAATAGAGAAGAGGAAAAGACAAGAAGTAGATAGAAAAAAAAAACAAAAAAAAAAAACAAAAAAAGCAAAGTAAATCGGGGAAATACCTTAAATAGAATGACAACCTGGAGTGGGCTTCACACCAAATTCACTCACGAGATAAAAGAAACTTCGTTGCCCGTGACTTGAAAGCCGGAGACTAGCGCATTTTTCACACACTCGGGCAATATGTTCCAAACATGGGGACCGTAATGGCGAATCACAAAAGATGCCCGAGTGGTGCTCCTAAACTCATGAGTTAAGTTATCAGCTTTTCTTGTATTATGATCATGACGGTCTCTATTAAAAGTAAAAAAGATTTTCAAAAGCAGGGGTGAGCAGCTGATTCAAATTTTTATACGACAAAATCGTGACTTGGTAATCTCGAATTAGGGACACATCCATTAACTTATTCTTTTTTAAATGCTCATGAGCAGGAACCTCATCAGAATCATCAAATTCAGATAATAATTTTACAGCTCTATTCTGAAGTTTTTGTACTCTTTTGAAACATGCTACAAAATTGCTTGCCTGTAAAGAGCATCCGTAGCTAATATATGGGTAAAATATAGAAAAATAAATCATTTTCAGGATCATTTTTGGGACTAGATTTTTAATTCTTCGCATCACCCCAAGGCCTCTGCTTAATTTTTCAGCTATTGCACTTGAATGGTTTTTCCACGACAGGTTTTCATCAATTAAAAACCCCAAATACTTCGTTGTTGCTACTCTCTTTATCATATTTTCTTGAACCGTGATATGGTCATTTCCAGCACTAGACGAAAGTCTAGAAAATATCATTGAAAAAAGTTTTAGAAAAAATTAGGGTTAACATATTTTGCTGAGAAAACACTAGAAATTCAGAAACTGCATTATGAATTTTATTATATAAAACATCAAGTGAAGGCGCTGCCAGAAAGAGCAAAGTGTCATCTGCAAACAGGATGACATCAGCCTCTGACAGGTAGTGTTTCACTCGATCAATTTCGCACTCCTAGTAGCTATAGCCAGACCACATGGGATTTTACAAGTTTCATAAGCTTTTTCTTCTTTGCCTCCAGTTAAACACGCTACATTTGAAATTTGATTTCATTCAAAATGGCTATTTGAATGTTGTTCCTTGAATTGTCTTAAAATTTAGCTTCTTGAATTTCGAGAAAGTTTAAGTGTGAATTTCATACTAGTTATTTTGTTATGATTTCAGGAAAGATAAGAAAGATAACAAAAATATATTATAGAAAAGGACAATTCAAAGAATCGATAAACACACCATACACCAAAGATTATATTAAAATGAGAATATGAAAAAAGGACAAGATTTCTTTATAGGACAGTTAAAAAGAAACTGTACCAACAATCAAAGACCAGATATTTTGGCTTCACAGTCGAAAGGTCTTATCAATGGGGAGGAGGGAATTAGTTTGAATCAACTTATAAAAAAGTGAGAAAAGCATGAAAAAACAAAAGAAATAAGAGTTATACAAAAACAACCTGAGCATTAAAAGAAAAGCTCAAACCTATCAATTAGTGTCATATCAAGAGAATTTAGAATGGGGGGGGGGCAAATTTACGTTTTTTTTAAATTTTATTATGAAAATACCAAGCCAGTGTCATGAGCGGCAGCTTTTCATGAGAGCCAGCCAGCATTAAAGCAATTGCACCGCATACAATTTACATTAACTGCCATGCTCATAGACTCAACCTTGTGTTGGTTGATTGCATTCAGAACTTGAGATGAATGGCATCTATCTTCTCCATTCTTCAAGGGCTGTACTGCTTTATTGCCAATAGTAATACACGCAACCAACTTTTTGTTAATACTCAGAAAGCCGCTGGCATAACTGTTCTTCAGCTTAAGAAATCATCTGCTACAAGATGGGTATACTGATATAGATCGGTGAACAAAGTACTGTAGATACAACTGTATTTTGGCCGTTTTATCAATTACCAAAACATGTAGTGATGGGGAATCGGCAGCTCCGGTCCACAGACTTAGACGTTTGAATTTATACTTACACTCGATCTAGCAGATTATTTTTATTGCCACAAACTCTCTGTTTGAGCAGCTGCATATATTAGACCTAGTTTTTTCTAGAGCTACCAGTCTTATTGCAGCTATGCAAGATAAAATTATACACATGCAAAGAGAAAAATTTTTTAATGAAAAAAAAAAACAACATAATTTTCTTGTGAGTGTGGCCTCACTGAAAACCTTTTGCAAAATTTTCCGAACTCTAATTCCTCGTGTAAAAGACCAAAGCCTGCACAGGAAGTAGCTTCTCACTTACGTAATTTTGTAACCATGTTGACTTTTGGAAAAAGCGATCTTGCTCATGTGAAAGAATCAACTAAAGATTATTTCAGAAGGGATTATTTTCTTTTCATAGACGCATCGTGCTCTGAGTTTGAAAGCCGCTTCATGAATGCTCTTCCAGTCCAGTTCCAGTGTTATAGTCAATCTCTACATCAGATGTTTATTCGCCCCACTTCCGTGATGCTAGCCGACTAGCTAGTGTAGCAGAGTATTACAAAGAAGCTTATATTGACACAACCCTGTTGGCCTCACAAACGGATCTTGTGAGATGCCGACTCTTAGCCAATAAGCCGTAAGATCTCTTTGAACTTCACTTTTGTCTGAAGGTCAATAGTGCATTCCGAAATTTTGAAAATTATACAAATCTTCATTATTCTGCCTATCACAACGGCTAGTAAGGATTTTTGTCTACACTAAGCCTGATTAAAACCTATTGAAGATCAATAATGGGTAACGAAAGGCTCAGAGATCTGATGTTGATGTTTATTGAAAACACTTGTGAAATCCTTGGATTTAAAACAACATAATTTCTCTCTGTATTCATTAAACACTTTTAAATTGCTTCTTACTATTAATAGTCGATTTTGGTGAGGCCTGTGCTAACCACTGCGAAGCAATATTGTTCTTAATCAACTGTGAGCCGGCAACTTTAGGGGGCCCACAGAGGTTGCTTCACCCCCCTTTAGCTCACAATGAAATAAAGCCGCTGACGTATATTTCTTCAACTGATGGCACTGACTTTTGTCCTTCCGACCATCTATGAAACAGCTCGTGGAAACGAACTGTAAGTAAGGAGCGACGCAGCTCAATACTAACCGAAACTCTAACACCGGAATTTTGATATCAATAGATATATCAAAAGAATTGGCTTATTACGCTGATGTCAAATATTAAAGGCTAGAAGCCTGAGAAAATTTGAATGATTTTCGGAAAAAAGAGAAAAACACCCCCTAAAATTCCTAAAATCTTCATGAAAATCATACCACCTGATTAAGCGTATCAGAAAACCCGATTGTGAAGGTTTCAAGCTCCTATCTGTAAAAATATGGAATTTTGTATTTTTTGCCAGAAGAAAGATCCCGGATGCGTTTTTTTTTTTGTATCAACCCAGCGGTCCTAAAATATCGTAAGGGGGCTCATTCAAACGGAAATTAAAAGTTCTAGTGCCCATTTTCAGCGACTGAAAAAATTGGAGGGCACTAGGCTCCCTCCCCCGACCCTTTTTTCTAAAATCGGTCGATCAATATTTTGCGATAGCCATTTTGTTTATTATAAGTGAAAGGCCCAGTAACTATACCTTTGAATATAGAATGACCACCCCCAAGGTCTTTAAGTTATAAAATGTCCCTATTGTATACGCATATATTTTTTATTGGGAAGTATGTATACATTTTCGTATGGAGGGGGGGGGACTTTATTTTCTGCTGTTTTTTTCACGGGGAAATCTTACATGGGAAGGCAAGTTTCCAGGGGATGAACTTATCAGGAGAAATTATACACTGGGGGAATTTGCCAGAATTCCTAAACAAAATTCTTTTTATGTGTCTTTACTTACTTTTTTTCCGTCTCAATTTTACGAGTGGAGTTAAGGGTAATCGTCAGGGGTAGGGGTACATTTTCACCGGGATTGAATTGTCTAGAGGATATTTCCATGGGAAGGGAGATTTCTCCGTGAAGGTGGGGGCAGATTTCCTGGCATTATTTAAAAAAAGATCAGAAATTATATTAAAAAAACAAGTTTTTTCAACAGAGAGTAAGGAGCAACATTTAAACTTAGAACGAACAGAAATCATTACATCTAAGACGAGGATTGCCCCCTCTTCAAAAACTTGCTCTTTACACTAGAGTTTAAATTTTGTCCTAATTCTTTAACAACGACTCCTGAAACACAAGGGTCGATTAATTAGTACAAAAGAAGTTTTTCCAAAGTACTAAAAACTTTAGCGTAAAGAGCAAGGTGTTGAGGAGGGGAAAATTCCCTCCATATACGTAATAATTTAAGTTTTAGTGCTGCTTTTTACTTTCAGTTAAAAAAAAACTTGTTTTTTATTTGATCTTGTTTTAAATTCATTCTTCCTGTGAACCGGTACCTAGTGCAATATCTAATGTCAAGCATCGAAAAACAGTTGTAAATGTGATGTATCAATCTACCCTATTTTCCTTCAATATTCAAACCTTCCATCAACACAGATGTGATGAGTACATTTCATTCGGTTGCAGATTTTGAATTTGAACATCTTTGAGATAACCAATTTTGTTAGTCGAATTGTAGTCGTTAGACAGTCAAGTGAGACAAGTTTGAGGCGCTACGAACAAAGTAAGAGTGAATTCTGTTTTAATAAAATGGCTTTTTATTTCGGTTGAAAAACAGCTTTATTAAACTTAACTTGAATTTATAAATGGGTAAAGTTCTACGAAATCATATTATTGAGTTAGGACCAAAGTGAATACACCATTCGATGCCTTTTTTTATGCTGATTATGAATATAATAAGCATTTCTATCGGAAATGAATTTCAGCCCCCCCCTATATATGCCAATTCAGGGTTAGGTTAGGTTAGGTATAGCCTATGTTTTTAAACTAAAAGTGTAGGCCCTAGGCGAGGGGCTTTTCACGATTTTGGGAAATCATTGAGCTAAGTTGTGAAAAATGTTAAGGCCACTCATTTCTTACACCCACCAAACTCAAGAAGTGAAGTTAGTCCTTGTGAAATAGACTATACCTAAGTATGACGAAAATATGATAGGCTACTTTTGTGGCAAAATTATGAAAGAAAACCAAGCAGTTGAAAAATACTAAAGTAAACATCCTTTTGTTTTAGCGGCTTTTTTGACCCATGAAAACCACTCTGCCCCTGTGATTTCGATTGACTTGTTCAATCAAAACATTGTTTAAAAATGAATTGGGCTAGGCAGAGCCGTTCCTAGGATTAGTGGCGTTCGGGGCAAAGTTAATTACATCATCCCTCCCGAATAAAATATAAGCAAAAAAGCCATACAAAGTATAAATTGGATCAAAGTGGATGATTCCCCAGCCACCCCAACCCCCAAGCAAAGGCACCTAGGGTAACTGCCCCGGCGCTTGTGGCAACTACCTCGGCTGCCCCCTCTGGGAACGGCTCTTGGGCTAGGGACCTAAAAATAGGCCAAGAAACTTTTTGTCCCTAGTCAGTTTGAAACTTACTGATGGCATTCTAGGCAACTTGACCTGTCATAAAACTGAATTTCTATGGGTACGATTTCCCTCCCTAAAAATGGAGACCATTTTCTCCCCCGATATACTGAAGAACTTTAGCGTAAAGAATGAGTTATGAGAAGGGGGCAACCCCTCTCATATTTGTCATAATTTTGTTTCGTTTCAAGTTTTTATGTTGCTCCTTACTTTCAGTTGAAAAAAAGTTATTTATCTTTTTTTAATTTCTGATCGTTTTTTAAATAATATCAGGAAATCAAGCTCCCCCTCCATGGAAAATCGTTGGTACTGGTGCATTATATGGTCACTTCTATATCATAGGCAGCGCCATAGCGCCGCCTAAGTAAAGAACGATGTCGGCCAATGTATTTTTTTCCCCCATACCCGGGCACTTCGTACCGAAGGAGTTGTCGTAGAAACTTCGAAAAGGGCTCATTCAATTGGGAATTGGAGTGGCTAGTGCCCTTTTTAATAGTCGAAAGGGGGGGGGGCTACGAAGCAGTGATGGTTGCGATAATTATTTTTGAAAGACCATTGATTGGAGAATTTATTGCCAGATTTCAGTAGAATCCTAGAATTGGGGTTATTGAGAAGGAACCATGTGAAAAAAACAATTCTTAGCCTACTCAACAAAATGCATAAAAATTACAGTAAACTTGAAAAAAAAATGTAAAATTGAAAAAATTAAAATTGTACTAGTTTGTTTAATAAAAATTTGGGTAAACTATACTTTACCCCCCCCCCCCTATTGTGCAAATGTATAGCACAAATTGTATGTTTCCCCTGCGTTTTGCCCTTTGTCTCTCTTGTTTCAACGCTTGAAGAAATCAAGAAATGGAGGTACTTTCGCATTATATTGGCCTTTCTAAAAAGTCAAGTTTGGTTAATGCTAATGAAATAAAATAGGATGACTATATAATAGTTTAGAAACAAATTTGGGCTATATATTTGCAAATTAGTGGGAGTGGGGGGCAAAGCATTGTATATATTAAGTACGTAACCTAACCTAACCTAGGTACCTTTTGCCCCATCTAAATTCCAAAAAACCACAGTTTAATATCGTACACGCAATTAAAACCACGCTAGACAAAATATTTCTCTCAACTCTGTGTTGAATCATCTAGTAAAAACGGGTTTTTCAAAGCGTCTCTTCCGTTTGACTGTAGCATCTCTTGTTGGACTTCTTTAGAGGGGCCCATATAATGCGAAAGTACTGAAATGGAAAACATCTGGGAAGTATATAATTTGGCTATACATTTGTGCATTAGGGAGGTGCGAGTAAAATACAGTTGAAGCGCATTCAAAATATGTTCACTACAGTTACTCTGCATATTATGAAGTAAGAATTGTTTTCCTAACATTTTCCCTTCTTAAATGCAATGATTCTATGCTTCTGTCAATTCTCGAATTTGTCGAAGCCAGAAGTCATATAATTTAAGAAGCCAGGTTTTTTTTTTAGGCTTTACCCCTTTCACGAAGTCTTTGTTAAAGTTGTAGCAGTTGAAAAATACTAAAGTAAACATCCTTTTGTTTTAGCGGCTTTTTTGACCCATGAAAACCACTCTGCCCCTGTGATTTCGATTGACTTGTTCAATCAAAACATTGTTTAAAAATGAATTGGGCTAGGCAGAGCCGTTCCTAGGATTAGTGGCGTTTGGGGCAAAGTTAATTACATCATCCCTCCCGAATAAAATATAAGCAAAAAAGCCATACAAACTACCTCGGCTGCCCCCTCTGGGAACAGCTCTTGGGCTAGGGACCTAAAAATAGGCCAAGAAACTTTTTGTCCCTAATCAGTTTGAAACTTACTGATGGTATTGTAGGCAACTTGACCTGTCATAAAACTGAATTTCTATGGGTACGATTTCCCTCCCTACAAATATAGACCATTTTCTCCTCCGATATACTGAAGAACTTTAGCGTAAAGAATGAGTTATGAGAAGGGGGCAACCCCTCTCATATTTGTCATAATTTTGTTTCGTTTCAAGTTTTTTATTTTGCTCCTTACTTTCAGTTGAAAAAAAGTTTGTTTTTTTTTCTGATCGTTTTTTAAATAATATCAGGAAAGCAAGCTCCCCCTCCATGGAAAATCGTTGGTACTGGTGCATTATATGGTCACTTCTATATCATAGGCAGCGCCATAGCGCCGCCTAAGTAAAGAACGATATCGGCCAATGTATTTTTTTTCCTCCATACCCAGGCACTTCGTATCGAAGGAGTTGTCGTAGAAACTTCGAAAAGGGCTCATTCGATTGGGAATTGGAGTGGCTAGTGCCCTTTTTAATAGTTGAAAGTGATTGGAGGGCAACTAGCCCCCCCCCCCCCCACGCCCATAATTCCCCCAAACACATCTAATCAAAATTTTGATATAGCCATTTTGTTCAGTGTAGTTGATTTCCACATAGAAAATATGTTTTTGAGGCGGACACTCCCACAACCCTCTGGGCAAGGGTTTTAAGTTATACCCTGAGGGCATATAAGAACGATGTTGGCACAATATATCATTTATTATTTTTTTCCTTTATAGCAGGGCACTTCGTATCGAAGAAGGTGTCGTAGAAGCCTCGAAAAGGGCCCAGTCAATCGGAAATTGGAGTGGCTTTTGCCCTTTTATTTAATGTTCGAAAGTGATTGTAAGGCAACTAACACCCCTTCCACGCCCCTATTTCCCAAAACACATCCAATCAAAATTTTGATGTAGCCATTTTCTTCAGCGTAGTTGATTTCCAGATAGAAATTATGTTTTTGAGGAGGACACTCCCCCACAGCCTTCAGGGCAAGGGTTGTATGTTATGCCCTGGGGGCATATAAGGTTTTTATCGAAAGCGTTGTCGTAGAAACTTCAAAAAAGGCTCATTCGATTGGAAATTCAAAGAGCTAGTGTCCTTTTTAATAGTCGAAAGTGATTGGATGGCAACTAGCCCCCCCCCCCCTTCCATGCCCATCATCACCCAAAACAAATCCAATCAAAACTTTGAGATAGCCATTTTGTTCAGCGTAGTTGATTTCCAGATAGAAAATATGTTTTTGAGGCGGACACTCCCCTGCACCCCTCGGGGCAAGGGTTTTAAGTTATGCCTTGAGGGCATATAAGAACGATGTTGGCACAATGTATTATTTTTTTCCCTTTAGTGCTGGGCACTTCGTATCGAAGAAGTTGCCGTAGAAACTTCAAAAAGGGCTCATTCAATTGGAAATTGGAGTGGCTTGTGCCCTTTTTAATAGTCGATAGTGATTGGAAGGCAACTAACACCCCTTCCACGCCCACCATTTCCCGAAACACATCCAATCAAAATTTGGAGATAGCCATTTTGTTCAGCGTAGTTGATTACCACATAGAAATTATGTTTTTGAGGAGGACACTCCCCCACAGCCTTCAGGGCAAGGGTTTTAAGTTATGCCCTGGGGTTATGTAAGGTTTTTATAGAAGGTGTTGTCGTAGAAACTTCAAAAAAGGCTCATTCGATTAGGAATTCAAAGGGCTAGTGCCAGTCGAAAGTGATTCGAGGGCAACTAGACCAACCCCCCCCCCCCTCCCCCACGCCCATAATTCTCCCAAACACATCCAATCAAAATTTTGAGATAGCCATTTTTTTCAGCGTAGTTTATTTCCAGACAGGCAATATGTTTTTGAGGAGGACAATCCCCTACACCCCTCGGGGCAATGGTTTTCAGTTATGCCTTGAGGGCATTTAAGAACTATGTTGGCACAATGTCTTATTTTTTTTTTCCTTTAGAGCAGGGCACTTCATATCCAAGAAGTTGACGTAGAAACTTCGAAAAAGGCTTATTCAATTGGATATTGGAGTGGCTTCTGCTCTTTTTAACAGTCGAAAGTGATTGGAAGGCAACTAACACCCCTTCCGCGTTCACCATTTCCCGAAAAACATCCAATAAAAATCTTTAGATAGCCATTTGGTCCAGCGTAGTTGATTTCCAGATATAAATTATGTTTTTGAGGAGGACACTCCCCCACAGCCTTCAGGGCAAGGGTTGTAAGTTATGCACTGGGGGCATGTAAGGTTTTTACAGAAGACATCGTCGTAGAAACTTCAAAAAAGGCTCATTCGATTGGAAGTTCAAAGGGCTAGTGCCCTTTTTAATAGTCGAAAGTGATTGGAGGGCAACTAACCCCCCTCTCACGCCCACCTTTTCCCCAAACACATCCAATCAAAATTTTGAGATAGCCATTTTATTCATTGTAGTTTTAAGTTCTGTAAATTAGGTTTTTGAGGATGACAACCCCCTCACAGCCCTCAGGGCAAGGGTTGTAAGTCATGCCCTGGGGGCATATAAGGTTTTTATAGAACGCGTTTTCGTAGAACTTCAAAAGGGGCTCATTCGATTAGAAATTGAAATGGCTAATGCCCTTTTTAACAGTCCAAAGTAACTGGAAGTTAACTAACACCCCTTCCACGCCCACCATTTCCCCAAACACATCCAATCAAAATTTTGAGATAGCCATTTTATTCCACGCAGTTTAAAGTTAAGGAAATTATACCTTTGAGCCGGACACTCCCCCACAGTCTTCAGGGCAAGGGTTATAAGTTATGCCCTGGGGGTATATATGTTTTTATTGAAATATTTGTCGTAGAAACTTGAAAAAGGGCTCATTTGATTGGAAATCCAAAGGTCTAGTGCCCTTTTTAATAGTCGAAAGTGATTTGAGGGCAACTAACCCCCTTCTCTCGCTCACCTTTTCCCCAAACACATCCAATCAAAATCTTTAGATAGTCATTTTGTTCAGCGTTGTTGATTTCCAGATAGAAATTACGTTTTTGAGGAGGACACTCCCCACAACCCTCAGGGCAAGAGTTGTGAGTTATGCCCTGGGAGCATATAAGGTTTTTATAGAACGCGTTGTCGTAGAAACCTCAAAAAGGGCTCATTCGATTGGAAATTGAAATGGCTAGTGCCCTTTTTGATTGTCGAAAGTGATTGGAAGGCATCTAACACCATTTCCACGTCAAACCATTTCCCCAAACATATCCATTCTAAATTTTGAGGTAGTCATTTTGTTCCACGCAGTTTAAAGTTCAGGAAATTATACCTTTGAGCAGGACACTCCTCTCACAGTCTTCAGGGCAATGGTTATAAGTTATGCCTTGGGGGCATACAAGGTTTCTGTTGAAATCTTTGTCGTAGAAACTTGAAAAAGGGCTCATTCGATTGGAAATTCAAAGGGCTAGTGCCCTTTTTAATAGTCGAAAGTGATTTGAGGGCGACTAACCCCCTCTCACGCCCGCCTTTTCCCCAAACACATACAATCAAAATTTTTATATAGCCATTTTATTCAACGTAGTTGACAGTCTTGGAAATTAGGTCTTACGGGATGACAGCCCATCCCTCCCAACCCTCAGGACAAGGGTTGTAAGTTATGCCCTGGGACCATGCAAGGTTTTTACAGAAAGCGATGTTGTAAAAACATCAAAAAGGGCTCATTCAATTGAAAATTGAAAGGGCTTGTGCCCTTTTAATAGTCGAAAGTGATTGAAGGGCAACTAATCCCCCTCTCCCGCCCACCATTTCCCCAAAGACATCCAATCAACATCTTGAGATATCCATTTTGTTCAACGTAGTCGAAACTTCTGGAAATTAGGTCTTTTAGGATGATACCCCGCTCAGAGCCTTCAATTCAAGGGTTGTAATTTATGCCCTGGGGGCATATAAGGCTTTTTTAGAAAGTTGCTGTAAAAATTTCAAAACGGGCTCATTTGTTTGGAAGTTGAAATGGCCGTTTTTAATAGTCAAAAGTGAGCGGAGAGTAATTGACCCCCCTTTTACGCCCACCATTTCCCCAAACACATTCAATAAAAGTTTAGAGATAGCCATTTTTTCAACGTAGTTGAAAGTTCTGGAAATTATGTATTTAAGGATGACAAAGCCCCAGAGTCCCCAGGGCAAAGATTGTAAGTTAAGATTAAATCAAAATGCACTGTGTTAATGCTAATTCTCAATAAGGCATCTCAGCAGTATCCCAAGAACGACTGAGGGTATTATGTTCAAATTTTCGGGGCTACTTCTGCTCTTAAAATTTAACCAAATCAAAATAGCGTAAGTGTATGCAAGCTATCAAAGAAAGTAAACAGATTTTTTTGCGAATGGTATCAAGTTTACTATTTCAGGTCAACTAGAGGAGGTATGAAACTAAATTCAACACTACTATTTGTGTCCAGATTTTTAAAACGGTGCATGTTGTTAAAAATTGCTGAAAAATCTTCTCCAGCAGACAAGTAGCAGGCCAATTTATAAAGTAATAAAAAAAAAATAGATTTGAACTATTATTTTGTTTTTCCCTGAAAAGAGTATGTCAATATAAAACGTACAGAAATTAATTAAAAAAACATTTTTCACAAAATAAGTTTTTCAAAGAAAAGTAAAAAGAACTCCATTTAACCAAAAATGAGCAAAAATAAAATCAAATAATCTACCAAGCGTGAAACTACCACAAATCAGCATCAATAAATAAATGAAACCAAAAACGAACAGAAATTACAATAAATAACCGAGTAAACTCAAAACGAGCAGAAATTAACATGAGTAGGGCTCAAAACCCCTATGCCTTTCCAAGGCCAGAACACAATTTGCACAATTTGCACTTTATCGTTGTTCACCGTACTTGAAAGTTCAGGAAATTTTGTCTTTGAGGATGATAACCCCCTCAGAGCCCTCAGGACAAGGGTTATAAGTTAAACTCTGGGGGCATATAAGGTTTTTATTGAAAGCTTTGTTGTAAAAACTTGAAAAAAGGGTGCATTTGATTGGAAATTTAAAGGGCTGGTGCCCTTTTTAATAGTCGAAAGTGATTGGAGAGCAACTAACCCCCCTCTCACGCCCACCTTTTCCTCAAACACATACAATCAAAAATTTTAGATAGCCATTTTGTTCAACGTAGTTGAAAATTTGGAAATTAGGTCTTTAAGAATGACACCACCCCCCCCCCCACAGCCCTCAGGGCAACGGTTGTAAGTTATGCCCTGGGGGCATATAAGGTTTTATAAAAAGCATTGTCGTAGAAACTTCAAAAAGAGCTCATTCTATTGGAAATTGAAATTGCTGGTGACCTTTTTAATAGTCGAAAGTAATTGGAGGGCAACTAACCCCCCTCTCACGTCCACCATTTTTCCAAACACATACAATCAAAATTTTGAGATAGCCATTTTTTCAATGTACTTGAAAGTTCTGAAAATTATGTCTTTGAGGATGACAACCAATGGCTATCTCAAAATTTTGATTGTATGTGTTTGGAAAAATGGTGGACGTGAGAGGGGGGTTAGTTTCCCTCCAATTACTTCCAACTATTAAAAAGGGCCCTAGCCCATTCAATTTTCAATCGAATGATCCCTTTTGGAGTTTTACGACAAAGCTCCTCACTAACCCCCCTCTCACGCCCATCATCTCCCCAAACACATCCAATCAAAATTTTGAGATATCCTTTTTGTTCAACGTAGTTAATAGTTCTGGAAATTAGGTCTTCTAAGATGACAACCCCCTCAGAGCCTTCACGGTTAGGGTTGTAAGTTATACCCTGGAGATATATAAGGTTTTTATAGAAAGTGTTGTCGTAGAAACTTCAAAAAGGGCTCATTTGATTGGAAATTGAAAGAAAAAGAATTAATTTTTTAAAATTTTCACTTATAACTTTAAAAATATAAAAATTAATTAAGATTTTAAAAAATAAATATCAGCATACGTATATTAAACTGACAATGCACATTTTTTTCGGTAAATTCATTTGAATTTTTTTCAATAAAGTACAAATTATATTCTGGCTTTTAGAACGCGTAGGGTTTATTACCCTACTCAGATTAATTTCTGCTCATTTTGAGTTTGACATTTTAATTTCTGTTTGTTTGGGGTTTCATTTATTTATTGATACTGATTTGTGGTAGTTGCATGCTTGGTTGATTAATTGACTCTATTTTTGTTCATTTTTGGTTTAATGGAGTTCTTCACTTTTTTTGGAAAATCTTATTTTGTGCAAAAAGTATTTTTATTAATTCTATATAAAATGGCTTCGCCAAAATATTGACCTATACCGTAGGGAGGAGGGGGAGCTGCGGGGCTGTCTGAGAAGAAACAGGACAAAAGAGGTTGATTGTAACTAAATAAATTTTAAATTTTACATAGGAAACTTTGCAGAACTGAAGCTACAACTTTGAGTGTGATCAGATACATCTTTTGCAAAACCCAAGGGGCCAAGGATATGCTTGTCTAAAATTACCAGTTTTCAAAGATTTACAACCATTATTTCAAAATCCAGTAGTACGTGTTCATTTTAAAATTACCATGCCGACCTCTCCCCCCCCCCACCAATCCTGTAATTTCCAAATTTGATTTTATTCTGTTTCAGAGATGATTCGAGTTTCTGGCCTTAGAAAAATTTTGACCAATTTCAATATGGAAGAAAGTCCTATGATTACTATTCAATGTGATGGTGGTGACGTTGAAGTCAAGAAGTCCCTTTTAACAGCTGTTAGTGATGTCTTCAAGGCCATGCTAGAGGCAAATATGCTTGAAAAACAAACAAATCTTGTTCAAGCCAAGGATGTGAACTTTGAAACCATGAAAACTATTATGGATTACTATAAAGAAGGAACTGTTTCTGGTTTCGAAACAACGAATAAAGATGCATTTACATACATTGTAGAAAAGTACAACTTTCTTAGGATATTGCTGAATATTTGCTCCAAAGTTATTTCATCAAACAAGATTTAACAATTCTTGAAAGTATTTTTTGCACATATGGAAACCAATATGAAAAAACGATCGTTATGAAAGAGATGGCTCTGATGATTGCGGAAGGGAAAGAAGCTCCCCGATTTGTTACCAATTTTAATGCTCCTGATTTTGTAGAATTTGCTAAATGCTCCTGTGCTGCTTTGAAAGGACGTACATTCGAAGGATTTCAAGGTTTTTTAAAGACGCTTTACAGTTGGTTATCCAAAGACTCTGAAAAAAGATCGGTTGCGGTTTTGGAAATTGTAGGGATGATAGACATGCGAAAATTTTCTAGAGATGACGTTGAATCCCTTCTAGAGAATCTTACCATCTCTCCAAAGTTCCAGGGGTTCAAGCTACTACTTCAAAAATCCCTCAAATCCCACAATAAAGTATGTGATATTTTTTCATAATTTCTTGAATGAAGTATCTGTACTGTATATCCAAGAGGTGAAATCAATAAAGAGTTTGTTACTTACTTACAAATATTTTCATAATTTCTTGAATGAAATTTCCGTATAGTGTATCCAAGAGTTGACTTCAAGAAAGAAATGGTTACTTACTGAGAATTTTTTCATAATTTCTTGAATTTAATTTCTACATCGTATATCTAACTCGTGAAAACAATAAAGAGTTTGTTACTTACTTAGAATTTTGTCATAATTTCTTGAACGAAATGTCTTTTTGTTTATCCAACAGGTGAATTCAAGAAAGAATTTGCTACTTAGTTACAATTTTTTCATAATTTCTTGAATGAAATTTCCGTATTGTGTATCCAAGAGTTGACTTCAAGAAAGAAATTGTTACTTACTGAGAAGTTTTTCATAATTTCTTGAATTAAATTTCTACATCGTGTAGCTAAGTGAAAATTGTTTGTGATAAAGAGAAAAAAAAAGTTACTTACTTGCGATTTTTTCATAATTTCTTGAATGAAGTATCTGTACTGTATATCCAAGAGGTGAAATCAATAAAGAGTTTGTTACTTACAAATATTTTCATAATTTCTTGAATGAAATTTCCATATAGTGTATCCAAGAGTTGACTTCAAGAAACAAATTGTTACTTACTGAGAATTTTTTCATAATTTCTTGAATTTAATTTCTACATCGTATATCTAACTCGTGAAAACAATAAAGAGTTTGTTACTTACTTAGAATTTTGTCATAATTTCTTGAACGAAATGTCTTTTTGTTTATCCAACAGGTGAATTCAAGGAAGAATTTGCTACTTAGTTACAATTTTTTTCATAATTTCTTGAATGAAATTTCCGTATTATGTATCCAAGAGTTGACTTCAAGAAAGAAATTGTTACTTACTGAGAATTTTTTAATAATTTCTTGAATTAAATTTCTACATCATGTAGCTAAGTGAAAATTGTTTGCTATAAAGAGAAAAAAAAAGTTACTTACTTGCGATTTTTTCATAATTTCTTGAATGAAGTATATGTACTGTATATCCAAGAGGTGAAATCAATAAAGAGTTTGTTACTTACTTACAAATATTTTCTTAATTTCTTGAATGAAATTTCCGTATTGTGTATCCAAGAGTTGACTTCAAGAAAGAAATTGTTACTTACTGAGAATTTTTTCATAATTTCTTGAATTAAATTTCTACATCTTGTATCTAAGTCGTGTAAACAATAAAGAGTTTGTTACTTACTTAGAATTTTGTCATAATTTCTTGAACGAAATGTCTTTGTTTATCCAACAGGTGAATTCAAGAATAATGCTGACCGAAGTCTATTTATATGGAGAATATTCACTTTTCCAGCAAAACATAGCTGCTCCTCCTGCTTAAATTTGCTTAATGATATCACATATCTGGCATACATAGTGTCCCATTCAAGACATAGTCTACAACCAGCAGTTATTTCCACAGCTACATTGGGTACTCGTGCATCACTACTGCTGTTGTCGCCTCCATCATTAATCTCCAATAATGTAAATGCACCACTCATTTTTTCCTCTACTAATATCCACGCAAATAAACTATTCTCTTTAAATTCAATTCTCTTACTAATATGAACTGTAAAGAAAACTATTCCTTTTATTCAAATCCCAATCACCAATCAAGTTATACTCACCCTCTTTGAAAAGGTGTAATGCCCTGTAGAAATGTTTACCTATAGGACCGGTAGAATACTATACCTACCAGAAACCTGTTTGGTACAGGGGCGCCCGCAAATTCCATATGTGGTTACTACTCGTGGTAACGAACTGTAAGGAGCGACCCGGCTCAATGGTAACCAAAACTCTAGAAAACGGTATTTTGATACTAATAGATGCATCAAAAGAATTCAATTTTAATGCTGATTTCAAATATATAAGTTTCATTAAGTTTAGTCTAACCCGTCAAAAGTTACGAGCCTGAGATAATTTGGCTAATTTTCGAAAAAAGGGAGAAAGACCCTCTAAAAGTTATAGAACCTTAGTGAAAATCACACCATCATATTCAGCGTATCAGGGAATCTTACTGTAGAGGTTTCAAGCTCCTATCTACAAAAATGTGGAATTTTGTATTTTTTGCAAGAAGAAATTTCACGGATGCGTGTTTATTATTATTATTTTATTTGTTTTTTTTTCAGGGGTGATCGTATCGACTCAGTGGTCCTAAAATATCGTGGGACGGCCCATTGGAATGAAAATTAAAAGTTCTAGTGCCCTTTTTAAGTGACCGAAAAAAAATTGAGGGCAACTAGGCCCCCTCTCACGCTCATTTTTTTCCCCAAAGTCACCCGATCAAAATTTTGAGATAGCCGTTTTGTTCAGCATGTTCGAATATATTATAAGTATGTCTTTTAGGATGACTTAATCCCCCAAGTTCGCGGGGGGAGGGCTGAAAGTTATGAACTTTACCAAATGTTAACATACAGTATTGGTTATTGGGAAGTATACAGACGTTTTGAGAGGGAAGTTTTTCTGGTAGTGGGGGGGGGGAAGGGGGTCGGGGGTTATGTGGGAGGATCTTTCCATGAAGGAAGTTTTCATGGGGGAAGGGACATTGCTATGAAGGATGATGGGATGATGGGATGCCGGATTTCCCAGCATTATTTAAAAAAAAGATCAGAAATTAAATATAAAAAAAACAAGTTTTTCCACTGCAACAGCAGCAACATCACAACTTAAAACGAACAGAAAATATTACGTATATGGTTGGGTTCACCCCCTGGTCAATACCTCGCTTTTTAAGCCAAATATTTTTTAGTACTTTCATAAGAGCTATTTATTCTAATTAACGGACTTTGTGATTAAGCGGCCATTTTTAAAGAATTGGAACATAATTCGAACTTTAGCTTAAAGAGCAAGGTATTAACTAGGGGGTGGACCCCCTAATATACGTATTAAAAATATATGAATATAGAAGTTCGTTACGTAAGTTAATTCGTAAGTTACGTATATTTATTACTAATAAAAACGTTCGTAAATAAAATTAAACAAGTTTCGAGAAAGCCACTTAACCAAATAAAAGTAAATTAATATGCAAATTTTGTTTTAAATATTCATGTACGTTGAGCCAAGATCAAAACCTACATTAATTCAAAAACGTTCAAAAATTGAATAAAAAAAAACAATTTTTTTTTTAACTGAAAGTAAGGAACGACTTAAAACTTAAAACGAACAGAAATTATTCCGTATATGAAAGGGGCTGTCCCCTCCTCAACGCCTCGCTCTTTACGCTATAGTTTTTTTATTGTTAAAAAAATAGAGTTGTAAGAAAGTCAAACTTTAGCGTAAAGAGCGAGGCTTTGAGGAGGGGACAGCCCCTTTCATATACGGAATAATTTCTGTTCGTTTTTAAGTTTTAACGTCGTTCCTTACTTTCAGTTAAAAATAAAATTTTTTTTTTTATTTAATCGTCCAAAAGGAAAGGGACATATACATCCAACCCGTTTTTTTTTTTCTTATTGATGCAACGGGTTTACTTTGAAAACATTCATTCATAAGTACCAGGCAGATTCACACTAAAACGAATTGGTGTGACGAAAGCGATATCGACATCCCCACCTAACATTGCTCTCGAGTGACAATGGTGCCCTTGGTCCAGTGCCCAAGTTACATTAAAAGGTCAGGTCATAATAAAAGCTTTCAATTTGGGAGGTTCAAGGAGGAGTCTTTGACAGTCTTATGACCTCAGGGTACTAGATGTTACAACGTTATTACGTATCTACAGTGGTTTAAAAAATTCGATCACCCCACGAATGATTACCAAAAATATGCACAAATGTAACATTTGGAATATTATAACACTTTTTTCAAAGCTTTGAAGAAAAGCAAAAAAGGCTAAATATCCCTAACTACACTTGAAAGCTATTTTAAAAAGAAACTCTTTGGAAATTTCCATGGATATGACCATAGCAGAAGCTTTCAGTCTGGGTGGGGATCAAAGAGGATTCTTTGAGTATTTTGACCACAGGTGACTTATTGTTGCGACTTTCTTAAATTTGGTTATTTTTGTGAGCATTTGGAAATCAAAGCTTAAACTCAATAACTGATTCTAAGTGTCCTAACATTTTGCTTGGATTAAAAGTGACGAACTAGGAAGAAAATTTCGTCATCTTCCTGGAGCTACTTCAGTCTGCATATTATTTCATTTAATTACATTTAAAACGGATGAGCTTTTCATTTTTTTACCTAAGAAAATAGCTGACACTTCATTTTTCTTCATACCGAATAAACTATTAAGTGTTTTTTGTTTCATTGTAATTGAAGTGTTCTCATGTGAATTGTTCATGATGTATTTTTCAATTTGATAAATGTACTTCTTTTAGATGCAGTTTATAATTTGACTGATATTAGGTATTTATGAGTTTATAATTTGGAATGAATCCCGAAAAGAAAAAAATGAATAATATCCAAAAGAGCAGCCAAAAGCAATAAAAAAGCAGCAGTTCAGTCTTAGTCTACATGATATATTCTATAAAGAAGCCAAAAAAAAAATTTAAAATGTATTTTTTTTTAATTGTTATTAAAAACTAGTTTTTAATACAAGAAGGCTTTTTAGGAATCCAAAAGAGCAAAAAAAAAACAGTCAATATCAAAGTCACCCATTTCAACTGTTTTAAAGGTGACAAAACAGATATAGGCAAAGGACATTATGAAAAAAATAAGCTTCTAAGTTCAAAGTTATATTCAAAGTTTTTAACCAGATAACTGACGAATTTTGTGATATGGTATTTGAAGTTTTGTATGCAGTAATGCTCGATGAAAAAAACTACTAATATTGATAATTACTTATGTTAAGAATACATAGCTAATAGATACTTCAACTACTGGTATTGTGCAAGGGTTCTGAAACGCCACAGCCATTTCGTTTCTACCCGATTTCTACTTCTCTCGATGAATAACGAAGAAGACCAGTTTCCAGCCAGCGACTTGTGAATTTTTGAACTCACGAATAGGCTCAAACTGTTGTAAATTCAAGCTGTGATTTGAGAAAGACTGATGAAAACATTAATGTTTGCGGTCAAAATTGATCGCGCCGGCGGCACGCTGCCAACATCTGACCGGTGGCGCAGCGTCGGCACGCTGTTTTGGTCTCGCCCCCACCGGTCTTCCCTCATCGGCGCGGCACCGGGGTATAGTGAGAACATAATACCCTTCTTGATGTTTTGATGATAGCCACAGGGGATGTCAACCACATGGCTACCAATAAGTCCTTTCGCCCCTTTGACTCAAGGTCACGCTGTTGCAATAATTTGAAATCTTTGCCTTAAAACGTAGCGTTATTTTAGCCATAGTTCGAACAGAAACGGACGGATTTCCGCAGTGTGTAAACGAACCATAAGCCTCGTTGACGGTTTTCCAGATTGACTCTATACTGACATTATTTGAAAAAAACTACGTTTTCTAAAGAGTTAAAGAGGCTGAGTCACAAGTTCGAACCTTAAAACGTACAAGGATTAGGAGGTACAGTTGGGGGGCTGCCGCCCCCCAAACCCCTGCTTCCGTATATGAAAGGGACTGTGCCCTCCTCAACGCCTCGCTCTTTACGCTAAAGTTTGACTTTCTCACAACTCTTTTTTTTAAACAATAAAAACTTTAGCGTAAAGAGCGAGGCCCTAACAGGCCCTATCAAAAGGCCCTAACAGGTCGTATTTCGGTTCGAATGAGTCCTCATTCACCCGGATCCGTTGCCAACTATGGCCTGTAGGCGTGGCTAACAAAAAAAAATTTGTATGAACATTAAGTGGCTATATTTGGTTTTTGGAAAACAGGGAAACAGTAATCGGATTGAGCTGAAATTTCGAGAATAAGCTCCCAGGCCCTAGGAAAGCTTATCCTCTAAATTTCAGCCCGATCGGACAACGTTAAATGGGGGCTGTGGTGGGAGGGTCGAAACTTTCGGCCCACTTTCCCCCATGAAGATAAAGTCGGAGGAGGGGGTGAAATTTTGCATGTTTCTTAGTTTGAGCTTAGGCTACAAAATGCGATCATCTCTCTGCGACCGCTAGGACATCTAAGGGGCTTCAAATTTGTTAGAGAGTGTAACGACGAACTCATTTGAAACTGCCGTAGTGGAAAGCTTCGAGGAGTCTAAGGTTTGGTTTACTTTGGACCTGATCTTCTGTGTGGCATTTAACTTCAATGTTATCCTCGCTATCATAGGCCATGATCAGACGTCACGTCAGCATCAGTTTAAAAGTCTTGTAAATCATGTTTACCCTAAACGTTTTTTCTACTGGATAAAGACACTGGCACTCGCATAAATCATGTTTCGTAGCTGTCCCGTCTACCCCATTTTCACCATGGGCACAAATTACGCTTTTTCTGAAGCTGGCCCACTCCTCTGTAACCTTTTTACTACATTAGAAAGAAACTAATTTAGCTGGCCTATCTAATTTAGATAGGTTTTGGAACCTATCTTTGAGCTCTTCAGGGTTTGCTCGAAAAGAAAGATAACTACCATAGACTTCGGTATTGGAAATTGTGCATTAAATATTTTGTTTTACTTTTTTGGACGTTTTTGAATTGATTTTTGAACTTGGAATGTGTATTTTTAAACCAGTTACGTTATTTTTTGAGTTAATGTCAAAAAATGAAAGTCAAATATTGCTGCCTGGTTTACCCGTTGTTGCCATGTTGAATTTCGATCCAGTAAAAGGATTGCAAAACCGATTGGCTCTTTAGTGCAAAATTTAAAGCCAGCAAAACAGTAAAAGTTTTTAAATAAAGTGTATTCTCTTATATTTGCAATCATTTTCTGCTCAGCTTGCAAGAAAAAAATCTATCTAAATTGCAATTTTAAGGTGTTTTTTTTTCTTAATAACATCTTTGAGAATGATCGAAATTATGATTCAGTTAGGGGGAAAATCCGCTTTCTGTGATTATCCACCCTGCCTCACCAATTCTTGTCAGATCCCTAAAATAATTTAGGTAAAACAGATGATGTTGCGTAGCAGCTCTGGTTTATAGAAATAAAAATTAAAAAGAAATGTCAAAGCTTGCCTGCCCAGAAAAAGGTAAAATTAAAATGTATAAGATGCTTGAATAGTATTTCACAAAATGAATCTTCACATTTTATTTTATTTTCCTATAATTAATGAATGGTTTATTTGAGAACGACTACTGACAAGTTGAGTGGCTGATTGATTGCGGTCTCGTCAAATAAATGTAGAGGCTACACGGTCAGCAGTAGATAACACGGTCAACAGTTTCAGAAAATGCCGTCACACTGTACAATTCTATATCTAATATACAGGCAAAATAATCTTAACTAAATTATCGAAGAACTAGGGTTTTCTTACAGGAACTTTAAATAATTATTTTTGGTCCACGGAAAATCTTTGTTATGGACCACACTTAAAATTGCACCTCTTATTACCAACCAAAGACTTGGTTTTTGGGCTTAACTCAGACCTTCCTCCCCTTAAAATATAACAATTCAATCAATCAATCAATCAATCAGTCAATTTATTCAATTAATAAACAAAACAAACAACACGTCAATATGAACTCCCCCGTAAGGCTCAATGGCCAGGAAAAAAACAGGGGAGAAACAAAAAAGAAACAAATACAAGTATTTTCAATATAATGCATTGCATTTCAACCTTTCAAAGACTCAACACACACACACAAAACAAAAAAGAGAGAAAAAACAATAATTAAAAGGCCTAAACAAAAAGCGATTTTATGAGCCCCTCCCCCACCAAATAAAAAAAAAAAAAAAAAAAAAAAAAAAAAAAAAAGGATGTTGGACAATCCAATAAAATAAACCAAATTCCAAATCTATATTTGAAACCAAACCACAAAAAAAAAAATATTATACAAACTCAAAACCCCTCACAACAAATGTTTCCAACCCTGGCTAGTGTCACCCCCCCCCCCCCCAAATAATAATAATAAAAATTGACAAAAAATATATTTAAACATGAAAAATCAAGACATTAAAAAATTTCTTAAGATTCTTTTGAAAGTACCAAACGAGTGACATTCTTTAGCTGACTCAGGTAGGCTATTCCAAACGATATGACAAGCAGTTAATGGATTAAATTCAGACCTCGCCGATGGAGTAAATAGAATATTAATATTCCTTGAATTGCGGAGATGATGTGAAGACCTATCAGTGACGAATGAAGGAGTAGTTTGAAGGGCTGTGGGAACATCACCATGAATTTGATGAAAAATGAAAGACGCGCACGAAAGAGTGTAGAGAGACTGCAAATCAAGTAATAGGTTAGTTGGGTTAGTTGTAGAACAATTTGTTTCCTGTGTAAGCCTTCTTGCCTTATCATATAACTTAGAAAGTGGTTTCAAAAAAGAAGAGAAAGTTGACATCCATATTGTAGGGTAGTAAGAGACGTAGGACTGAACTAAGCAATGGAACAGAATTTTTAAAACTGATCCAGGAAAAATGTGTTTTAGCTTCCTCAAAATTCCAAGACTCCTTGAGATCTTCATATTAATTAGTCCAATATGATGCTTGAATGAAAGGTTTTCATCTAGAAGAATACCGAGAAATCGGACACATCGTTCCTTAGGTCTACTGAGAGAGCCCCTTGAAAGCTGGATTTTAGATAACTCAGGGCACGCCAGAGAAATACGGGAAAAAATTAAAAAACTTGACTTAGCAACATTTAGGGCAAGGCAATTTGCATCAAAGCAAAGAACGACTCTCTCAAATACGTCAACTAATTTGGGAAGCATCTCAGACTCAGTTCCTACTACAGTACCAAAGGTACTGTCTTCAGTGAAAGCAACGAGAGTGTCCACACCCTGCGAAAACGATGGATTTTTTTTAGCATTGAAAGATTCAGGATGACATAGGCGACAGGAAACTGTAGGTTTTTGATTCATAACGGCAACTATAAGGTCATTAACATAAATCAAAAACAAAAACGGTCCAAGAAGAGAACCTTGAGGAACACCAAACTCAACTTCAGACGAAAAGTGGGAAAAGGAATCTACGGAGATAGTTCTACTTGACAAATATTAATCAAACCAAGCATGACCCTGTCCTCTTACACCATTGTGTGATAGCTTATACAGCAGAATCTCATGAGTTAAAGAGTCAAAAGCCTTACGAACATCTAGGAATATAGCTGCAGGAATCAAACCAGAGTCAAGCGTGGTGTGGAGAAAATTTAAAAGAGCTACACACGCATGCTCCGTAGAATGTTTAGCTCGGAAGCCAAACTGAAAATCATGAAAAAATCTTCTACCCTCTAGAAAAGCAAGTAGACGGGAAAGCATGGCCTTCTCAAAAATTTTGCTAAAAACAGACAGCAAAGATATAGGGCGATAATTGGCTGGGTCACTTCTTGGTCCACCTTTATGTAAAACAATTACTCTAGCTTGCTTAAGAGAACTGGGGAAAATCCCATTTTCAAAAGAAAGATTTATAAGCTTTGTCAATGGAGAAATAATTGAAGGAAGAATGAACTTAACTACCATAGTTGGAATACAGTCAGGGCCAGACGACGAAGAACCCTTCAAGCTATTTACAATCCTGGCTACTTCAACATCAGAAGCCGGAGATAACACCATCAATTTGAGACAAGGCGGACCAAGATAAGATTTGTTATCTGGTTGTGACTGTGAAGACCTGACTGAAGAAGCAGTGGTTTTTCCAATATTGGCAAAATATGATGTAAATGCTTCTTGAACAGATGGAATACCCTCAACAACCACATCACCAACTACAAGACTTGGAGGGATAGAAGGAGCCGGAGAAGAACGTTTGAGGACGGAATTGATCACTTGCCAAGTTTTTCGAATATCTTTCCCACAATCCGAGAATTTTTTTGAATAATAAAGGAATTTAGCCTTCCGGCATAAAGAATTGAAAACATTCCTGTAGAGTTTGAATTGCTGAAGACGTGCAGCATTCAAAGATGGATTTGCTGACTTAAAAGCTTTCCAGAGATTTTTTTTTCTTCTCCAACTCTTTAGAAGACCAGGGGTCATCCATGGGTTAAGGGGAATTGATCTTTTTGACCTTGAAGAAGAGGAGGACAGAGCACATACGTCAAAAATAGACTCCTTTACTGACTCATAAAAGGAATCAAACTTAGATCAAAAATCATTATCGTCACCAAAAGTATTCCATGTCTTCTCATCTAAATGGGATCTAAGGCGGATCAATTCATTCAAACCAAACCTAAAAGAAGCTGAAGCAGATGCTGGAGTGTCTCTATTCAAAGTTTCTTCAAGGATAAAACTGGAAAATACAGGAAAATGGTCTGAAATATCACTCACTACAACAGAATTCCGAACCAAATTAAGAGACGAAAAAATGTTATCAATTAAAGAGGCTGACGTATCAGTTACACGTGTTGGACTACAAGTTGTTGGTAGAACCCCAGCAGTGAGCATATCTGAGAGAAAATCCATCGTAGTAGAGGAAGCCATGTCAATTAGATTTAAGTTAAAGTCTCCCATTATTACAAGTTCACATGGAAATTCCCCCCTTCGAATTTCTTGTATTAGGTATAACTACTAAGTAGATAATCATTGATGAAAATGATGGATTTGATAGACAATTTTGTAGCATAGAAAAGTGCCAATTCTGATATGAGTGCCAAATCTGTAGCATTCATAATTTTCAAGTAGCTTAAGCGACTGGGAAACTAAATAAACGTCTTTTTCTTCCTCTTTAAATACGTCTTTAATATATGCGTATGAATCCTATCCCCAATCCGGAACAAAATCCTTTTTTTTTCGATTTTATTTTACACTGTCAGCACTGTAGCTTCTAATATTCTAATCTTGGTTTGCAGACTTATCTTCCTATTTTTCCAAATTTTTTTTAACTGTGAAAAAACACCCTGAGCCTTGGCTATTCTACTCTTAACATCTTCAGTGCTCCCACCATCTTTACTAATAATAATACCAAGCTAAGTGAAGCTGCCCACCTGATCAATCTTTTCATTACCCAACGTCACCTTTCATCTTAACTTATTCCTGGCCTTAGCGACTTAGTCTTCCTAACATTAATTTTCAAACCAATTCTAGCACCCTGAACTCACAAAACCTCTAAAACTTCATTCATTTTGTTCACACTTTCATCTAGGATGCTTAAATCATCAGCATAATCCATGTCCAGGAGACTTTTTCCTCCCCGTTTGATTCCGTGGTCTCCCATTGCCTTTCCTGTGCTCCTTAAAACAAAGTGCATCAAAATAATCCATATAAAGAGGGATAGAACACCACCCTGCTTAACTCCTGATTTAATACAAAACCAGCTGCTAACCTCATTTCCTACCTTAACCGCAGCAGTGTTATTCTCGTACATAGCACTAATCACTTTAATGTATTTGTCTGGTATACCATACAAGGATAAAACCTTTACTAAAGCTCTTCTATCAACAGAATCGAACACTTGCTCATAATCTATAAAACTGAGGACCAAAGGTGTTTGAAAACGCAGGCACTTCTCAATTATTAGCCTAAGAGTGAGAATTTGGTCGATACATCCTCTACCTTTTCTAAAACCGCACTGCTCTTCTCTTAAAACTTTGTCTACGGCATCTCTCAGTCTAAAAAGTATCATATTACTAAGTAATTTGCTACCTACAGAGACCAGACTGATGCCTCGATAATTACCACACTCACTTTTATCACCTTTCTTATAAAGTGGCTTAATTAAGGTTTTCCCTTTATCGTTAGATACTTCCCCTTTTTCAAAAATCGTATTCATAATCTTCAATAACTTATTTCTAACCTCAGAGCCACCATATTTAAGAAACTCATTTACCACCCTATCAGCACCTGGAGCCTTATAATTCTTAATCCTTTTAGTACTGTTGCCAATTCCTCCTCACAAAACAAATCTTCCTTCACATTCAAGGTATCAGAAACTTTTTCATTTTCCTCTATATTTTTTCCTGCAACTCTATCTCGGTTAAGCAAGTTCTCAAAATGTTCGGCCCATCTCGCTTTAGTTTTTTCCTTATCGCTAATTGCCACCCCATTCCTATCTTTAACTGGGACAAGTCCGGATTGACTACTCCCTCTCAATTTGTTAACGTGCCAGTACAATATTTTACTATTATGCCGTCTAGCTGCATCTTCCAGATCCTCGGCAATTTTATCCATGGCCTCCACTTCACACCTCCTTAGTTCATATTTTAATGCTTTCTCCACTTTCTTTACATTTCTTTTGTTTTCATACTATCTATCACTCAGATAATTCTTGTACAAGTCCCTTCTCCTTTCTATTAAACATAAAGCTTTTTCACTAATATTCTTGGCTGCAGTTCTAGCTTTCTTCCCTAATACACGTTAAGCAACTTCACAAATTATTTTTCTAAAATTATTCCAACCTTCTTCCACATTATCAAATTTTAAACTCTCAAGTTTAGTATTCAACTGTTCCTGGAAATTATCTCTCAAATTCTCATCCTAGAGTCTACTAACACCATAACTTCCCGGGAGGTAGTTACCCTTCCGATATTTCAGCTTTAAATTAACCCTTGACACTACTAGATGGTGATCTTTACTTTTAACATTAATAACAGCACTCCTATATAACCTAGTATCTTGTATTGATCCTGCCAGTCTTTCGTTTACTATAACATAATCAATAAGGTTTGCTGTCTTACCATCACACGAATACCATGTTAACTTATGAGCCATTTAATGACCAAACACCGTATTGGTTATAACTAGATTATTATACCTACAAAATTGCAAAAGTCTGTATCCATTACTGTTTTCTCTTCCTACACCAAATTTACCTAAGCTGGGATACCATCTATCCCTATTTCTACCAACCTGGGTGGTAAAATCTCCCAGTAATAACATCATATTTCTACCTGAAACCTTGTCTATTTGCTCCTGTAACTATAAGAAAATTCATCTGAGTCACTAGTATCTCCGTCAGTCGGTTCTACACGGGCGTATACTACTATAACTGATACCCTGAACTTTCTAGTCATAAAATGAGCAATTAGTATTCTATTATTAATACCTTCCCAGCCTAAACAACACTTAGTAGCTTATTAATCATGAGCCCTACTCCCTGTCTATGTACCCCATTCTTCCTGCCTGAGTAAACAAATTCTATATCACCTAATTTCATGCTTCCTACCCCTGGGATATGAGTTTCTGAAACTCCTAATAAATCCAGTTCGAGCTTCCCATTTAATACTATGCTCTCCTACAGCCTTGACTCTGTATTTTAGGATGAAGTCCATTAATTTGATCTAAAATTCTAATTTATTTATTTACTTCTATTTTTTGTTTGTTTTTTTACAAGTACGAAAATCTGATCTATTTCTCTCTTCGTTTTTTTTTCTACTATAGTGCGGATGATCTAATTCGTTACTTTTGGCTACAACTTGTCATGGTTGCGAAAATACAAATTGTATTTTCTTCATTTTACGGTATAAAAAAGACAGAACTCCCGTATTTGCCTTACTAATGGAATGATTAACTTTATTCCTTTCCAACAGGATATATTGAACCTAGTGTCTCTAGTGTAGCGGCACATGAGCTGGCACTTGCAGACTGTCAAGAATCTTACATTAGTCTAGTCGCTTAGTCAAAGGTTCGTGCAAATTTGGAAAAGAGTGTGAAAGTTGGTCCACAGGGGCAGTTTGATGTGCTCTTTCGAATGAGAAAGGGACACAAGCGATCCGACCGCCTTAAGAGGGGTAACAGGGGGTAAAAGTCACACAAAAGGGGAAAAAGCAAAAAAAAATTCTTTACCCCTATTTTAGCTTGATATTTGTTGTGTATTTTTGTTATTACCAGAAATTGAAGCAAAGTGATGGAAAATGTTCTTGGAGTCTCCCACTATCAAAAGGAGGGGTGGGGTGGGGGGTAAAATTCACCTAACTGGGGGGAAACGGGAAGTATTTGTTTTTGCCTATTTGAAATTGGCATTCGGTTTGTTCATTCAATCTTATATAGTCATTGATTTAATGCCATGGCGAAAGTGCAGAGGATGTCCTGGGAGGGGGGAAACGGGTAAATATTTTCCCCGGGGGAAATGCTAAGGAAGGGAAACTTCCGATCTGCTGTCTCTAAGTTTGTTCTCGCCATCTCAGGAGGCATTCTTAAGATCGATGGCACAGTGTTACATCCTAAATCCTGGAAGGGGAAAGAGGGGAAACTGGGGGGGGGGCAGGGGAAAATGCCAAACTGAGTTTCTTTTCAATTTTGGCTGTGGCGGTTATGATGACTACTGGGAGTAGGTAGCAGACACTGGACAAAGGAAACTGGGGATGACAGCTGTGACACTCAAAACTATGACTGCCTCCCTCCCCCCCGTTGTTTCCCCTATTTTAAGAGTCAAATGCACTACTATAACTTTCGTTTAAAGATATGACTTTAATCACTGAAGGAAGAAATAAAAAGAGATAAAAATAAGGAAAAAAAAGAAAAGTTGTACGCAGTTGGTGTCCTGGTTCAGCAGCCTAATCGTTGCTGGCGTGAGATCTGTAGCACGCTCTATTGCATGCACAAAGATCAGTGCACGATAGTGAAGCATTCATACACTTGCATGGTGGCTTGGAGGCTTTCTTGCAGCCACATTTGACCAGTTCTTTGCACGCCTTGGAAGCCTCGGGTAGCGTCGTTCAGACAGGATGCCACTCATCATTTACGAGCTTCCATCCAAATTCATAGGGGGAAGGAGAATTCTGAATGGGGTTGGTTGCTCTTCCCCAAATTAAGCCAGCCTTAAAGTGTGCACGTCTGGGGTGTGCTGAAAAAAGGCGTCGGATGTTGGTGGGATGCGGTCAATCTGCCGTCTCTTGGCAAAAAGCACTTTTCTCGCTTCGTCAACACCCTGGACTTCGTTTGTTTGCTCAGAGTATAAAACTACAAATTTCTCTAGTAGCTCTTGCGTTTGCGGTCTCGTAGCAGTCGACGCAGATGAAAAATACAAGAACACATCAGTTGAATCGGGATAACTTTTCCAGACATCAAAGGTTCTCATCTTTCCAATGCCAGAAGAGGAAGATACTGTATCACAGCCTGTAAACACGTGGAAACCAGGCAAAGCTTTTGACTTTTGGGGGCCAAGCATATGATGAATTTCGTGACCTGGGATGATTCTGCGCTGCTGCTTTACACCAAAGTCCACCCAGAGCTCAATAAGTAGGCCGTATGAGCAGGCGGCCGCAGCTAGCACGAGCACATCTGTATCTATGGTTCGTATCATAACTTGTTGGTGACCAGACAGGTAGCAGTGACGAACGTGGAGGATAATTCGCGTATCTGCCTCTTCATGATCGCAAGGGACCAAATCATCTCGAGCAGCTGACACCGAAGGCACAACATCTGAATCCTTTGTGCTATAAACTTCTTTTCCAAACAAATTCATGTTTACCAAGCGGTCTACTAACAGGAAGAACAGTTGCTCTTTGTTTTCTTCGGTTTCTGAGGAAAGCAGCCCAGTTCTGAGGGATAGGAGTCGATTTTCTTAGGCTTACTCGCTGTCCAAAACCTCTCCTTTCTCTTTCTCCTTTCTTCAAGCTGCTTTTGATGTACCTGTCCTGTCCCATATAACGTCGATGCGACTGACCCTCTCTAGTTGGTTATGAATGTACGGTAGAAAAACTGTGTCCGCATAATCTTTGAAAAATTTGCGAGAGCCGGGTGCAAGCATATGAACCAAGGCTGATCCATCCAATACTTTTGCACTGACTCGAGGAATGGTAGTTGGTATGTCTAACAATACTTCCAAACAAGTTGTAAGGTCAGATTTTGCAGTTTTCCTAAGGGATCCGCTGTCGGACAGTGCAGGGGGAGTGGGCTGGTTCTCGTGCTTAAAAAACTCGTCTATGGCACTGTCACGAGACTGGCAGGCAATGTACAATCTACCAAACAAAGAACAACTGTTTTTCAGACTAGAAATCTCTTGTTTCGCCTTTGACACTTTCTTGGCTATCACACTTGTGAATAGGGGCAGGTTATTTTTCTTAATAACATCTGCGACTGGCGTGGAGCATGTTGTCAGTCGCTCTTCGGTAAACTTCTTATTTTGGTCGAGTTCAATTTTGTATGCGTTCCTGGCGCTGTGTAATAAGTTAATGGGCATGACCTTCCTCACTTCAAGGGTAAGAAGGTCGTTTTCTGGTTCAGCAAATAGATTAACTCTTCCTTCAATGACTTGAAGAAAGTCTTGAAAATGGCACATGAATCGCATCTGTAATTATGGTATGTTCTCATGATGCTTCAAGTTTTTTTCAGAAGACGGGTTTGTGAAACTTTCTTCATACTCCTCAACGGCCCTTTGAACATCGGGACCTTGTATGATCCATCGAGAATGGCATCTGGGTTTTCGGTGAGTCCAATCAAACCGGCTGTTCTTTTCATTTTCTCGTTCATCTGTTCATGCGCTTGATCCATTGCCATGGAAGAAAAAGTATGTTTTGTCTTTCGAACTGTGAAGTTTCCTTTCCTAAACTCACAAAATACAGATGGGTTCTGGGTACGAGGGAAATCATGTCTCGAACGTGCACCGACAGTCATCTGGCGTAGTTTGTGTGGTCCAGAGCGAACGTCTACGGCAGAATCTTTCGCAGAGCATTGACATAAAGCATAAAATCTGCCTGGCGGATGGATCGTACGAACATCAACAAAATCAGTTCAATATCAAATACAGTTGACCAGTAACTAAACTGAGTGCTGAATTCTTTTCTTGACTTACACCATACATCGAAAGACAGCACCTCATTGTGGCTCTTTTCATTCTCAGCAGCATACTCATCATATGCTCGGCGCCTAAGGATATGAAGGACTGAAGCAGTTACTTGGTGAGCGTTACGGGACCTAGTAACATGCGACCCTGTAAGAATGACATCTGCCCTTCCTGTCGTTGTGACATCAGCTTCGACGAGAAGTTCGTCCCGTTCAGATCCTTTCATCCAGTCTCCTAACACTTTCAGGATATTCATTTCTATGTGCAGGCCACCGAAAATGACGATAAATGAATCTTCCAGATGTATTTCAGGAAGTTCCACTGTATCAGTTTGTCCAGCGCATAGAGCGGCTGATCAGCTGTCACAACCGGAGTCTGACCTGGGTTCATATACGCGACAACTGTCTTAACCAAATTCATAGTGTGAAGTATTATCGCTACTGAATGCGCTTGATCTTTAAAAATAGGTAACAGTGCAATCGTGCTTTTAAAACTTTTTAAGAAAAAGATAAAAATCGAAGCTCTTTGTGACCATTTTCACCCCCTTTACCCCCCCCCACCACCGAAATATACTAGGGCACTCCGAGATCTTTCCATTACTTTCTTTTTTTTCTAATACCCGAGAATAGAAACCAAATATCGAGTCAAAAATGGAAAAAACAAAAATTTCCCGTTTCCCCCTGCTGTTTGAATTTCACCCATGCTCCCCCCTTCCCAGGGTGATGGAACAATCCAAGCACTTTTCCCATGACTTTCCTTTAGTTTCTGTCTAATAACGAATATACTCACCAAATATCAAGCTGAAATAGGCATAAAGATACTTTTTCGAATTTCCCCCCTTTGGGTGACTTTTACCCCCTGTTTCCCCCTTAGGATGGTCAGATTGATGGTGTCCCAGTCTCAATCGAAAGAGTGCATTAAACTGAATATGTGGACCAAGTTTCATACTTTTTTCCAAATTTGCGCGAACCATTCTGTTTTGTGGACTAAGCGACTAGACTACATCAACCAAAGGAAGGCTTTGACCCAGCCAAGTATTGCAGGAAGTGTTCAAGACATACTAAACATGAAGGACACTTGCGCGCTGCTCCGTGCACGATGTGCTCTAATGATGCGTGTCATTCAAGATGCTATGATCTTTATTTTGCCTTTTTTACCCTTAAATCACTGCTTCCATTTCTACTATATTTTAGAGTAGACTACTTCATTTTGAATACTTCTCCTCTAATATTTTTAGACCTACTTTAATACTTTATTTCTACTTTAAATTTGGATTTCCAATTTTTTTCTTGCCGAGCCTATGGATGTTTGTTACGGAAATAGGAATTGTGGATACAACGGCGGGATTTCGGCAAAAGTGATTGACAAACGTTCTTGTTTTTGTCGGACTTGGATAGACCCGTGAAATTTGAAACAAAATAACCAACGTGGAAGCACCGACGTAATAGATAAATACAAATAGAAGCACCTATGCACATTTACGATTTTAACATGCTTAAAAAAGAAGTGCTAGAAGTTAGTAGAGTGCTAAATTATACTTTGCTCACTCTATGTTCCTTCCTGTGCTATTTGCTTACTTTACGTACCTTGGCACCTTTCCAGAGCATGTACTTATGGATTTGCATACTTTATGTTCCTTCCAATGTTATTCTATGGGACCTCTACACGTGATTAAAAACACGTTTTGAAACTACATGCTATTTGCTTGCCTTTCCTTGGTACCTTTCAAAACGAGCGGGGATTCCCCACTGGTTCCTACATATTGCAAAAAAAAGCGAGCAGTATGAACGGCGATTCCCCACACAAGTTTGTTTCAACTCCACGTTTTCAACCAGACTGGTTTTTTAGAGAACACCCATTTTTTTAGGGCCAATCAGAGACAGCGGAGGTTGCTCAATATACGATAACTTGATTGGTTACAAATAAAAGGAGTAATTTTCATAGAAAAGTTCTGATTAGTCTGAAGTTGGTTGTGAGAGTGTTAGGGCTCTAAAAAATGGATAGATTTGAGAAAGAGCGAATCTTGGGAAATCTAGTGCTTATGGAAAAACGTTTGATTCTAGATGATCATTTTCTAGAGCCGTCTATTCAAAGGAGGATATTTTCTCAGGGAATGCTTGTCGATATAATGAAAACTCATTCTCCATCATTAGACTATAGTATGAAGCTTTTACGTTGTGGTCCAAATGCATTTACACAATTTATTGATATATTGATCACGACACGGCAAAATGATATTGTGGATATGCTTTTAAACACTAGTTTAGAAATTTAGAACTTATTTTCTCGTGAGAAAGATGGTGTTAAAGGATGATTTACTCCTCTCTCTCTCTCTCTCTGTCCCAGTCAATTTGTTGTTGCTGATAGCTCAGTTTCATTGTGGCAGTGAGAGTTTCAACACATGAAAAAATGCTCCATACATGCCCACTATGTATGTACACACTGGGCAGCTGGTCATCATGAGAGAATTGTACAATGATTGATGAGTATGATGAAAAGTATAGATTATGCAACCCTTGTAAATTGCATAGAGGATATGCTGTACAAATTAAAGGTTGTTATTCCTGTCTTGAAGAGGTGTGTGACTCTCATCCTAGAGGACACCTTTGCTCCAATTGCCACTATGCTAAATGTAATCAGTGGGAGAATACATATCCCGGTATGATTGGATAGAATCCTAAGCGTGATTTTAGTTTATTGCTACGAGATTGGTATCGTCGTGGTTTTAGATTGTTCTGGGAGAAGGAGCCGGGTCAGCGATTCAACTGTTGGAACAACAAAAGAATATGGTTTCTACGTCATCGTTGTGAAGACAATGACTACTACGATTATAAGCCCACTGATTTTTATCTGGCTGTGACGGAATGTGATTCGCCACTTGAGGACACTGTTTATGACATTACTTCAAATAAACAAATTGAAACATGTGAATTTTATAGAATGAATGAGAATAGTAACATTGACTATACAAAGAGATATGACAAGAGTGAAGTTACACTCTACTGTAGAAAATGTGACCCTGACATTGCAGTACATCAGGATCAGTATACTGTGAATTCGGATAATCTACCTGCATTAGTTGTTATCGACAAATACCTAGTAGAAGATGAAATCTAAAGAGTAGAAAAGTCGTTTTTATCATGTATATAAATTTTTCTCATTTATTAATAAGCAATTTCACATACACTTTTAGAACATTTTATTCGTAGGGCACTAAAATCAATATTAAACACGCTTGTAAGTATATTTTCCACTAGAAAGTCCTTCAATCGAGGTAAGTCAACGTAGATGTCGAGAAACGGCTTGTAGGTATAGCCACGACATCTGAACATGAAAAAGAGTAGTGCATGAAAGCCACATTTCTTAGTCGTTAAATCCTTTACTTTTCGTTGATTTTGAATAATAGCTTTCCCACTGCTTTCAATAAAGTTGGTGATGTATGGAGTTTAGAATTTATACGATTGGCCAAGAGGATCAAAAAATTCAATATTCTTCGCTGTTTGAAAGATGCATAGACAATGGCTTGTCTTCAAAGTCGACGGAGTGCTATTAACAATAGCTAGGGTATTGTTAACACTTGGAATTTTTTCAATGAAGTCCGATGGTATGCAATAGGACTTGTACTGGGACATGTATGGATCCATACTATATACGTTGATTATTTGGTTTGTGTTCATGGTGATAGGTCTAGTAGAACACTGCCGTCGGGTGTTATTTCCCAATAGGTTTCAAATTGACTCAATGATATTAGCGTGATACTCTCAGTCAAAGCATCGGCAAATGTACACTCTAAACGTACATCCCCTGTTCGTACTATGCTCATATCCTGAGTCCCCGACAAGTCCAAAACAATTACACCATGATTTTTTGAAAACATTGAATCGGTTATTCCATTTTCAAATAGTTGAGAGCCATGATCTAGGGATTGCATGGTCAACTCGTACAGAGTTCTATAGGATTTTTTGTCAAATGATAGAGTGTACAGTGGAATACCATCCACTTTGTACAAAAGGCTAGATAGACCAAAAAAAATTAAAATCATGGGAGGATTCAGTCCAGGATCCAACAACACTGCCACTCTTCACAAAGGCCAAAGCCAATTTTGATGGGATTTCTCCATTGATAAATGATGAATCGGTATAGCTACGAGAACCGGTGGCAATGTGACGTTGATTGGTGATCGTATGGGGGACAGGAAGTTTAATGTTGTTGCCCTTGGCTCTTAGATTTTCCACTGTCAATGCAACAGAGCTCATAACCTGCTGTTTTCGAACGTGGAGAATTGCCGATGTGATAATGACATTTGCATCGGGTGCTGCAGGAAATGTTTTTCTCAAAATGAAATTCGATGGGGCCAGTTGCAACTTTATGTCAATCTTAACATTGGGGGATAACCATTGGGATATATTGAATATCTCATGATTTAATTTTCCAACCAGATGATACTCCTGGCTCACTGCAGTAGTCAACTCACCGTCAGTATCAACACCTGATCGATATTCATAGCCCAATGATTGTCCTCTCAACTCCTTGTATGCCTTTGGTGTCATCACCATAAATTGTATGTAGCTTGCATAGTTGGATAAATTATTGCTAGTGCTCACCAATGTTCCATTAATAAATACATTAATTTGTTTGAACAGATTGTGTAGAATACAATTTTCATAGGAGAGACCGTCGGCAACAGTTGGAGTTGTATTATCTGAATTTTTCTTCACCGCAACATTTAAATCAATAAATGTTGATGACAAATCAATGAAATAGTCTTCATTGGAAAATATTTGAAAGTGTATATTTTCCGAGAGGGGTTGTTGGGGTTGAAATTGTTCATAGTAGCCATACTTGACACTGACATCAACATTTTCAGCATTGAACAAATTCAATGAGTAACTGATTGATGCATGTGATTCCTTATGGGTGAAATAAGTCATCTTAAGAGAAAAAATCCTTCTTTGATCTAACAATCTGTTTCTTTTTCTTCTTCTTCTGATTATTGGTCTTCGTTGTTTCATTTCTCAAAGTCCTTGTTGATGTCCTTCGCTTCCTGCCTGGGTAAAGACTGATGAGTGAATGAGGCGCACGCATCCTTTTCAAAGCCTCCCCATTTTGCCGAGATTTTAATTGCTCACCAACGGCTCTTGCTGAAGATCTAATATTTTCCTTAACACTCTCCTTGAAATTCTTACCCGACCCCCAGTCCTGTAGTGTTGAGGCAGCAAAATTTGATGCTTCAGGTACAAGATATTTTCTGGTAAGGGGTAGTGCAGAACGAAACAGCCTAGCAAACCAGCTACCAAGACCATTGCCAGATATTGTAGTACGCTCCTTGTAGTAATCCAATCCATTGCCTATTTGACGTGGACTCAGAGCACCAACATAGCAATCGATATCAGGACAGACAAATGAAATTCTTCTATTATTCATTTTAGGTGCTGGATTCGCCAACAATGGGTCGAAAATGAGATGTAATCACTGCTAAACCTTTTGTTATTGCTAGAGGATCACCCAATTAACTTCTTAGTGATAACTGACAGAGTTCCAAATACGAAGTGTTTCCAGGAACATACTGAAGATGCTTTATATTATAGTGATGAACAAGTTCATGGGTTGTTTTTCTTTCAAGAGCACGTAGGAGGGGTAAATTTGAATTACCAACTCTCGATGTTTCCACAAAAGATGCATAGAGAAATATGCAAGAGTTCGAGGCGAAACCAGGTGGATAATCAGCAAAAATAACTTGATCCATCCCGTAAACGATGCCAGCATTTTTCCCATTGATCATATTCTGTTTAAAGCCAAGAACGTCTCTCAGATTATCATTGAGAATAATTATTTCACTATCAACAGGTGATGTAATGTAAATCCTATCGTGTTCCATTGAATAATTAAAATGGAATGTACCATTCCTACGTTAGGAGATTTTTCTATCGATTGCACGACACAAATCTCTCATGTCATCATATTCAATATATTTCAATTTGACATGTGGATATTCACTAGATTTAAGTGCTTCAACCCATCCATAGTCGACAAAGAGTGACCAATCGAATGGTATAACTTTTATATCATACACACGATCCTTTCTCAGGATGTCACAGGTATTTTTGAGAATACAATCGACAAGAGCCACTTCATACGCGCCATCAAATTTGATAGTGGGGGAGAGTTTCGTCCAAAAATCACTTGTCTTATTCAAGTCGTTGTAGAGAAGATCGGAAACGTTGGACATAAAAGTTACATAGAAATCATTGGGCATTGTCAATATCTTCAACACTGATCCAAGAATCAAAATCAGAGTTGTATCCTAGCCACCGAACAAGTAACTGTTTCTTACCCCTGTGAGTACGAGTCTTTAATATCTTTTCAATTTGATAGATTTCACTATTATTTTTAACTTTTTGTAGTTCATAGTCATAAAAGCCACCGAGAATTTCTTCATCTTTGGTATCACGCAAACGATAAGTTATGGGTTTAGAGTCTAGGATTTTTGCCACTTTAAAAAAATCTGTGTACCACAAGTAATTACCCTTTTCAAAAACATTAGTTGTTCTATTAATTCGAACAGTATCACCAACATTGAATTTTTTCTTCTTGACACTCGTTTCATTGGAATATTGTTTAAGAAAAATGTCAATTGTATCATGATCAGAATGATGAACTTCCGTTGGGGTTGAATTGGAAAATGATCGATGAGGTCGTTGATTATAAATCAGCACGATTTTATCTAAATCATTAATAAAAGCAGATGTATTTTACAATGTACAATATGTTGAAATTAAAATTCGAATAGTTCTTATCAATCGTTCGGTCAATGCAGCCTTTATAGGGCTATGACTATGATAGAACAGTGTATTATATTTTGCTAGTACTTTTGCAACATGGGGATTAACAAATTCACTACCACGATCCGTTTGAATTTTTTTATACGAATCCTGTTCGAGAATACTTTCAACGGCCTGAGCAACTTCAACACGTCTCTTTGACCGCAATGGAATGGCATATGCATAGCGACTTAAAAACACTGATTGCAAGTAGAATGTACTTGTACAGTGTATTGTGACGTCTTTGAATCTCATCTAGAGTTAGGAGATCTGCTTGTATTATATGCAATGGGAAAAAGGCTTTAGTTTTTCGATAATGATTAGCACGAAGTCTATGATTTCTATGCAGAGTGTAACTTGATTCATTTTGTAGATATTCTTGTACACTTTTAGCGTGAACACCAGTGACTTTGGAAAGAGTGGTGGGGGAACTTAAACTCCCCACTTCACCAATATTTTCATAAACACGTTTCAGAACTTCTACCATTTTGAATGTAAACGTGTAGTGTAACGTCCGCTACCCTTTTGTATACTGGTGGTTGGTGGTGGTGGTGGTGGTGACGTTGACTTGATACGTCTTTGCTTTTGTCTAGCTATCAATGGTGTGCTGCTCTTCCTTATTGTCAAGTTTCCACTAGGTGTGGTAGTATTTTCCAAAATTAATTTAAAATTTTCTTCTTTTTCTTCATGTTCATATTTTAATGGTGTTGGTGCATGTTCATTTAGTTTTTTTAGAATTTGCCTATTGCTAATAAGGCTTTTGGGGAAGTTTAATGTATGTAGAAAGTTGTATAGATGAGCGTCAAATGATAATAGTCCTTTACGATTTGTAACCATATCATAGATTAAATCAAGTAGACTATAGCTCTTGCCTTGAATTATAATCTCTTTCCCATTGCTATCAACTTGAATATGATCTTGACCACTTTCCATGAGATAATTTATGAGTCGTTTACTTTGTTCACGATGTGAGTGGGGAATTAGATTTCCAATTTTCGATACAATTGAATCCAATTCCTCCTTATTTAATTGTGTTCCAGCAGCAGCAGTAGAAACCTGAGGAGATGATTCTTTTTTTTGATCAATACCACTGGCCTTCGCACGATAGGATTTATGTTTGTCCACTCGGCAAAGTGCATCTTGAAGTAAAAGCAGTTTGTTATCATCCTCAATATTCTCGTTGTCAATGAATTTACTCAGATTGTTCTCAAAATGTTCCACGGGTGAGAACGCGAGTTCTATTGGAGTCAATTTATAGGGTTTCGCCATCTAGAGAAAACTGTTTACAAGTCCTTCAATTATTGGCAGTAAAAGTGTGAAAAAGCGACCGCCTGCCTGAAGAAGTCGTTTCCTTTTAAAATTCTTTCCTTTGTTTTTAGAGGCCAATGTACATACAATGGAATGATGTTGCTTTGCCTGTTGCTTAACTACTTCTGGCAGTTGAACATTGCCCTCGGTCAAATTTAAACAAAGTTCAGATATTAGATTAATGAAATCATCGTCAATACCATGTTTGAGTATGGCTTTCCTAAGTGGGGGTTTTGAAGTGCTTAGAACTGAAAATAAATGTCTATTTTCATGTAGTTTCTTCAGTGTCATGATAGCGACTAATAGCTCTTTTTACTGTTCACGGGGAGATATACTGTAATTTCATTGTCAAAAATTTCTGTGACTACACGCAAATCCTCGGGTGTATTTTGATTAAGATCCAATAGGCTATAGCCGTAGGGTTTATTAGTTGCCTGATTGTACGCTGAGAGCAGAAGTTTGGGGGCACCTTGATAGATTTGTTTATTGAGAGTTATTAGGGAGCTAGAATCACAAACAACTCTGTAGATGACATAGTAGGTGCAGTTCAATGCAAGTGTTCGCATACATTTGCTCTGATGAAAGAGATTGTGTAGAACCAAAGTAATGGAAATCTGTTCATGATGAGAGCGAACGGTGAACAATTGCAGCATTTCCTGGGACCATTGTTCAATAAATTCAGCCAGATCGTCAATAATCCGCCAAGAGTTTGGTTCAATAATGTTGAAAACATCAAGTCCCTGTATGAATTGTATCTGCACCAATCCCGTCCTGGCAATTGCTTTTATTTTATCGTATAACTAATGCCAAATATTGTAACAATAGTAGATTTTCCTGGCTCTTCCACAAACATTTTATCACAATTTTTAATTATTTTAGTTAAGAATGTTGTTTTGCCTGACATTGACGGCCCACAGAGAAATGATCTGAATGGTGTTTTAAATTGATACATGTTCCCTTCAACAGTTCACCTGGACAACTAACTGTAGACTATAGTTGTCTAATGACTAAATAATTTCCCTATTGCTACTAGTCTGTTCAAGAAAAAAATCAATAAAGAATCGTATTTCTTGTATTATAAACAGCACGTTACAGAAAACAAAGAAAAATACACTTTTTAAATTTATTGATAAAAAATGCACTAGAAAAAGCACTTAAAATAATATTTTTTTTTTTAATGCAACATGTATATTTACAAATGCACAAAAAATCTGCTCTGAGTCAAAAAAGATAACTTTGGTAGTGGCGGCGCGCCTCCCCGCTGGTGGCCGGCCGGGCGCCCCCCTCCCTAGCGAGCCCCCCCCCCCCCCCGAGGTTTTGGGAAAAATTTATTTGACTTTACTCAAACCTAGACTTTCCCTATGGCTAACACATTCGGCTCGGTTGGAAGTTAAATAGTGTCCCAGGGGGAGGGTAGTCACACCGTCTTGACAAACATAGACCTTGTCGGAAATGGTATTCATGGCATTTTTTTCTATATTTACAGTAAAGTTCCTGTAGTTGAGTGAACGAATTGACAGCAATTTTGCTCGTGGAATTGTATTTTGAGCAATACAATTCCTATAGATGTTCATGTCGAAATTCTTATCCACATAGCGCGTGGGTACTCCTTTGCAACGTTTTTTGATTTCCTCGTCGTGTGTCTGTATAAAGTACACCTTCGGACTTACAAACATACCACAGGAAATCATGTCGCTTCCCGTTTCTGATTTAAAAAATAAAAGCTGATTTGGTGCCCGACGTTTCACTAGCTCTGGGTAAAGCCCACTCCAATTGGTGTAGTCCATCCGCGAGCTGATTATTTCACCGTGCGCCAAATCATCAAGTAAGTTTTGGGTTTTTACTTTTAGCAGTAGAGAATCTGTGTCCCCGTAGGAGACCTCTACTTACCCCTTCTCCGGTCACTGTACCCTAGCCATATTGTAGTAGAATTCCAACATGAGCTTTTTAGAGATCTCCAAGATCGCACTGCCTGCAGCAATATTTTTATTCAGGACAATGCTTCTTTTTTTCCTATTTAATAGTACCATGTCCGGGCCAATGATTGGGAAGGAAGTGTAATTTGGATCGGCAATAATTCGAGCACATTGTTTGTGATCGGTCACGACGTCACAACGATTCCTATTGTGAACACTCTCGCACATTTTACCAAAAGCCGAATTCAAAATGAGCTTACAAATTTCTTTTTCTGCTTTCGTCTGCGCTTCAGAACGTTTCTTGACAAAAGTGTCAACAAATGTTTTCAGATAGGGTTTTTGACTAAACTGGAGGGCTGGAGGGCATCCAACTGGCCCATTCTCCTCAACACTATCAATGTTGGGGAAATGGGGAGCTTGAGGGTCATTGAGCCATTTATAGTCATCGCAGAGTAGCGCATAATGGGACATGGCCGAGGGGTAGAGAGAATTCATATCAAGGAAAACTGCATCTGATTTTGTCCCCGTCTTCTCTCCAGTTGGATCAGTTTCCAAGATACGATCCCCGTGAAAAACGTATTCACCCCTCATTGACCTCTCAAAGAACAGGTGCTGATCGATGTCGGTGATCAGCCCGATTTTTTCCCCGCTAATTTTTAGGATGAGGTCCATTACCAGATGAGGAGATGAAAAATAATATCCTAAATCAAGATTAAATTCCCTATAGATTTTGTCCGTATTTTTACACATAATGTCTAACAAAGTTAACACATCACTCGACAAATACAGCTTGCAGGAGTCAAACCCATTTTTACACCCTCCCTCTGCCCAAACCTTTTTAGCAAAACTGTATTCATCGGGGGTGCACCTACGATCGTGTATACTGTCGTAAAATGATTCGATTGATGGAATAGTTTCCTCGGCAAATCTCGACATGGAACAATAATAACCATAAGGATAGATGCCCTTGACCGTCAAAAAATCGTATAAATCATTTGGAAATTGTTGCTTGAGAAGGGGGAAAGCGTTGCAGCCGTCATCGTTTTTCTGCACTTGAATTAATTCGCTCAATGACTTGGAGAAAAAACTGTAGGAATCTAAAAAGTGAATTTTATTCGTGTACTCAACGTCGTTTTCAACATATCCCCACATAAATTCCAAAACAAGCAACTTTTCCGATGATTTAGGAATGATTTTGTAGGAAAAGCTGTCTATCACCCATGTATCATCCACTGTTCCATTTCATTGAAGATGTGCCATTGCTGGTAGCACATACTTCAGATCGTAGTTAGAATTATGCATAAAAACCGGAAGAAAGAGTTGCTGTTTAATTTTTAAATTGCATGAATTGTGAGCCCACCCCCGAAAATTACTTTTCCTCGTTGAATTGGGGTCAATAAGATGATTGTGATCCTGGACTGCGTCTTTTGGGGCAAGAGCACTCCTACAA